>JAESUZ010000316.1:0-25304 GCA_017311185.1 Proteles cristata cristata
TAAACAACTAGCATTTGAAAATGCCTCTTCTACCTGCCAGTCTTTATTACAACCCATAAGAAAAACTGGCACCTTAACTGATTATGTCAAACCATGTGCAGATGTAAGTCCTGCCTTTATCCAGGGTGTGGCCATCGCAGCAGCTTTAAAGGGAGAAACATACCCTCAATATGTCAGGTCCTTAGGGCAGTCAGGAGGTACTAAGAGTCAAAAACCTTCCTCAAGGTTTAATTGCTATTCTTGTGGGCAAATGGGACATTTCAGTAGGGACTGCCCCACAAAAAAGGCAAATACCTCTCTGCCAACTGCACCTGCTCCTCAGATGATAAACAATAACGACAGGCCCAGGACTATATGCCCTAGGTGTCTAAAGGGTTTTCATTGGGCCAAAGCTTGTAAATCTAAATTTCACAAAAATGGCCAACCACTAAGAACCAATCTCCAAAAATCTCAGGACCAGGGAAACGGATTGAGGGGCCAGCCCCAGGCCCCGACACTAATTGGGGCAACATCCCTCAGCCCGCTCAACCAATTCGCCAATTTCAGTCAGTCTCCGAGCTCTATAGAGCAACCCCAGGCAGCGTAGGACTGGACCTCCGTTCCACCACCAGCACAATACTAACCCCTGATTCACCTCCTGTAACTATTCCTACTGGTGTAAAGGGGCCCCTGCCCCCTGGCATAGTGGGATTAATATTGGGACGGAGCTCCATCTCCCTTCAGGGGATCACTATAATCCCTGGGGTGGTTGATGCTGATTATCAGGGAGAGATCAAAGTGCTGGTCTCTACTCCTTCTTCCACCAAGCAAATTTTTAAGGATCAGAGAATTGCCCAGTTACTATTATTGCCTTATTATCACATAGGAAAGGATGCCACTGATGCACCCAGAGGAGAAGGAGGCTTTGGCTCTAGCGATATGGCCTTTTGGATACAGGAGATTAAAGCCTCTAGGCCCATGAAAGTATTGCAGGTTCAGGGAATTCCTATTCAAGGGCTCCTAGACACTGGAGCAGATGTCTCCTGCATTGCAGGAAAAGACTGGCCCTCAACTTGGCCGACTCAGAAAGCTCCTGCTACTCTCGTGGGCATAGGACAGGCTTCTAATGTGGCAAAAAGCTCTCAAATCCTAAAATGGTCAGATGAGGAAAACAATTCAGGAACTTTTTGTCCTTATGTTATTCCTTCCATCCCTTTTTCTTTATGGGGACGAGATATTTTATCCCAAATGAGAATGTTACTTTCCACCCCAAATGACAAGGCTACTAATCAGATGTTACAAATGCAGCTTCATCCCAACAAAAGGTTAGACCAGACACAACAGGGTATAATAACTTCCATAAATATAAAACCCAAAAAAGGGATTGGCTAACCAAATTGTAAAAGGGGCCATTGTTCCTGTTGCTGCTGACCCAGTAGTTTAAAAATCAGATACTCCTGTTTGGGTAGAACAATGGCCCTTCTCAAAAAATAGCAGCAGTACAACTTACGGAACAACAGCTTACAGAAGGACATAGCGAGCCTTCCGATAGTCCATGGAATACTCCCATCTTTGTTATTAGGAAAAAAGGAGGTAAATCAACTTATCATCTGGATTCTAAATGCACATGTGCTTCTGTCTGGGGGATTAAATGGAAGGCTGGACGCAGCTATTTCCCTCCCCCAGGGCACACCGAGACGTCGGTTGGCCCTTCAGCAAACTCATAAACCTGTTTTGTGGCCACTTCTGTATCTGTTTTGTCCTGTTTGTCATTGTCATTGTCGTTGTTAGTCTTATCTGTAGGATTTCTGTGGGAGGGAATATAGTAACCTCTGGTATGTATGTAAGTGTGAATGTGCAATTCGGTCTGGCTTGCCTGCTGGGTTCAGTTCTGTGGCTCCACGGGTGGGCACCCTTAAGGTCCCAAAAAGCCTACGGAGTCTGAGTGTGCCTGTCTCTGATTCTGTGGTGAACAGCATACAGTCTATGGCGACATCGGAATAGTTTCCAATCTTAAGTCACACAACTGAGACCACTACCAGCTAAGCGTCACCTAAGTTCCTTTGGGACATGGCCAGACTGGCATCTGACTGGTCTCCTCATTAGAGGGGGCACCCCCCACCCTTTGTCTGTCTTTGTGACACTGCCTCACTGAAAGAGCGCCAACCAATATCCGGAAAAACCTCATGAAGGGGATCTTATTGGTCTGGCTGAGGTAAATTCAGACTGAAGGGGACGTTAACTCTCTCTGTTCCGCTTTCTAGTAGATGTGAGGGCTTCTCACTCATTCTTTTCCCAGATAAATGGCTATAATTGGAGCCAACTGTGGCTGGTCTACCTCCGGATGGGGACTTTAAGGAATATTCCCAAGCAGCTGCCCAAACTCCTTTTGTTTCGGGGAAATTCCTTATCTTCTCCAGACTGACACGGACTGCCTAAAATCTACTGATATAAACAAAACAAAACAAAAGAAACCTGAAGTCTACTCCTCCCTCTGAGCTCACAAAATTTTAAGCTGCTAATTCTCTCTCTGCCTCCTGCTGTCACCTTGCCTCTTCTGCCTTCCCCTCCCCCTCCTGTTTCCAAATGGAATGCATGAAACAATAGGAAAACTGGGTGGATCTTTAAACATGCAAACAATATCCTTCCTAAACTCACCCCAAATAAACCCAGGATATCTGGTTTATTCGAAGGACGGGGGTCACTCACCCCTTTCAAAGACTTAGAGGTGTACTTCAGATATATAACCAAAGAATTCAGCTCTTAAAGTTTCAGGCATCACCCCATGGACCCATCGCTCTGGAGTTAAGTAGGCCAACTCAGAAGAGCCGTCAGCCTGTGAGATAATCCAGATCCAGTCAACCAGCTTAAATTGATGCTCAAAAGGACACTGACCCCTGAGATCTCCCGCCCTGCTCCAGCCACACCCGGGAAGCTGGCTGGTCTATGCACGGCAGAAGCTTGAGGAATCACCGGTCTAATAAGATAAACTGTCCTTACTCTTTGTTCAGAAAGCTGGGAAAACAGCAAAAAACTCCTCTTTATACTCACCTTCCTCTTATGTTCTGTTGGTATTAATTGTCTCTAATCTACACCCGATTTGTAAGAGCAGGTCACCTTCAGTGGAAGATTCTGTTAAACTAAACCTTCCTTAGTATGATGATTGTGAGTTACAGGTCTTACAGGAGATCAGTTATGCTCTCACATGCCAAATATTGGGCATTACTGCACTGATTGCCATCATAGGGTCTATGGCTGCTTCCACTGTCTCCCTTGTCCAGGAAGTACATACAGCCCAAAACGTTGACCAATTAACTAGAAATGTCTCTGTTGCATTGGCCACTGAAGAAATAATTGACAGGAAATTAGACACTAAGGTTAATGCCTTAGAAGAGGCAGTACTGTTTATCAGAAATGAATTAAGTTTTTGAAAATCTCGTTTGGCTCTTCGGTGTCACAAGGAATATAGTTACATTTGTGTTACTCCTCTCCAACATAATACCACCCACACTTGGGAGAATATCCAAAATCACCTACTTGGTATTTAGAATTATTCTAATTTTAGCATTGATGTCCAAACCCTTCATGAACAGATTCAGGCTATTTATGCATCCTCTACCTTTGCCTCTCCTTCACAGGTTGCAACCTCCTTTTTACAAGGGCTATCAGGCTCGAATTGTTGCTGGGTTTCCCCTGGCATGACCGGATTGGGACTACAACTTTGCTGAAGGTAAGGAGAGTCTCTTAGTCTACCGCCAGACTCCATTGGCAGGTCTCAAGGCTGCGGCTCACAAGCCTACATTGTCAGTCAGGGACCAAAGGAAAGCCCCGCAGCATTCCTTAAGAGTATAAAAGAGGCACTCCACCAGTACACCCCTATGGATCCTGAGGCCCCAGCAAACCTAGCTGCAGTGGCCATGGATTTTATCAATCAGTCCGCCCCTGACATTCGGAGAAAACTTCAGAAATTAGATCGCCTAAAAAAAAAGGGGGGAGAGAGCCTCCAAGATCTAGTGGCCGTGGCAGAAAGGGTATAGAGCAACAGGGAAAGTGCAGAGGATAAACAGATAAAAGCTGAAAAGAGATAAAACCAAGGTCTAGCCAAGATCCTACTCACAGCAACCGCTGAGACAGAGGACCGGAAAAGACGCCTCAGGCAGTTGGCTTCAAGAGAAGAAGGTAAGGAGAACTCCCAGCGGCTCGAAGGGCGCCCCCGCCTGGGCAAAAATCCATGTGCCTACTGCAAAGAAGGACATTGGGCCAAAGATTGCCCCAAGAAAAAGTCTAAAGCTCCCATTCTAGTAATGGGAGATAACAGCGACTAGGGAGATGGGGTTCGGCACCCCTCCCCAAACCCAGGATAACCCTAAAAAAGTGAAAGAGAAATCCACCGAGTTCCTAATGAACACTGGGCTCAACATTCTAAGGAGCGCGCGGTAGGGACATCATGCGTGAGGGCCGCCCTGCCTGGGCCCTGAGCCAGCCACCAGCACCCTGGCCGCTCCCAGGTCCTTGGAGCCCTGCACCCAGCCCAGACAAGGTCTCCAGGGCTGTCCCCGCCCAACCTGCGGCCTTCGCTCGGCGCACTCACCCATTGCCGACCACCCCGCACTTGATGGCCAGACTGAAATACCGCTGGCACCAGATGCGGGCTTTAACCTTGGCTCCAGCAGCTTGTTGAGCTCCTCGTCATTGTGGATGGCAAGCTCCGGGATCTTCACAGTAAAGTAACAGCTCTTCATGAAGAAGAATGTCTACCAAGGGGTTGAGGAACCACCACCCGCCAAGCACTCCCAACCAAGCATGAGACTGCCCAAATCATGGCCAAAAACATTCCTAAAAGACATCTTCATAAGGTATGGCTTTCCTCAGATGATAGGGTCAGACAACAGACCTGCATTTGTCCCCAAAGTAAGCCAGAATTTAGCCACGGCCCTGGGGATTAATTGGAAATTACATTGTGTGTACAAACCCCAGAGTTCAGGACAGATTAAATAATAATAATAATAATAATAATAATAAATAGAACCCTAAAAGAGACCTTAACTAAACTGACCTTGGAGACTGGCGGAGACTGGGTGGCTCTCCTCTCCTTTGCACTCTATAGGGTGGGCAGCTCCTCCTACCAGATAGGATTAACTCCTTTTGAAATGATGTTTGGGATGACCCCTCCCATTATTCTGAACCTCCAAGCACAGGTGATTAACGAGTTTGAAGATTAGCGCCTACTAGATGACTTAAGAAAAGTCCGGTGGGCCCATAAACATGTCTGGCCTAAATTGCATGTCCTCTATCTAAATAGAATGCATGATCACTAAACATAGGTTTGATTTTTCAGCTTCCTATTGCAGGTACCTTATTAATCGATGTCGGAAGTAACTCTCCCCTTATTCAGGCCCTGGTATGATGGTTGCACCCTGTGAAAGAAATTATTTCAGGACCCTCTCCCTTTGTGATTAATGGGAACAAACCTCTGTCTGCGACAGGTCCTGTTTTCCTTGATATTTCCCCTGTTCTACTACCTTTTGTTTTTCCTTCCCAGATAGCAATGTCCTTTCTAGATGGATTCCATAATTTTGTCAGTAATCTTAGCCTCCTTTTTTAGCCACATTAATTGTCCTTTGTCTCTTTCCAGTCTTTTAAAAATATATAATAAAAAAGGGGGATATGCCGGGAGCCGCACCAGCCTCTCTGGATGGCAGTCACAGCAGGGAAATGGCAGTGTTAGCAGCTCCTGCCATGAGAAATGAAAACTGGTATCTTCTTCTACTGCTACTGGCTCATGTTGGATATAAGCCTGCTGGTATTGACCGGGCCTCACAATATTCCATATCAGACCCATATTCTGAATACAGATACCTCATAAGGAAAAGCATATTCCTGCCTTTGCAAGAGAGAGTCTAGATGAAAGCTCTGTGGGTGATTGTCAAAAAGCTCTTCCTATGGGCCTTGCAGACCCAAGACTTGCATAATAAAGGGGGTTAAGAACACAAGAGCTACAATTGAACCTGGCCCTGAGACAAAGAGCCTATTTTGGGGTTAAGGTACAGATAAGAGCAGAATATAGTTACTACATATATCTTTGCTAATTGGTGAAGCATAGCAGTCCCTTCCTCAAGGCCTACATTCCACAAACACCCTCCCTTACACTGGCAGCTGGGATGAGGATAGATAAGAGTAGCTAAAACATAAACCCAGATGCAAAGACTGACACATTTATGGCCCCCATGGTGCTTGCACTTTCAGCATCAAGGAAAAGGCTTGCTCAAGCAATTTAGGAACAAGCCTAATATACATTCTTCCTCTTGTGATTAAAAATTGTCTAGGGGCGCCTGGGTGGCTTAGTTGGTTAAGCGTCCGACTTTCGCTCAGGTCATGATCTCGCTGCTCGGGTTCGAGCCCCATCGGGCTCTGTGCTGACTGCCAGCTCAGAGCCTGGAGCCTGTTTCAGTCTGTGACTTCCTCTCTCTCTGACCCTCCCCTGCTCACGCTGTCTGTCTCTCTTTCTCCTAGAAATAAATAAAAATATTAAAAAAAAATTGTCTAGAGGCCTACCCATGCAAAATAAGTTTGTTAGTACCTTAATCTGGAGGAATGACGTCAAGAATATGGGGAGGTTCTGCAAGAATACTTTTGTAAAGCCAGTTTCTGTACACCTTCCACTCATCAAAGCATCGTATTACAAATAATTAGCCCCTGTAAAAATTCTTTCTCATTGCCATGTAGTATTCCACTGTATAGATAAACCACATCTTCTTGAGCCATTCGTCAGTTGATGGACACTTAGATTCTTTCTATGTTTATTTAAAAAAACTGACATGTAAAAGCAAAAGAAATTATAGACCCATCTCATTAATGAACTTAGATATAAAATGCATAACTTTAATAACAAAAATCAGACAAGCGCAAGACAACTATAGGCCATTATTTTTTTATAGGTGTGCCAATAGCATTTTTAGTAAGACAATTCTTCCTTCTTCCTTTAGCATCCCTGATCCTCATCTACTAAATACCAGTAGAACCCCTCCACACACACCCAGAAAACTGACAATTAAAAGCACTTCCAGACATTTCCAAATGCCCCAGTAGAGGGGTGGTTCAGCCCCAGGTTGGAGATCAACGCGACAAGCAATCTCACTTATAAGTACAGATACAAAGCTGCTAAATAAAATATTAGTACCTCAATTTCCATAGTATATTTTAAAAGATACATCATTAATCATAGTTTAATCCTAGAAACACAGGGAAGCTTAAACATTTTCAGATCTGTCAATGGGGAACAGGGCACCAACTCCTTACTTAGAAAATAGGCAATTATAGGGAAAGAGTTAAGCATTTATCTTGTCTTTCCTATAGGAACTGTATTTTAGGCTTACCAAATAGCTCTAGTAGATGAGGGATAGTTCTTAAAGAGTGGTATGCTAGCTAATAAATGCTGAAAGAATGATGAAATTAGAATCATTACTGTGAAACCTTTAATGAAATAACTGATTCAGATAACAGTTATCAAATGGATGGTAAACCCATTAGATGAGAAGATGATGGAAAACATTACAGTGAAGGGATAAGACTATCACCATTTCAATTCCCTTTCAGTATCACTAACAGTAAGACAAAAGACTATGTGAAAGGAAGTATATGGTGTCAACCGTGAAATAGTCTCACCAAACAATCAAGAACCTGAATCTTTTTTTTTTTTTAATATTTTTTATTTATTTCTAGGAGAGAGAGAGAGACAGCGTGAGCAGGGGGAGGGTCAGAGAAAGAGGGAGTCACAGACTGAAACAGGCTCCAGGCTCTGAGCTGGCAGTCAGCACAGAGCCCGACGCGGGGCTCGAACCCACGAACTGCGAGATCATGACCTAAGCGAAAGTTGGACGCTTAACCGACTAAGCCACCCAGGCGCCCCTCAAGAACCTGAATCTAATCAAATGTTTAGATCTAACTTCCAGTCCACAGGAAATATAGGTAGGCAATACAAAAATAAATAAAATAGCACCTCAAAGAAGTAATCAGCCAAATCCATATTGTGGGAGAGTCTACAGGTCATATGGTAGGTGTCTTCAACAAACCAATTGCAGGAAAATAAAAAAGAGGAGGGTATTGCTCTGATTTGGCTTTCTAAAAACTTGAAAGAAACTTAAGAGATATAACCTAATACAATGGGTTAACCTTGGTTAGATCCTGATTGGAAAAAAGCCCAATGGTTAAAAATATTTTTTAGACAACTGGAAAAATCTGCATATGTGTTGGGTATTAGTGTGATAAAGGAATTATGATTATATGAGAAGATGTCTTTGTGCCATATTTTTTTTGATACATACTGAAATATTTAGGAGTTGAAGTCATATGATATTCATGATTAGCCTAAAACATCCCAGCACAAGAGAGAGGAGGGGGAATAGCTTAAACAAGTATGGGAATAGCTGAAACAAATTTATTTTACTCTCTACAATCGTTTTGTTTGGAAATTTTCATAACAGGAAGTTTTCAAAACACTATCAATGCAATTCAATGCATTAACAATTTAACAAAGACAAACCTGTATGTCCAACTTATAGGTAAAAACTCAAATGACAAAATTTCTTACCCATTCTTGCTTATAAAAGGTAAGCCTCAAAAAAGTAAACATTAAAGAAAGCCCACTTAATTTATTAAAGAGCAACTGCCAGGGACCCACGGTAAGCATCATACTTGATGAAATTTTAGGAGCATTCCTATTAAAGGGAGGGATAAGATAAGGATGTCTGATATCATTGCTACTATTAAATCTTATATGGGGGTCCTAGCCAATGCATGGAGGTAAAAAAAAATGCACAAAGCATACAGATTGAAGGCAAAAAGACAAAAATATAAATATTTGAACATTATCTTTTTGCCTACCTAGAAAATCTGATAGAATCAATGAACAAACTATTAGAAGTAAAATAGAATTCAGTAAATTTGTTGGACACATACATGATTTCATACAAAAGCCAATAGTTTTCTTATGCACCCATAATAATTATAAAATTAAAGAAAAAAATCCCATTAATAGCAGCAACAAAAACTATAAAGTATCTAGAAATGACCCAAATGAGGTATGTTCAAGATATTTATGGAGAAAATTATAAAACATAAAATAACATAAAAATTTGAATAAATAGAGAGCCACACTTTGTTTACTCATATAAAGGAAGACTCAGTGTAAAGATGCAACTTCTCCTCAGTTAAATCTGTAAACTCAATGTAGTGTCAACAAAAATGCCAATAAGATTCTATATAGGTATGATGATATCATTCTAATATCTATATAATAGTAAATATGCAAGAATAACAAAAAAATGTGAAGAAAAAAAGCCAGATATCAAACATTATAAAACTATAGAAATTAAAACTGTGGTGTGAATCCAGGCATAAATAAATAGATCTGTAGAACCAAATGGAGAATCCTGAAATAAACCTAAAGTATGCATAAAAATCTGGTATTGATTAAAGACAGCATTTAGAAGTCTGTAGAGAAAGGAGAGAGGCATATTCAAGGATTTACATTGCAGCACTTTGTATGAGCAACAAGTTGGAAATAACCGTGTCAATAGGGAAATTGCTACACAACTCCCAGACTATCTATTCTGTAGAACACTGTACAACAGTGAAAAACAACAAGTTGGATTTATATGTACTAACATGAAAAATTCTCAGACATATGTTGGGTGAAAGTAGCATGTAGCAGACAAATACATGTAAACATGATATAATTTATATCTTTAATAACACTAAATAATAGTATTTTTTCGGTGTGGGGGGTGTGGGGAGAGGGAGGGAGATAATGAATAGAAATGAACAGAAAAAGGTCTAAGAGAAATTAAGCCAAACAGTGAGAAGTGGAGAGGCAGGGAGGAAATCAATGATGACAAGAGGTTTTAGCCTTCCCTGTATCAGTCTAATCCTTTGAAAGAAAAACATAGAGGTGTCTGGGTAGCTTAGTCAGCTGAACTCAGGTCATGATCTCATGGTTCACGGGATCCAACCCTGTGTCGGGCTCCACACTGAGCATGGAACCTCTTTGGGAATCTCTCTCTCCCTCTCTGCACCTTCCCTACTCACACTCTCTCTCTCAAAATAAATAATATAATATATATAATATAATATAAATATATATATAATGTAAATAAATAACAATAAACTTGAAAAAGGAAAAAATATATGAATTCATGGGTCATATGTGAATTAAGTCAATAAATAACAAATTAAAAAGATGCATAACAATATGAAGAAGTCCAGTCATGTGAAAAATTTTATATGTGTATAAGTACTTATTTTTTAATATAAATGCATGGAAAGGATACTGTAAAGATACTCACCGAACTGTTGATGGGTTTGCTTTGTTTGGTTTTTTTTTGTGGGATGGCAAGTAAAGAGGGAACAGGAAAGGTAAGTTTCAATATTTACTCTTTATATACCTGTATATTGCTCTGATCTTTTAACATGAAACTATACTTCTATATTATTGAGGAATTAAAAAATAAAAGACATGGAGGGATGCCTAGGTGGCTCAGTCAGTTAGGCATCTGACTTCAGCTCAGGTCATGATCTCACGGCTCATGAGTTCGAGCCCTGAGATAGGCTCTGTGCTGAGAGTCTGGAGCCCGCTTTAGATTCTGTGTTCCCCTGACCACTCTCTACTTCTCCCCCACTCTTGCTGTCTCTCTTTCAAAATAAATAATTAAATTTATAAAAAATCATTAATAAAAAAATAAATAAATACATGGAAAAATCCAATGGCATATTAAGTGGAAAAAAACAGTTGCTACAGTGTGTGTGTGTGTGTGTGTGTGTGTGTGTATAATATAGTTATATTGTAAATACTGTATATGATATACTATACATACATACTATATATACCATAGTATTATACTATACACACTATAATAATGTATGCAGGTATTATATATGTGTGTATATACATACATATATTCTGATGTACACACACAAAAACACAAACTGGATTTTCACAAGTTACATATTTGTTTGATTATTTTTTATAATGAGCACATAGGTATGCATTACTTAAGAAATATAATAATTTTGCAATATATACATACATCAAATTATTATGTTACACACCTTACACTTCCACAATGTTATATATCAATCATATCTCAATAAAACTGGGGCAGGGAGAATTAACATACAAATACAGAGATATCTGACTATGTCATTCACCTAATCAAAACCCTTTAATACAAGTATTCCCTTTGCTCCTAGAATGAAGCCTAAGATAATTAAGTAAGACTGCCATTCAGCCTCAGGTCACAATACTCTCCCCCTTGTTTAATATGCTCTAGTCATAGGAGACACTTTCCAGTTCTTTAAGTCCCTTATACATGTTCTAGCTTCAGGTCTCCGCACATACTATTTATTTCCTCTACCTGAGACACTTCCTCCATGTACCCCTCATCCACCTTCATCTACCCCAATTGATCCTTCAGTTCTCATCACCTCCTCAGGGAAGCTTTCCCTGAACTTTTGGTCATAAGCCCTTAGAGAAACTTTCTTTTTTTTTTTAATTTTTTAATTTTTATTTTTTCTTGAGAGAGAGACAGACAGACAGACAGAGTGTAAGCAGAGGACGAGTAGAGAGAGAGGGAGACACAGAATCTGAAGCAGGCCCAGGCTCTGAACTGTCAGCACAAAGCCCAACATGGGGCTCGAACTCACAAATGGTGAGATCATGACCTGAGGTGAAGTTGGACGCTTAACCTACTGAGCCACCCAGGCGCCCCAAACCTTTCTTTTTCCTTCATAGCTCTTCTCACAGTTTGCCTACTTCTATTTATAGGGTGGAATTATTAATGCCGGTTATCATTCGTACTAAAGTGGAAGCTCCATCCGAGCAGGATTGTTGTCTGTCTTGTTATATCCTGACAGCTAAAAAGGACTCAGTAAATATTTGTCAAATAAATGACTGTCTCTTGTTTTGTTTTGTTTTGTTTTTAAAGCTGTAAGAATGGTTTAATGAATACTATCAAGCACAAATTCATGTAGTCATCACCAGGTCTGCATGAATGGAAAAGAACATTCATAGCTCTCCTATGTGTCCCTTCTCAATTATAACCTCTCCCACTCCCCAATTCCTTTCCTTTTCCTTTAAAATTTTAACACTGTGGGGCACATGGCAGGCTCACTCAATGGAGTGTGCAACTCCTGATCTCAGGATTATTAGCTCGAGCCCCACACTGAGTATAGAGACTGCTTAAAAATAAAATCTTAAAAAATAATAAATATAATAATAAAACCTTACCATTATGTATGCACACCTAAACAATACTGTATGGTCTCAACCTGTTTTTGACTTTCATATAATGTAATCATACACAGATACTTAAGTGACTTGCCTTTTTTTTTTTTACAAATAGTTTATTGTCAAGTTGGTTTCCATGTAACACCTAGTGCTCATCCCCACAGGTGCCCTCCTCCATGCCCATCACTGCCCTTCCCCTCCCCCCCACACCCATCAGTCCTCAGTTTGTTCTCAGCATTCGAGAGTCTTTCATGGTTTGCCTCCCTCCCTCTCCCCCACTATTTCCCCCCTTCTTCTCCCCCTTGGTCCTCCGTTAAGTTCCTCCAAATCCTCCTATACGTGCAATCATGTGGTATTTGTCCTTCTCTGCCTGACTTATTTCGCTCAGCATAACACCCTCAAGGTCCATCCATGTTGCTACCCATGGCCAGATTTCATTCTTTCTCATTGCCATGTAGTATTCCATCGTATAGATAAACCACATCTTCTTGATCCATTCGTCCGTTGATGGAAACTTAAGCTCTTTCCATGGTTTGGCTATTGTTGAGAGTGCTGCTGTGAACATTGGGGTACATGTGCCCCTACGCATCAGCACTTCTGTATCTCCTGGATAAATTCCTAGCAGTGCTATTGCTGGGTCATAGGGGGAGTTCTAGTGTTAATTTTTTGAGGAACCTCCACACTGTTTTCCAGAGGGGCTGCACCAGTTTCCATTCCCACCAACAGTGTGGGAGTGTGCCCGTTTCTCCACATCCTCGCCTGACTGTCTCTTGTTAATCAGGGTAGACCTTGGCTTTAGCACTAGCTCCATTTTCCTCTCCATTCCAACCCCTGCCATCCATCATGACTATGGATGACTCACGCAAAGCTTTAGCCTCCCTGCCCCTTGATCTCTGATTTCTACAATCTCTGATCACATGTCACTTCACATGCCATTTCCAGCCATTAGAGTTCCAGACTACCTGCTAAACATGGGACTTCTCTACTTGAGAATTCCTGAACTCCTCTCTCAGTCTCTGGCTACAACCTCCCACCCTTATTTATTCTTGATTCTCAGAAGAGTGCCCACTCCTCATTATCACCAAGATCTCCCATTCTTTGACTTCTTCCATTCTCCAGCTCATTACTACCTCATTGCTTTACTCTGTAGCCAGCCTAGACTCCATGGCACACCACTGCAACCACTCTCTTGTTAGCAGCCTCACCTTCCTTAACATTTTTAATCTACCATTTACTGAAAAGTTACTGTGGGGCACTCTGCATGCATTATCTCTGTAACTTCTCACATTTTCTATGTATGAGGTAAAGACCATCATTGTCCCCTTTTACAGATAAGAGAAAGGATTCTTTTTTTTTTTTTTTTTTAGGGAAAGGATTCTTAAAGAGGAGAAATAACTTGTCCAAGGTCACACGACAAGAAAGTGGTGGAGTAGGGTGGAGCTGGGATGTGAAGATCTGTCAAACCTCGAGGTCAATGCTCTGAACCAGTATCTTGGTCACTCAGGGGGAAAGACATGGAGAATGAACCATAGGAGGGAAGAGGGCAAGTGTGAAGGCTTGAAGACCAATGCAGCAATCCACGTGAGAGCTGATGGTGGGCTAACCATTATCTACTTCAACTTTGCAAAGAATTCAAATTAAAGTCCCACTTACTTCAGGTGTATGACTTTACAGGATGGTGCTTGGTGGGCTTTGTATGAAGACGGCACAACTAGGTGTGCCTAGAAGAGACCAAAAAGAAACCATCAGTTTAATACACTCTTCCAGAATAAATGTTTATTTTCACTTCCAGAATAAAATGTTTACTTTAACACATATATATTTCTACTTATGCTGTTTACTAAATGCTTCCGTGTGCTGGGAATTTATCATAATCTTAATTACACTTGCAACAACCCCATGAGCTACTATTCCATTTTATTTTTTTTAATTTTTTTAAATGTTTTATTTATTTCTAGGAGAGAGAGAGAGAGACAGCGTGAGCAGGGGAGGGTCAGAGAGAGAGGGAGTCACAGATTGAAACAGGCTCCAGGCTCCGAGCTGGCAGTCAGCACATAGCCCGACGCGGGGCTCGAACCCACGAACCGCGAGATCATGACCTAAGCGAAAGTCGGACAGTTAACCGACTAAGCCACCCAGGCGCCCCTACTATCCCATTTTATAAGTGAGGAAAGTGACCCCAGGAAGATGATGACAATTGCTTCAGGTCTCAAAAGTTAGTTCATGACAAAAATGGGATGGGAACCCAAGCCCGCTGGCCTACTTCCGGTCACTTTCCCCTCAAAACACCAACTTGAGGGTCACCCTCCCACACTCCACACTGGCTGGGGAGACCCCGGGTGGGACTCAAACAAGGGCGCGCTCCCAATCCCTGCGTAGCAACTTTAGCAAGGTACTGGCCAGCAGCAGGTTTGAGGCTACTGAGATGGCCCCGCGCGCCTGGGCTTCAGGGGGCAGTCACGAGATGCCCTCCTGCAGTCGTTCATGGCAAGGGGTGGAGATCCCGCCCTGTCGCCTGTCTCCGAGGGCCACCGGGTCCCAGAGGCACAGCAAACCCAGCCTCGAAGCCACACGAAGCCCGGGTCGGTCCCGCAGGGAGAGCAGACAACAGCTGCTCCGTCACCTGTTCCTTTCCTCTTCTCACTCAATCCAAAGACCCGAACGGCAAATCCTTAAGAGACTTAATTGGGGGTTTCTCCCCGCCTGAAGCCATAATCTGAGGGCCACGGATGGCCGTCGGCTGGCCCAGAAGCCCTCTATGCCTACATGCATACCGTGTGCTTGCTTTCTTTCTTTTTAATTTATTTATTTTTGAGATAGAGGCAGCGTGAGCCGTGGGGGGGGCTTGTCAGAGAGAGGGAGACAGAATCTGAAACAGGCTAACAGGCTCCAGGCTCTGAGCTGGCAGTCAGCACAGAGCCCAACGCGGGGCTCGAACCCACGAACCGTGAGATCATGACCTGAGCTGAAGTCGGACGCTTAACCGACAGAGCCACCCAGGTGCCCTTCTTTCTTTCTTTTTTAAAAAGATGGTCAATAGTATTACCCGATTTTCAAAGCGGTCATGTCTCCCCTCCTCCCCGCCTTAAAAAAACTAAAAGTTAAAAGAATCTTGACTTTCGGCTGCGTGAGCCCCAGCTTCTCCAACACCTTTACCTCAGTCAGGCACGCACGCAGCGTCTCTCCCACCCCCGCCGTCTGTCAGCGGTCCTTGCCGTTTACCCCTCCCCCCCGACGCACGTCTACGCGCAAGCACCCCACACGCACGCGCCCCGCGCACGCGCTGCCATTCTCCACGCTCACCTCCACGCCATGCCCTGTAGGTAGCGACATGCGCGCGTCTCCCCAACGCCCCTCCACACCAACTCTTGGCCACACGCAGGCGCCTCCCCGCAGAGGCACCCCCGCACGCCCCGCCACCCGTGCGCATCTCCCTCTTCCAGCCTGGGCTCCTAACGGGCTGGCAGGGCGGGCCACCCCACCCCCTGCCGCCCAGCATCTCGAGCAGCGCGCTCACCCCCCCAGCGAGCTCCTCTCAGCCCGCGATAGCCCCGCCGGCCAGCCTGACTGTGCCGTCACTTCCCTCCTCACATCCCTAGAGACACCGGGCGGGGTGTGGCACCTTCCACGCTCGGCCACCGGGGCCTTCAGACGACTGGAATGACGGCCGCTCAGGGTGCAGGAACTCCCTCGATTTCCTGTCCCTTCGAATGTGCGGCGGGGGAGGGGCGCTGCAGGAACTCCTTGGATTTCCTGTACCTCCAAATGGGGGGGGGAGGGGTAGGAGCCCTGCAGCAACTCCTTGGATTTCCTGTCCCTCCAAATGGGGGGAGAGGTGCTGCAGGAACGCCCCCGATTTCCAGTCCCTCCAAATGTGGGGGGGAGGGGGCGGGTTCTCATCCTCTGGGAAAAGTGCTCACCTGGTTCCCAAAGCCAGTTGGCCCTTCCTCTATTTCCTGCCAGAGGGAAGGGATACGGAGAGAGAGCCAAGGTCTTTGGGGCGGGGACGGGGATATGAGTCAGAGAAGAGGCGGCTCAGAAGGAGGGGCTGGCCTGGAAAGGGGAGGGTTAGGGGGCGGGGGGGAGGAAGAGAATGGGGAAACTTTGGTGGGGGCGGTTTTGAGGGTGTCTGGCACAGTCCTAGGACTCCTTCCTGGTCAACCCCAAATACTGGAGCCACTGGGCGGAATCATTTCTGAGGTGCTGGGCTTTAAACTTGTTTTCCCCCGTGCCGGAGGCAGCTAAGGCCAAGACCCTTGTTAGCCGCTCACCAGGCACCATGGAATCTACTGGTCTGGGCAAGGGCACAGGGATTGACTTTTCATGTTCTATGGAGCCAGTAATAGTCTTTACCTTTTAGGGTTGCTGGAAGGATTAAATTAGTTACTACATTTCAAGTGCTTGGAATAGTGTCAAGGGCACTGTAAGCAGTCAGTGATAGCTCCTGTTACAAAGGTTCATTCATCGATGGTCTTTCACCCCTCTCGATTATGAGTTTCATGAGGGCAGAGACTATGTGTTATGGTCATCACTGAACTCCAACACCTGACACAAAGAGTCTATCAATAAATTATTTGTTGAATAAATGCATAAGTGAGTAATTGCATGACAAATGCCAAGACCCTCTCTCTTCCATGTAAGGATTGTATTTGTGGAAGTTTGAGAAAGAAAGGCTGTGATTGGCGGCACATAGGACCCCTGTTGGCTTCTGTATCAAATGACCCGTTCTGCCCTTATAAAATGGAATGTCTTTGGCAATTTCCTACATGGACACATGGAAATCTATCAGGCAGCTGACCTGAAATTTGAAACTGAGACCTGACTAGCTAGAGCGGTATCTGTATTTTGTGCAGTTAGTGAACAAATCAAGAGAAGAGGGCTGAAGTGGAAAGCCCAAAAATAATGGTGGCAAATGTAAGTGGGAGAGATTGGCATGGGAGCTCTGAGTGAACAGAAGTGTGTAAAGAGGAGTATAGTCCCCTCAAAAGGGAGTCTGATGGAAGTCCCAAAGTATCAGTAATGTGATCCACCTTTCTGTTCTTGTCATAGGGTTCCAGATGATCTGCCCTGATGTTCCAATATTCTTGGGGTAGGTATGCAGATTAGGCTCCTGTCACTACATTCAGTAAATTTGTGTTTGTGGAAATGCATAGTGTTAGACCTAAAAGGGACCAAAGAAATTACTCATACATTTCGATTTATGGTTGAAAAACAGAGCCAGAGAGAGCAAAGGACTTGGCTTTGGGGATTCTCTGGCCTTGGTACTGAATTTTGCAGGGTCTGAATTCTCTGTGTTCTGTTATTCCTTTAATCTCTACGCATACCCCATCCCAACCCCAAAGATGCAGAGGAGAATAAAAGGACATGAATGGAAGGTCAGGAGAAGGGAGGGAGAGTTTCTCAACAGACCCTGACTTTATTCCTTTTGCTTCCCCGCCAGGGAAGGTACCTGGGTGTTCAGCTAGCTGCTAGAGGGGACAGCTCCACTGTGGCAGCCTCACACTCTCCACATAGGTCCCGCAGGCAAAGGCTTGAAACATGGCTCATCTGAGTCTTAGCAGAACACCTGTGATATTCCCAGAATGCCAGAGGATGGGAGGCCCGCAAAGAACTGCTTCAACCTCACTGCTACTCACCTCCCACTGCCTCCTTATCCCCCCTCTCCCCTGGGGGGCTGTCAAGAGAATTTTTCATCCCCTCCCAGCTCCTGGGATCTGATGAGAGAAGAGTCTTCCTGACTCATCCCTCTCAGAATAGAGCTACACACTATAAAGCCACTTAGCTGCAGTCTAAAACTGGCTTCTTAGCAAGGAGATGTCCAACAACTATCGTTGCAGTCCTCTGGCCCCTTTTTCAGTGCCTTCTGTTTTTGGTGTTTGGGACAACAACCACTATGAGCAGGAACCTTTCACTGCTCTTTCTTTCATTGTATAAATGATAAACTGTTTGAATCGCAAAATGATCCGTTATACCTCTACCTGCTGAATCAGGCAGGCCTTGGATTTGTGTGCTTGCCAGCTGCTTGGTGTGAATTTCCCATTTCTGGCATATCACGACACCCTCCCTTATCACCAAGAGAGTTAAGCTGGACAAAAAGATGTGTAGATCATAATGGCTTTTTTTCTGTCACTGTACCTCAAAAGGAAATCCAGCTCAAATACCACTTTCTGGGACATCAGTCTGGCTGGAGGAGTAGCAGATCCCCTGTGTTCTGTGTACGAGGCTAACCCGACAGGAAGTAGAGTTGGCATCTATATTCCATTATTTGAAAGATGCCGTTTGGCCCCAAATATGTCTCCTACAAGCCTGCCAGAGCATCGCTGGCTGACCCTTTCAAACCCTCCCCAACTTGTCACCCCCCAGTTGGACAACAAATGCATTGTCTCTAGACGGTTCTTGTTAACATTTTCTTATTTTCTGAGAGGGAAAGAAGATGTAGAGTGAGAAGCTGGAAAGGATGTGAATTTTCCCCATACTCCACTAACCCATTACTGATGAAATTCTAATTTTATTAATTCTAATTGTTCCCTTTGAAGAAGACTGGCCTTACAGAGCAAATTGGCTGTTACAAAGAAGCAGTTGTGGGAATGCTGGACCAGAGCTGTGTGCCTGAGAGGGTGGTGTAAATTTCACTTAAGACAAACTTCACAGTGTACAAGGTGGCCTGCTTGTCGTTCTGCTTATCAGGTTCTATTTCTATTCGATCAGCATTTACTATGTGTGTCTCATGTACAAGTCCGGCAAGAGCTTCCACTGTCACCCCTGTGTCATCAGTAAAGCTTTCCTTTCTGAGCTACCATGAGTAATTTGCATTTTTAGGTTAAAAACTATTTGGGAAGACTGATTGAATTGGGGACCTCACTAGATTATAAGTGTTAGGAATACTCTTTCATCTTAGTATGCCCCCAGAGAAATGAGAGGAATACTGGGAACAGAGTGAATACCTCTTGAATGACCAGTCCAGGCCAGCCACAACTGGAATTTCTATACTGTGTCCAACAGTTATAGGAAGGCCACCTTGATCCTCCACCCCTGGAAATTCACAGTGGAGGAAAGTCATTCTCATTAGCTGTTATGCTATATGCATTTCCAACGTCCATGTAGCAAGCGACGTGGCCTCTGTTACTCCTAATCTTTATAACAGACCACCTCACCCCACCTGCAGGCTCAGTGTCACTGGAACTCCGGGACCAACCCGAATCCTAGGTAGAACATAAAGAGCTCCATAGCTTCTCTGGCCTAACATGTAAAACAGAGCCAGACTTTTCCAAACTTCACAGCCCCAAAAAACATATGCAATCTTAGCTGCGGGTAATAGCCCATATTTGGCCTTCACCTAGACTGCTCTCCAGTAAGACCACTAAAGCCAATATTCCAAATTCTTGTCTCTTTTGTATTTTAATCTTCTTGCTTTGGGGCCATAGTTTCTATAGGCCCATGGTCTGACAACCTGTTTCAGGTTACTTCTGACCCTACTCGGACCTTAACCAATAGGTTCCAGCACTGGGATTTTCTTTATTCTTCCTTAATTCCCACCTTCTGCTTCAATCCCTGAAACTTAATGTGCATGTCTCCTTGGCTCTTAGACCTTCATTTCTTTAGTCTTCCTGACTGTTACCTACTCCTAAAACCAGTCTGCATGACTGAATCTCAATTTCTAGACCCCCCCTAGGTATTCTCTGCCCAAATCTCTACCTATTATATGATAATTGATTTCCCCCAAGTCATTTAGACAATTCTAGTAACTCATGGCCATCTTCCTTTCAATGCCCCCCCATTTAAACTCCAGTGAGAGACAATCAAGAACTCATGAATACATATATATTTATTTAATTCATAATATAGCATTTTGGATGGGCTGGGATATTTTAGAGGGATGAGGCTGTGTAATAATCTGCAGATGCTCAGATTTTGCTAGGAGAGACACTATTGGTCCAGAGGTCCCAGTACAAACAAGCCTGGGATAAAATATTTGATAAAAAATAGTCTGACATTAGTCTAATAAATATTCTAGCCAACAACAACAGATTATATGTCTGAAGATGGCCGACCAGACCGTAAAAGTCAGTTTTACCTGACCTGATGGCAGTCAACCTGGCCAACCTATAATACACGGCCAAATACAGCCAATGGCTCTGAGGCTGCAACTGGCTTCAGGGATTGAAATAAGCATGGGAATGGTTTTATCCGTCAGCCTCACATTCTCCATTCTGTAGAGGAAAGGGTATCAAATATTTGAGCTTATCAAAAAGTCCATCCATGGATTGCTCTGTTCAGGTAGTCATATATAAATATGTAAACCATGGAAGCTTAGAAAATTCACCTAGGGTGTTTTTAGCTGAAAAGAACATATAAGTGATTTTGCTGAAATCTGAATTTCACTGCATCCAAAGTTACACAATGGGATTACATGATAAAAACACATACAGATGCAGGAATCCTTACTTACAAGTAGTCACAACTCCAAAGTGGCATTAAAATTTCTTTCATATTCTCAAAACAGGTTTAACTTTATTTTGATTATCTTTGTGCTTTCTTCAATAAGACAATATAAAAAGTGGAAACAAGCATAAATTGCAGACAGAAAGAATAATTTGCTAGCAGAAAGGATTGTAGGAGAATAGGTTGAGTAGGGCAACAACAATGAAAAACTGAAGATGTCACCTTCCTTGAAGATGTTAAATACAGGTCCTATTCCTTTTGTCCAACTGGGTTCAGCTAGAGGTAGTCAATGACTTCTCTTAAGGTCCCTGGCATTGCCGTTACCTAGGAAAGCCTTGAAGTATCTGGGACTTACCATACCCCCACTGAGTACTTAACCACCATGTTGTTTCTTGAAGAGTACTTTCCGTTATTTGGCTCAGAAACTTCATTGCTTACCTCAAACCCAGTTTAATTTCCAACATTATTCAGTAGGCTAAACTCTGAGTAATTTGGGGCTATAACCAAAACTTAAATCCATCTTCAAAGAATGAAGTTCAAAAAGATTGAAAAGTTTTTGCGAAGAATGGTGCCACAAGCTCTAGACAATTCCCCAAGTTAACATCCAAAGGGCTTTCCAGGCAAAAGACATTTATATGCATGAGTCCCGGGACATTTGCAAAATAATACCAGTACAGCCCAAATGGAGAAGTAACCAAGCTTTTCTGCCCAGGAAGTAACAAACACCAGTATGGATATCAGAGTACAACAGGGAAACTGTTGATAATTCATCTGTTCGTTCATACATTCATTCAATAAACATTGGTCAGGCAGTTAGTCTGTTGCACACACCATGCCAAGTATTAAAAATACAACAACAACAAAAGACACAGTCCCTGCCCTCAAGGTATTCACAGTCTAGTAGGGAAGATGATCGTTATACATTAGACTTTTGTGTGCATCAGAATCACCTGGGAACTTGTTGAAAATGTAAAATTCCACTTATGCGCCCAGATATTCTAAGTAGATGAGGAGTGGGGGTCTAGGAATCAACTGTTTTAACAAACACCAGAGGTGACTCTAACAGGTGGTTTGAGGACCACATTTTGAAAAAACACTGCTACACAGCGTGATTATTGCTGAGAAGGGAGGAACACTCAGGGTGCCTTGGGAGCTCAGAAAAGAACATGCCCCAGGCCAGGGCGTTAGGAGTTAATCTGGCTGAGAGGAGTTGGGTGGGGAAAGGTAGTGTAGGCTAGGGTCAAAAGTAAGGTGGGAAAATTCAAGGTTTGTCCCAGGCCACTAAAACCTAAAGGGCACCAAAAAAAAAAAAAGGGGGGGGTGGGGGGAGTAGCTTGGGAGACCAAGGATCAAGGTAAAAAAGTAAATTGGTTGGGGTGGAGGTGGAGTGTTCTGCATTTATAACATCTTCACACTTTTCCCTTAATTTAAGAACAATTCCTGTTTACTCTGGGCATCAAAACTGTTAATGTCTCCATCCCAGACCCAGAGAACAACCCACGTGAGTCGTTGACCTTGTCCAGAGTAACAAATGTAAGGAGGGAAATGGCAAAAGGTGAAGCTAGGAAAGCCAACAGGCACTTGAAAAGCCAAACCAATTGTAAATGGGACCTTCGACTGAATAATATGGGAGCCAGTGAGAGGTTTTAGGAAGGGGAGTGGGGAATCACTTGTGTTTAAAAACTGGGGGATAAGCCCTAGAGGAGAGACCAGAGTAACTTAGAAATGAAAGGCATACATTGTAAAGCACTGCTACACTGTATTGGGGCTGGGGCTGGGAAGAGGAGGTTAATATTTGTTGTGCGCTTCACTAAATGCCAGGTGCTGTGCTAGGCAGTTTACATGTGCTATCTTTTTAAATCTTTGCAACAGCCTTGTGAGGTAGGTATTATTTTATGGAAGAGGAAACAGAGGCTCAGAGAAGCGAAGTAACTTACCCTAGGTCCCACCGCTAGTAAATGGCAGAAGAACTAGGATTATTTAGTCCAAAGTGCTATTTCCCAGCACTGTTGGATCTTACTGAGGTTGCTCACTTCCTAATCAGCAGAAATTACATACGGATTTTTAAACCAAAAAAGCGGACTTTGCTACCAGATACGTAAGTTTGAGCCTGCCATCTGTACCTGCATCAGTCTTGCTTTCCATGTTAGGTGAACAAACAATACAAAGCTGTTATTTAAGGGGTTTACATAGATTCTTTGTCTCTCCTACAGAATAGTAAGGCATTTGACAGCAAGGGACTGTGTTTTATCAATATATCGGCAGCAGAGCGGTACCCAGCATGTAGTAGTTTGTTGAATGAATTAATGAATGAACGTCCACCAAGGCGGTGGAAAGGAAGAGGGGTGAAGTTTTGGCATTGTTTCAAGGCTCCAATCTGGTGGCTTGTTACAGCTACCACTTTGTACAAAAGTAGTCTTTTCACAGCTCCCAAGAAGTAGACTCCTTGAAGCCTGGAGACTCCTTTCTCCTGGGAAGGAGAAAGCTCTGGTTCTGACATCCCCAATCCCTGCAGTGAAAGTGACAAAAGCACAGACCATAAAACTTGCTGCCCCTCAATGACAGTGATGACAAACTGCATTTGCCACGAAGGGTTGGCTAAGCAGATGAATAGTGTAAACAAGATTGCAAGAGGAATGAGTATTTAACCTGTTTAAGAAAACAGACTGTTGGCAGGCATTCTGAAGCACTCGGGAAGTGTTTTATCAGAAAATACAATTGCATTTATATGCAAATAGTTGTTGCAGCTAGAACACTCCATTCTCAAGGATTAAGTAAATAAAGTTCCTAAAGAACATCCATTATTATGCAACTCTTTTTTTTAGCCTAATTCTAGTAAGTGTATGTACTTGAGAGTAATAAAACTGTATTTCTTTGAATATTCTGTGAAGAATTTTTAACAATTCAGATAGCCCTCCTCCATTAGGTAGCCTCAGTGAAACTGCGCTATACATAATGCTTGTACTTGGATCAATGTTCTATCCAGCGCTAGTGGCTCTTATGCAGTCTTGTCCCCCAATCTCTCCTACTCAAGTTTTGAGCTCTTCCCACCATCTATGTCATTATTGCATGTGTGTGTGACATGAGGGAGAATGGGAGGGATGAATGCGGGGAGCGGGGGGAGAATGTTGCCTGATTCTGATGTTCCCTTTAGGGGACAAAAATGGACAATATAATTTCTTTTCCCTTCCAGTATATTTCTCACTCAAATGCGCAAATCAAAAAAAATTATGTATATATAATATATATAAAATGAATAAATATGTATTATATATTCATTTTATAATTATATATACACATTTGTGTTTTTACTTTACAATCAATCCTTGATCGTAGGTTTTTATAAAAAACTACATATAATACGTGATCATCTGATCCTTCAAAATTCTACTTGGCCAAATTGGTCAGTAGTAGAGAGGCTGACACCCCACACACACCTTTCCTGGCGGCTAGCCCCTTGTTCAGAGCATCTTTCTACTTTATTGACTTAGAATTGTCCTAATTCCTTCCAGTATCATTTAGACTGCTAAATCACGGGGAATTTTGAATTCTCCAGTGATGAGAGGTGTTCTCCAGATTTCTCCAATGGCTTGACCCCAGACTACTTGGAAAATTTGCTCGGAGAAACTAAATACATTAATTCAGATACAAGCTTTAGTGCACGAAAATTAAATCTATAATACCTAGTTATTTTGGATGCTTTGGATGAACTTTATTTTGTATCTTGTATATTGGACACTAACTGAGGTTTAGGAAGGGAAGACTGCTGAACTGGAGAGCCAGTGAATTCTACGCTCTCTTGAAACTTAATGACAAGCTTTCATCCCAGAAACATAAGGGGATTCTTGAGGCCTGCAGTTGCATTCCTGCCGCTCAGGGTAATCAATAAAATCTGGGGCAGGCAAGCCAGACAGGATCATTAGGGATTTGTTCCAGATTGTGAATGTTGGACAAACTGGAAGAATGAAGGTCACATCAAAAGTATGAAGATGGAGAGAGTTAGCTGGGTCATAGAAAGACAGCATGTTGTTGTCATAATCCAGAAGGACACCGAGACGCTTCAACTGTGGGGGCACATCCACCAGCATTTCTTTGTTGTTATGTCTCACTACAAAGTTACTATTGCATCGAGAGAAGACCCATGAGGAGGCATTCTTGCCAATCCATTCATTCTTGGGAGCGGATTTGTAGGCAATGCCAATTGCATACCTGTGAGACAGTGGAAAGGAGAAAAGAAATAAACATTTGTTAATGATCTGAGTTAGGCTAGACACCATATGGGATACGCAAGAAACTAATACATGCTTCTTCCTTTACTAAATAGTTTACATTTAGATCCATGTCGATAGCACTGGAGCTTTACAGAGTCAGCAATTAGAGTGTTGTAGTAATTTCCAACTCTAAACCCAGTATATTTCCCATTATTATTATTTTTTTTATGTTTTATTTATTTCTAGGAGAGAGAGAGAGACAGCGTGAACAGGGGAGGGTCAGAGAGAGAGGGAGTCACAGACAGAAACAGGCTCCAGGCTCTGAGCTGGCAGTCAGCACAGAGCCAGACGCGGGGCTCGAACCCACAAACCGCGAGATCATGACCTAA
>JAESUZ010000318.1:600000-942215 GCA_017311185.1 Proteles cristata cristata
CAACATCTAGCCTGATCACACAAGTTATAAGATCGTTACCTAAGCTGAGATCAAGAGTCAGATGCTCTACCAACTGAGCCACCCAGGTTCCCCAGGATTGAGACTTTTGTAAAGTTCTTGGAATAATTTTTAGCAACTTGCTAGAATCAATAAATATTAGCATTGCTAAATGTTGAGACTAAGGTAAATGCAGGACCAAAACATAAACAGCAGTGTACCTCAAACATTAGTATGTATATGAATCACCTGGGACTCATTAGAAGTCAGTGTTTGATTCAGAAATCTGCAGTGGGGCCTGAGATCCTGTATTTCTAATAAGCCCAAGAAATGCTGGATGTTACTGGCCCAAGGACTACTTTTTGTGTAATAAAGTCTAAATGAAAAGAACTTTCTGTAGTGATGAAATGCCCTATTTATATTTGCTGTTTCTAAGATGGTATCCACTAACCACATGTGGCTTTTGAAATGTGGCTGGTGGAACTGAGAAACGGAATATTTAAATTTTTATTTAATGTTAGGAAGTGTGAATTTAGTCAGACACATAAAGCTAGCAGCTACTGTGTTCAACAACAGAGGTCTAGACTAGTGATTCTTCTTTTTAATCTTTGTTATTTCTGAGAGAGAGGGAGAGAGTGCACACGTGTGCATACACATGCTTGTAAGCACCATAGGGGCAGAAAGAGGGAGGGAGGCAGAGCATCCACAGAAGATCTGAAGCAGGATTTGCACTGGCAGCAGAGAGCCTGATATGGTCATGATCATGCATGGATGGAACTCACAAACTGTGAGATCAAGACCTGAGCAGAAGTTGGACACTTAGCCAACTAAGTCACCTAGGTGCCCCTACACCAGTGATTCTTAAGACTGGCCACAGGTTCAAGAAAGAATTGGTACCTAAGAATCAATGTGGAGGACCAGGCCATATGCTCATTAGCATAATGGAAGTATTTCCAGAAGTTTGAAACTAGCTTGAAGACTGCTCAGGGTAACTGGCATTCTTTAGGGATCCTATTTACACTATTTTGGTCAAATAGTGGATGAGTTTAGGTCTGGCTATATTCTTTGTCAAACTCTATCATAATTGAAAGCCCAAAAGACTGTGGCTTAAACAACTTAGTTTTCCTTCTATTCCTCAAATAACAAGAGGTTCTGGAGCAGGCAGTGCTGATGTTTGACCCAGCTGATTACCAATGACCTCAAAGGCACAGACATTAGATTTCTTCTCCAACACTTTTAACCTGTTAGCTTTTTTCTTCAAGCTTATAGCATTGTGGCCCACAATTGCTAACTGCTTCCAGCATCCAAACTCAAGAGAAGGTTGTGAGTGCAGTCAACCTACATGTGTGACTTCTTATCAGAGTACTTACACCCTATTGTTTAGGGAGGTTGGGCAAATTAATATTTAGCTGGGTGCTCTGCTGTTCAAAAAAACCCCTGAAATTTTGGTAGCAGGAAAGAAGGGGAAATTGATAATGATTAGGCAACCAACAGTGTATGTCACACACACCAAATTATTATTCAAATGTGAACATGAATAAATACATTTTTCCAAATAAGCAAGACCTCAGTAAGATATACCAATCATCCATATGCAATATGAATTAAAAAGAGAAACTCATGAATGATAAAACTATGGCGTGAAATGATTGGTGGTAAACATTGAATCTATTTGAATAATAAATAAATATAAATAAATGATTATGGTTACCACACTGAAGACAGATGTTAAAATTTTTTATAAAAGGCCTCATAATGTGAATGAGGAAACAATTACAGACCCAACCAACAAATATCAATAGATCAGTAAAGTGATAGGAGGAAAAATGTAATTCATCATTCTATTTAGGTGAAAAACATGTTTTTAAAAAATATTTATTTATTTATTTATTTTGAGAGAGAGAGAGAGAGAATGCATGTAAGTGGGACAGAGAGAGAGAGAGAGGAAGAGAGAGGGAGAGAGAGAGAGAGGGAGAGAGAGAAAATCCCAAGCAGGATCTGCACTGTCACCACAGAGCTTGACACAGGTCTTGATCTCATGAACCACTGGATCATGACTTGAATTGAAATCAAAAGTCTGTTGCTTAACTGACTGAGGCACCCTGATACCCTGAAAAACATGTTTAATAATTATTTTAAAAGAAGAATGTAAAAGCAAATATGAATTAAAAATAGGCTGTGTACCTTCTAAATTACTGCAGGGTTTGGGGAGCTCAGATAAGGAATCAGAAATGGATCAGATATCAATAACAGTTTCTTTTTAAAAAAATTTTAATGTTTTATTTATTTCTGAGATGGAGAGAAAGAAACAGTGTGAGCAGGGGAGGGTCAGAGAGAGAGAGAAAGGCACAGAATCCGAAGCAGTCTCCAGGCTCTGAGCTAGCTGTCAGCATAGAGCCCGATGTGGGGCTCAAACCCATGAACCATGAGAACCATGAGATCATGACCTGAGCTGGTCAGACACTTAACTGACTGATCCACCCAGGCACCCCTAGTGCCTTCTTTTAATGTTTATTTTTGAGAAAGAGAGAGAGAGAAAGAGAAAGAGAGAGAGAGAGAGAGAGAGAGAGAGAGAGACAGTGTTGGGGAGGGAGGGGCAAAGAGAGGGGGAGACACAGAATCCAAAGCAGACTCCAGGCTCTGAGCTGTTATCAAAGATCCCAATGTGTGGCTTGAACTCATGGAACGTGAGATCATGACTTGAGCCAAAGTTGGATGCTTAACTGACTAAGCCACCCAAGTGTCCCAACAATAACTTTTAATGAATAAAAATTTGGAGAATGATAAAGAAACCTTAATTATTGTATCATCACTTCTTTTACAAGTGAAAAGGAAATCTTTGTATTAGTTTATTAACATTAAAAACATTAGTTCATATATTACATATATGAACTTTATATAAGTTTATATAAGATAGTTTAGGCATAGAAGACATCTTGAGCATTTTATTATTCTGAATTTGGCATCCGGATCAGGAGTTTATCAAAGGGGATCAAATATGAACATGTGATTAGCATCCAAACAGACAATATTGTAAAAATATACAGCATTGAGAAATCATAATCGTTAGTAACTTTTAACCTTTTTTTTAAAAATAACTATTTGTTGTTATAACTATTCAGGTCTATGCTGAAAGTATAGAAATATAACATAATATAACATTTCTGTAATATAAGTACAGAATAATTGAGTCATTATACAGGAAAATATCTAAATTCATTCCATTTGAATATTATCCACCTAACAATATAGAACAAAACATTAATTAGTATATCTGATAGGTATCTGTTTAGATTGTGATGGGCTGAATTATGTTCCCCAAAAGAAACCCTAAGGCCCACTGTAACTGCATTTGATATAAGGAGATAATTAAGATTAAATGATGGTGGAGCCCTACTTTGATAGGATTAGAATCCTTTTAAAGAGTTATCAGAGAGCTTGCTTTCTTTTTACATGATGGAGAAAGCCTCCAACTCTTCATTTCTGCTCAAGTCATGATCTCATGACTTGTAAGATAGAGCCCTGCATTGGGCTCTGAACTGACAGTGAGGATTCTACTTGAGATTCTCTATTTCCTTCACTCTGCCCTTCTCCTACTCATATGTGTGCTCTCTCTCTTTCTCTCTCTCTCTCTCTCAAAATAATTAAACAAACATTAAAGAAGAAGAAAAAATCAAGGAAACATTAAGCCAAAAGGTTGATGTTAAAATGACAATATAAAAAGGCCAACTGTTATAACAATAAATGTAATAGAAAAGTAGCACATAAAATAACTCAGCTTTGCTCAAAAAGAAAACTTTATTGCTATGTTATATGTAATAACCGCACTGCAAGATTTAAACACAAAGACAGTAAAAAAAAGCAAAGAAATATCTATACAGAAAATTTAAAAAAATCATACAAATAAAGTTATATCTTATATAATATGTAATGATATTAAATATATGCTGTATATAATAAAATATTAAGTAGGGTAAAGCTTTTTTTTTTTTTTAGAATGAAGCTATTTTGGAGATGACTACTCCGAGATGACTTTGCAAAAATTATAATTATCCTGAAGTTTTTTGCACTGTTTGATATAACACTGTTATATAGATTACAACTACTAAAAATACAAGAAGAATTTAGTAAAAACAACATTAATGAAAGTTTTTTAAAATTATTCTCTTCTCAGTTTTTATTGACCCTAGTAGATAAAAGTTCAGCAATATGGAGGAGTTCTAAATTTTTTAAATGTTTATTTATTTTTGAGAGAGAGACAGAGCATGAGTGGGGCATGAGCAGAGAGAGAGAGGGAAACAGAATCCAAAGCAGGCTCCAGGCTCTAGGCTGTCAGCAAATAGCCTGATGCAGGCTCAAGCCCATGAACCGTGAGATCAAACCTGAGCTGAAGTCAGATGCTTAACCAACTGAGCCACCCAGGTGACCCAAAGTTCTGAATATTTTAATTGATAACTTAATAGGTATGTATCCTGGAAACAAAGACACATGATGGGATACACAGAGTGTGAATTTTAGCCAGTTGTATTTATAAATATATAAAACAAGAAGAGTATCTCCAAACTAGACAAAGATCATTTTCACAATTTTATAAAGTTAAAATAATAAAACTTAAGGGAAAAATCATCCAACCACTGAAAATTTAATTTTTTTTCTTGAGAAAACTAGATTCAAAGGCAAAAACAATTGCAATGTGGAATACATAGAAAAGGTAAATATTAAGAGCATACATATTAAGTTTATGATATAAAAATGCAGAATTTATTCAGAGGAAAAATGTGTAGTCATGTTTTTATTACATGAAAAGAAAACAAGTGAATTTAGCTCAACGAAGAAGGTAGAAAATAGATAAAATATATTTTAATTGTAGGATAAAATAAGAATATAAAAAGCTAATAAATTAGAACACAGAGAATTATAAATTAGATATGTCAGAAAGACCCAAAATAACAAAAATATTTCATTGTTTCCTCTTATGGAAGGAACATATAAACGTATTCAGTTTGATGAAATTTTGCTCCTTGTTTGTATAGGTTGGAGAGGTTTCACAGAACCGTGAAATTGCATAAGATTTTATAAAGGAATTCTCTATTACCGTAGATTTCAAAACAAAGCAGATTCACACCTCAAACTCAAGGAAATGCCAAATTGTTCTTTCAGGGGGGATTTATTATTGCATCATTGTGCTTTAGCTATCATTGTGCCTTGAGATGCACACCAGAGAAGCCCACAGCTCAGACCCAGCAGATGACAATTTTTGCATGTGCTTCCACATGGGACAATGACAATAAGAACAATCTCTGTTAGGATTAACACCTGCTATCATCTATCATCTATAAATAGGCATGCTGAAGTGAAATTTTCCTTTGCCAATCTGGCTTTATACATTTCCATTTTTAAATTGGTAAAGAACTGTTTTCATTGATTTTGAACAAAATATTTTTTTATTCAATACTTTGGACTCTCTTAATATCGTGCAAATGAATCACAGCAGACAACATGAATGGTTTAATTGGTAATGTTGAGAAAATGGTTTATGTGATCAAAATGACTTATGTGAATGAAATGCAAATCTTGCATGCTTTTCTTATTAATGTTAAACATACACCAGATAAGATATCTGATGTATGTCAACTAAATAATCATGAAAAACTCTTAACAAAGAGCAAATAATCACGAAGTACATCAGGTCGTTATGTTATTTGACAATGTGTGCTGTGTGACTTTTAAACGTAGAACAATCTATAAAGCATTTGCCATTCAAATCACTATGCAGCCTCCTTATGTTCTGTATCCAGAGGTCAGCACATGGTGAAACAAAGAAACCCAGTCTCTAATTCCAAGCTTCCATTTTCAGCCTGGCAAGGTCTCTTTATTTAGAATATGCAGGTAAATTTCTTCCCATACTGTGGCTCTATCATATGCTCTTTTGATTTCCTCTTTGTGGGGAGGGAAGCCACATTACCCATCTGTGCAAGAATGTCTCTGAAGTAATCAGGGTTAATATTATTGTCAGTGTATGTATGTTAATAAGATAATTCCCTCATTGTTATGTGCCGATAAGTTCAGCTCTTTCAGCCTAGCATGCTATGCTGCAAAACTGTACTATGGACAAACACTTCTAGAATAATATACATTATTCTAATATATGGTAGCCTAATATGAAAGTTTATGACTCTTTATGTTGTGTTTATGCTCTTAAACTAAAGTGATATGGGGCTTATCACAATGTGAGAGAAGAGCTAGAAAGTCTAATGTCAGAAGCCTAAATTCAGCCTCAATTTTACCAATTAGCTCTGTAAACTTCTATGAACCATTAAGTTTTTATACATAGTATTGAGGTAATACTCTTAACCTTTCTATATTATTTTTATATGTTGAATTTTCCAAACTCTAATAAGCTGTTTTAAATTTTACATATTGTTATTACTATCATTGGTTTTGTTAGTAATAGTTGTAGGAATGAATAGTTGACAGTATAACATTGGTACTAAACGTTTTGTTTTGTTCAAATAAGATCATGGCATTTTAAAAAAGCCTAGTTCTGGACAAAAAATAACACTGATATTACTTTGATTTTAATACCAATGTCTTAAGGTCTTTTTAGTTCATATCTATAGAATGAAAGAATCTAACCAGCCTGAAAGTTTTCCAGCCCAAGAGATATAATTACTACTAAAGCCCAGTCCTTTTTATCAGGAGTCCATGCACTCCGTTGATTGCTGAGTCTTCTCTCACCTCGGCTGGGAGCATGCTGGCAATGGTGTGGAGCAGGTAGGGCAAATCAAATGAGGGAGTAGAGTGAGTATCCTTGGCTATGCTCTGAAAAGAATGTTCACAGAAGACTCAACAAAATGCTGAGTGAAACCAGGTTGCAGTTTCTCCGGAGAGCAAACTGAGGTGGAGTTTAACTGAAAGATATTTATCAAAGTGTCCCTAGGATCAATCTCTCTGGAAAGAGGGGAAAGGAAGCAACAATGGGCAGAGGGAGAAGTTGAACTGGAAATCAGACTTAATGATAGCTTTAGAGACACCCAGAAAAACTCTGAAGCTATATGACCTTTCAGAGGTGTTAGGATTTGCGTGGATGTAACCAGGCCTCTTGCTTCAAGGATTGGCCCTTCATTTCTGTAGACTGTCCTGGGAAGGGTGTGACTTCACTTAAAGCAGCCAACAAAAGTTCAGGCAATCCTTGAAGGGGCCAATGCTGCCGGCCAATTGCCAGCAGCACCCCCAGCAGCTGCGACAATAAGTCCTTCCTTAAGTGGGAATCCAGGCATATCACAGGGTCCACAACAAGCCCCCACTACAGACAGAGAGGTAAAGGAGTGAGAAGAAAAGAAAATGAATGATTATTGAATATTTATGTTCCAGGCACTGGACTAGACATTCTCTTGGTTATCTCATTTAACTATTACAACTCTATGTGCTTAAGGATTATATTATTTTACACATGAGAGAACTGAAGCGCAGAGAAGCCAAGTAGTTTTCCCCAAATTACACAGCTAGATGGTTGTTAAAGAAGGCTTGACTACAGGGTTCACATCATGAACTAGTACTCACAAAAGGAGAGACAGCAAAACAAAGAAGTTAGGGTTCAAAGTTAAATAGGATTAGCTCACAAACGTCCTTTCCCATTTACCACAATGTAACTAAACATCCTATCTTATACTTTTGACTTGAAGATCCTCATTAAATAGTGAACAAATGTTTAATGGCCATTCAGCCCAAATATATTCTGGAATGGATTTAGCATGCTTTTTGTAATACAGAGAACTTCTAAAATTGCTAAAATAGTAATCAAAATATATTACATAGTATTACAAATCAGGATAAATACCTTGATTTTTTGGAGAATTTCAAGCAAAGTCTAATGGAAAAATAATGAGGAAGAGGCTGCTTTAAACATTCACAGTCCAAAAGTCAATTAACATTGCTGTCCTGTTTTTTACTGTTTAATACAGCAGAAGAGTTTTATATTTCTGAGTGAAGTTATGTTTTATGAAATGAAAAAGATTCTTATCAGTTAAATCAAATGAATTCCAAATTGCAAGCTTCCAATATATTATGGATTTCATAATGTGACTTCAGTAACACAAGGAAATGGGAGAGGAAATGCTTTCATGTGAAAATTGCAGTAAACTTCAGCAACTGAAAATAATTATCTCTCAAAAGCTTGTTCAGTGCCAGATAATAAATTATTTCAAAACTACACTTACTTTTTCCACGTATTTTATTTAAACTAATCATTTATCATGGTAATAAAGTATTTCCATGGAGCCTATTCATTGAAACACCTAAATAAGAATTATTAACCCAAAGCTTCCAAACAATATACTTAGAAACATATCCTTATAACAAATAAAAATACATACAAATAGAAACACTTCTTCAAGGAAAAAGAAAAATGTACCTAATATTTCCTTGCCTACTTAATACTTTCCTTGCTGTAGCAATTCTACCAACTCAGGAATAGGGATGATATCAGTACATTACCTGTCTTCATGTTAATAAATTGTAGCATCTTTCATATTCATTGCATGAAATAGTGACACACCTTGCTGTACAAAACCCTTGTGTTTCAAGGTAAGTCAGCTCTGATTAATGGAAATATAACTGATCTTGAAATCCAAAGGCATGGGCTTTAAACCTGGATGTGCCATTTACTAGTCATCTGACATAACTTGACATGGTCTCTCTTTGAGCTTCAGTTTTATTTTTAAGATGGATATATAAAATAACTGACTCTCATGGATGTTGAGGAGATAAATTTAGTTAACATGTGTGAAATAAATTTGTAAACATTACATTCTAATGCCTGTGATAACGTAGATTCTGTCCCACTGATAGAATACCAATTAATATGGGCATTAACAGTGTATGAGTGGCTCTTGCCAATAACAGAATATAACCAGAAGTTTTCTATTTGCTTCTCTGAAGAAAAATGACATATTTTGTTTTAATTTACATTTCATTAATTTTAGGTGAGGCTGGGCAACTATATAGGTTTAAAATGTCTTCTCGCTATGAACTGTCTGCTCTTGACCTCTGCCGAATTCTTGCCTTTTACACATTAATTTACAAGAGCTCTTTAATGATGAAAGACATTAACTATCTGCCATAGGCAAATATTTTTGGCCCTTTTGCTTTTCTCTTCTAGCTTTGTGTATACTCTTTTTGTCATATAGATATTTTATTTTTTTTAAATTTTTTAATAGTTTATTGTCAAGTTGGTTTCCATATAACACCCAGTGCTCATCCCCACAAGCACCCTCCTCCATGCCATCACCCCCCTTCTCCTTCTCCCACCCCCATCAGCCCTCAGTTTGTTCTCAGCATTCAAGAGTCTCTCATGGTTTGCCTCCCTACCTCTCCCCAACTATTTTTCCCCTTCTTCTTACCCATGGTCCTCTTAAGTTTTATAAAGTCAAGTTATCTTTTCATTATAACATCAAGTTTTCACTGTCACTTAGAAATGGTTTATCTCCTGTTCTTACAAAGTATATTCTCCTACATTTTCCTCTAGTGTTTTTGTGGTATCTTTTTTTAAATTGGATTACTTGCCAGAGATTCATATTGACACCCAAGACGAAGTGAGATCACCATACCCAGTCTCCCCATTGATTGTTACTAAAAACCATGTAGAAGATACAAAAGTATGGTACTGGCATGAAGACATACATATAAATGAATAGAAGAGAATAGAAAGGCCAGAAACAAATCCATGCATATATGGTCAACTCATCTTTGACAAAACGCCAACAATACACAGCAGAGAACTAATAGTCTCTTTAACAAATGATTGGGAGAAATGGATGTTCACATGTAAAAAATGAAATTGGAATCATGTCTTTACATACAACTTAAAATAGATTGGGGAGTTAAATGTTGAGACCTGATCACTATAAAACTTTTGGGGAAAAAACATAGGGGAAAAGCCTCATGACATTGTTCTTCACAGTGACTTCATGAATGTGGCGCTTTATAAAGGCACAGGCAACAAGAGCAAAACTAAGGAAGTAGATTGTATCAAACCATAAAGGAAATAATTCACAGAATGAAAAGGCAAAGTATGGAATGAGAGAAAATATGTACAAATCATAAGTCTGATAAGGGGTGATATTCAAAATATATAAGGAACTCCTTACAATTCAATAGTGGAAAAACGTAATAGTGTGATTTAAAAAATAGGTAAAGGGTTTGAACAGACACTTCTCCAAAGACGTACACATGGCCAGTAGGCATATGAAAAACTACTGCTCAACATAACTAATTATCAGGAAATGAAAATCACAACCACAATAGCCAAAATGTGAAAACAAATTAAATCTCCATTGCCAGATAAGTGGATAAAGAGAATGTGCTATATACACACAGCAAAATACTGTGTAGCCTTTGAAAAGAAGCATATTCTGTTACATGTGACAACATGGATGAATCTTGAGGACATTATGCTAAGTGTTAAGCCAATCACACAAAGACAAATACTGCATAATTCCACTTATTTGAGGTATCTAAAATAATCGGATCAAGTCAGAGTAGACTAATGTTGCTAAAAGTGAAGTAGAAGAGGAATTGGGGAGTCACTGATGAATAGGCATGAAGTTTCAAGTAAAGGAGATGAATGATCAAGTGACTAGAAAGAGTGAAGAGCTTACTGACTCTGTTGTTACTGACCTAGAGACGGCAGGAGGCTTGACCAATATATTTTAGCATGATCCATATCATGGTGATGTCTGGAACACCAACAGACACCAAAATGAGCAACTTGTGGCTATTTTTTTAAATATTGAGAACTAATTATTGAATTGAAAAGTTTAAGAGAGTAGAGAAAGCTATGTTAGAAAACTAAGTGAAAAATTAAAACTTTTTTCAAGTTTTTATTTAATTTCCAGTTAATTAATATAGAATGTAACATCAGTTTCAGGTGTAGAATATGGTGGTTCTTCACTTACATACAATACTCAGTGCTCTTCAGGAGTGCCCTTCTTAATCCCCATCACCTATTTAACCCGTCCCCTGCCCACCTCCCCTCTGGTAGCCATCAGTTTGCTTTCTGTAGTTAAGAGTCTGTTTCTTGCTTTGCCTCATTTTTTCTCTCCCTATGTTCATATGTTTTGTTTCTTAAATTCCATGTATGAGTGAAGTCATACAAAACTTTTAATGACAAAAAAAAAAGCTTGTAAACAACCCAAATGTTCTTCAGCTCCTGAAATGGTAAACAGACTAAGCTATAATCACTCAGTAGAATACTACTCAGTGATAAAAAGAATGAATTATTTATAGATGCAGTGAATCTCCAGTACCTTCTGTTCAATCAATGACTCTACACTCACAAGGCAGCATATTCTCTGACTCTATGTATATGACCTTCTGGGAAAGATGAAATGATGCACATAAAGAACAGATTAGTGGTTTTCAGGGGTTACAAACTGGACATCTTTGAAGGTGACAGGATTCTTGACTGTGGTAGTGAACTTACATGGGGTTACATGTGTCTGCATTTATCGATGCCCATCAAACTGTTTACCACAAAGTAATTTTCCTTTATGTAAATTAGAGGAAAAGATTAAAGCCCAAAACATATCACTGGTCTGGTAGAATTTATTTTGGTATAGCTTAGTATACTAGTTCACTCTGTTTATTGTTTTCCTTTTGGCTATCTAATTTTCTCAATATTTTTATAAAATATTCAGTATTTCTCCATTGATCAAAATTTGGGCTTTCACTTAAAATACATGCATTGGCTTTTTTTTTTTTTTGCTGTTTCTATTCTGACTGGTTTTTTTAATTCCAATATTTTCAAAGCATTTTTACATAGTTTTTAGAGCCAAATTTCCTAATTATGTTTTTTTCATATTTTTTGTTTACTATTATACAGAGCAGTTTTTGTTTTCCTGTATGAAATATGGAAAAAAATGTTGACTTAAAATATTAGGCCAATAAATGAAGTTACCAATAATCATTACTCCTAATCACTGCATAATTAGACATATCCTTATTATTTAGTCAATAGAAGTCACAATCCATTTAACAGTTTCCTGAGGATTATGGAGACCAAAACATTATTTATTTATTTATTTTTATTTTTTTTAATTTTTTACAAATAGTTTATTGTCAAATTAGTTTCCACATAACACCCAGTGCTCATCCCCACAAGTGTCCTCCTCCATGCCCACCCCTCCTCCCCCCACATCCACCAGTCCTCAGTTTTTGTCAGCATTCAAGAGTCTCTCATGGTTTGCCTCTCTCCCTTTCCCCCACCATTTCCGCCCTTCTTCTCCCCCTTGGTCCTCTGTTAAGTTCCTCCTAATCCTCCTATATGTGCACACATATGATATTTGTCCTTCTCTGCCTGACTTATTTCACTCAGCATAACACCCTCAAGGTCCATCCATGTTGCTACACATGGCCAGATTTCATTGTTTCTCATTGCCATGGTATTCCATGGTATAGAAAACCACATCTTCTTGATCCATTCATCTGTTGATGGACACTTAGGCTCTTTCCATGTTTTAGCTATTGTGGAGAGTGCTGCTATGAACATTGGGGTACATGTGCTCCTATGCATCAGCATTTCTGTATCCCTTGGGTAAATTCCTAGCAGTGCTATTGCTGGGTCATAGGGAGTTCTATTGTTAGTTTCCTTAGGAACCTCCACACTGTTTTCCAGAGGGGCTGTACCAGTTTACATTCCCACCAACAGTGTAGGAGGGTGCCCGTTTCTCCACATCCTCGCCAGCATCTAGAGTTCTCTGATTGGCTCATTTTAGCCACTCTGACTGGCGTGAGGTGGTATCTCAGTGTGGTTTTGATTTGTATTTCCCTGATGAGGAGCGATGCTGAGCATCGTTTCATGTGTCTGTTGGCCATCTGGATGTCCTCTTTGGAGAAGTGTCTGTTCATATCTTCTGCCCATTTCTTCACTGGGTTGTTTGTTTTTCGGGTGTGGAGTTTGGTGAGTTCCTTGTAGATTCTGGATATCAACCCTTTATCTGATATGTCATTTGCAACTATCTTTTCCCATTCCGTTGGTTGCCTATTAATTTTCTGGGTTGTTTCCTTGGCTGTGCAGAAGCTTTTAATCTTGATGAGGTCCCAACAGTTTATTTTTGCTCTTGATTCCCTTGCTTTGGGGATGTGTCAAGTAAGAAGTTGCTGCGGTGGAGGTCAAGGAGGTTGTTTCCTGCTTTCTCCTCTAGGGTGTTGATAGTTTCCTGTCTCACGTTCAGGTCCTTTATCCATTTTGAGTTTATTTTTGTGCATGGTGTGAGAAAATGATCTAGTTTCATTCTTCTGCATGTTGCTGTCCAGTTCTCCCAACACCATCTGTTAAAAAGGCTGTCTTTTTTCCATCGGATATTCTTTCCTGCTTTGTCAAAGATTAGTTGGCTGTATACTTTTGGGTCCACTTCTGAGTTCTCAATTCTGTTCCATTGGTCTAGGTGTCTGTTTTTGTGCCAATACCATAGTGTCTTGATGATGACAGCTTTGTAGTAGAGGCTAAAGTCTGGGATGGTGATCCCTCCCGTTTCGGTTTTATTTTTCAGGATTACTTTGGCTATTCGGGGTCTTTGTGGTTCCATACAAATTTTTGGATAGTTTGTTCTAGTTTTGAGAAGTATGCTGGTGCAATTTTGATTGGAATTGCATTGAATGTGTAGAGTGCCTTAGGTAGTAATGACATCTTAACTATACTTATTCTTCCTATCCATGAGCATGGAATGTTTTTCCATTTCTTTGTGTCTTCTTCAATTTCCTTCATAAGTTTTCTATAGTTTTCATCATACAGATCTCTTGTATCCTTGGTTAGGTTTATTCCGAGGTATTTTATGGTTTTTTGTGCAATTGTGAATGGGATCAGTTTCTTGATTTCTCTTTCTGTTGCTTCATTGTTGGTGTATAAAAATGCAACCGATTTCTGTACGTTGATTTTTGTACCCTGCAACTTGGCTGAATTCTTGGATCAGTTCTAGTAGGCTTCTGGTGGAGTCTGTCGGGTTTTCTATGTAGAGTATCATGTCATCTGCAAAGAGTGAAAGTTTGACTTCCTCTTTGCCAATTCTGATGCCTTTGATTTCCTTTTGGTGTCTGATGGCTGATGCTAGGACTTCCAGCACTATGTTAAACAGCAGTGGTGAGAGTGGGCATCCCTGTCGTGTTCCTGATCTCAGGGGGAAAGCTCTGAGTTTTTCCCCGTTGAGGATGATGTTAGCTGAAGGCTTCTCATAGATGGCTTTGATGATGTTTAAGTAGGTTCCTTCTATCCCAACTTTCTCGAGAGTCTTTATTAAGAAGGGATGCTGTATTTTGTCAAATGCTTTTTCTGCATCTATTGACAGGATCATATGGTTTTTATCTTTTCTTTTATTGATATGATGTATCACATTGATTGATTTGCGAATGTTGAACCAGCCCTGTAACCCAGGAATGAATCCCACTTGATCTTGGTGGATGATTCTTTTGATATGCTGCTGGATTCGATTTGCAAGGATCTTGTTGAGAATTTTTGCATCCGTATTCATCAAGGATATTGGCCTGTAGTTCTCTTTTTTTGCTGGATCTCTGTCTGGCTTGGGAATCAGTGTGATGCTGGCTTCATAAAATGAATCCGGGAGTTTTCCTTCGCTTTCTATTTTTTGGAATAGCTTGAGAAGAATTGGGATTAATTCTGTTTTAAATGTCTGGTAGAATTCCCCAGGGAAGCCATCAGGTCCAGGGCTCTTATTTGTTGGGAGATTTTTGATCACTGATTCAATTTCTTCACTCGTTATGAGGAGACCAAAACATTATTGCTTGCATAATTCCAGCCTTACCATAGACTCATATTACACCAAATATATATTTAAAAAAATTTTGAGAATAAAATAAATATGTCTGAATCAGAGGATATCCTTTTCCAGGCTTAAATTTGGAAAGAGTTCCCTATACCTATACCTTTAAACAATATTTCTTTTATTAATGCACTTTATTTATTTATTGTTTGCTTTTGCAGTAAGATGTACTTAAAACACTTCCAGGTTTCAAAATAAGTAGATCATTGTGAAAAAGAGGAATTGAAAAAAGTTGTAAAATTATACATACAAGCACACACACATCTTACATATATTGCTGGAAAGGTATTGTTAAACTTTTTATTGGCATATTAAGAGCAGGTAAAATAGTCATTGTAACACATGAGGGTTAAGGCAACATTTCACTTTCAATAAATTTATTATCAATGAGTTGTTCCTTTAAATAGAAATTTAACTCTGATTAAAAATGTTTTCTCCACTTTCATTGCTTTCATACTAGACAATGTATACATTTCACACTTGGATTGAAGAAAGATTGTATTTGTAGCAAATGGGTCAGATGGGCCAGATTGAGCATGGATCCATAGGACAAGGAGCAGAAAGCTGCCGTGTAAAACCACCCAGCAGACATCATTTAAAATTTTTGGGGATGAGCTCTGGGTGTTATGTGGAAACTAATTTGACAATAAACTATTTGTAAAAAATAAAAATAAAAAATAAAAATAAAAAAAAAATAAATATTTATTTAGTTTTGAAAGAGAGAGCATGTGAGCAAGAGAGGGACAGAGAGAGGGGGAGTCACAGAATTCAAAGCAGGCTCCAGGCTCTGAGCTGTCAGCACAGAGCCTGACACTGGTCTCAGACTCCATAACCATGAGATCATGACCTGAGCCAAAATTGGATGCTTAGCCAACTGAGCCACTCAGGTGCCCCCCTTTTTTTTAAGAGACAGAAAGCAAGAGTGGGGGAGGGAGAGAGGGAAAGGGAGAATCCCAAGCAGTCTCCATGGTAAGCAAGAAACCGGATGCGGAGCTCAATCCCACAACCCTGGAATCATGCATGACCTGAGTCCAAATCAAGAGTTGGATGCCCAACTGACTGAGCCACCTAGGTGCCCCTTAGGCAGATGTCTTCCTTAACTTACAAGTAGAGGTTCAGAAATGAAATATGCCAACAATGAACTAATTAAACAGGTATATGAGATGTGTAAAAATGAAGAGACAGGATTTTATATATAGAGGTTCTGAAGGCTAAAAGGAAGACTTTTACATTACTAAACTGGGGGCCCTGTGTTTATGTTTGCAAGTAGTATGAGTGGAGTAAGGCAGGCAGGGAAATGGAGCCTATAGGTACTTGTGTAAGTGCAGAGAATTGTGGAAGAAGGACTGTACCAATAAGGAGGAAAGTCAGATCAAAGCCAAACATTTTTATGACCTCACCTATTTTAATTACCCATGATACTTTATGTTAATTTTGAATGTGCTTTGAAATATTTTATAAGTATAGATTGTGACATATAAAGATTATAAAGCAGTAAATATATACTAGTAATTTATATTTATATATATAAATTTTATATACCGTGTGTTATATAGTACATAATATGTTGCATATTCATTGTTATATGACGTACTATATTCTATGCTATATGTTATATATTATGTATCATATCTATTATTTATATATAAAATCTTATATACAAATATATAATTGTATGTGTATATCCACACACACATATACATATACACATACATACATACTGTTTGAGGTTGAATTGGATCCTCCAAAAAGATATGTTGAAGTTTGTACACCTGTTACCTGCAAATGTGAAGTTACTGCAAACTCTTTGTATGTATGATTAAGATCTACGTTAAGACAAGTTCAAATGAAAGTAGGATGGGTCCCAAATCCAGTGTGACTGGAGTCCTTATAAGAAAAGAGGAGACACAGAAGCAAACACACAGAGATGAGAGAATGTCTTGTGAAGACACACACAGGGAGAACAGTATGTATGAATGGAGGGATAGAGCTTGGAGTACTGCATTTACAAATCAAGGGATGCCAAAGATTGCCAGCAACACCAGAAGTTAAGAGGAAGGCACAGAACATATTTTCCCTTAGAGCCATCAGAGTAGGGCCCTGCCAAAACCTTCAGATTTTTAGTCTCCAGAACTATGAGAGAATAGCACATTGTTTTGTGCTAACTAACCTGTGGGACTTTGTTATGATCTAGGAAATTAATACCTATCTTAAGGTAAATATACACATATATATAAATATATAGTAAAATTATCTGTTTAAAAATATTTTATTTATTTCTGAAAGAGAGAGAGAGAGCACGTGAGCAGGGGAGGGTCAGAGAGAGAGGGAGACACAGAATCCGAAGCAGCCTCTAGGCTCTGAGCTGTCAGCACAGAGCCCGACGCAGGGCTTGAACCCACAAACTGTGAGATCATGACCTGAGCCAAAGTCGGGTGCTTAACCAACTGAGCCACCCAGGCGCCCCCAAAATTATCTTATAAGTTGTACCTTTTAAATGTATAACATAAATACAAGTATACATACTCAAATTTTTGTTATCTTTTGTGTTAATAGGTTTGCACATTTTACAGACACTGTGGTACCTGCTTTCGTGTACATTGGCTTACTAATTTTTGTTACTGTACCCTCTTTGAAGTGTTTTCTATTGAAGTATGAATAAAAATCATATTTTATTCATTCAGGAACATTAAGTTTTATTTTAATTAATGATTATAAAATAGGTGATTTTGTTCTGATGGATGCTGTAGTCTTTTGTCACGTAATGCATAAGACTATGTTGCACAAGCTTGTTTTAATTCCTAGTAGCTGAACTCACTCAAGAATCCTTCAGTCATGGAGTCAGTAATTTCTGAGTTCCATTTTAATAAAAACCCATTGGATTCTTGGGGCACCTGGGTGGCTTAGTCGGTTGAGTGTCTGACTTGAGCTCAGGTCATCATCTCTCAGTTTGTGGGTTCGAGCCCCACATTGGGTTCTGAGTTGATAACTCAGAGCTTGGAGCTTGCTTCAGATTCTGTGTCTCCCTCTCTCTCTGCACCACCCCCATGACTTCTCTGTCTATCTCTGCCTCTCAAATATAAAAAAACATTAAAAAAAATTTTTTTTAATTAAAAAACCCATTGGATTCTTTATGTTGGATTTCTAATCAGTGATCATTTCTAAATTGGCTTTATGATACATGGACACTCCAATACTTATTTTCTAGTCAATAATCACTCCCAAATGACTGTCGGACACCTTTTTAAATGCTGCTATCCTTTCTAAATTTGCATAATTATATTATTATAAATGATGTAGGTTTGGCTGCCCAGCCAGCTAGGTAGGCCTGTCAGGTGTGGGAAAAGGCAGGCATCCAATTTCAAAAAACTAAGTTCAATAATGGAGAGTGGCCAAATCAAGTTCTAAGGCAAAATGTTAAGTGCTCTAGCTGTGACAGTACCTGGAATTAAGAGTGGATCTTGGTTAGAAAGTCTTGATATGACATGGGGAAGTTTAAAATCTAACCTGAATAAAGGGCATTATCATTTCTCGGTCATGTGAGGCTATCCAAACTAAGAAATTTGACTAATTTTGATGTAGTCCCTGGCATAGTACCACATTACATAAATATTAAAAATGATTATCTTGTTTGGTAGCAATTTGCTCTAGTCCTGAGTGGATATTTTAAATTGTCTTGTTTATGAAAGGACTTTAAAACCGACTATTTTTAAAACAAACATTTGTAAGAAAATAAAGCCAGCTCTCACATTGTTGAAGAAAAATCCTGAGAGACATTGAAAAGATGACCTTACTTAACATATTGTTCCATTTGGCACAAACAGGCTCTCAGAAAGATACATTTTTTGTTTAAGATAAAAACAAAATGTCACATCATTTATATTAGTTCTTCTCTTGTTTAAAAAACTTCTTGACATGTCTTCATTCTTTGGGTGGGGTTTAATATTTAGAATTCCAAGATATAATCATGCCATACTATATGTATATAGCATGATAACATTTATAAAATGTAAGGCTAAAGATTAGTTTTTAAACACTAAATCCCACATAAAATATCTTCTGTACTGAACCCTCAAGAAATGAATGAATTATTGGGTAACAAAATTGTCAGTTCCTTTCTTTCCATCCAGACTTTTTCTTCTCACTTAATTTATTATTTCTAATATGCTATGAACTGGGAAATTAGAAAGCTAAGCCTGATGAATTTTTTGTAAAATAAGAGTAAGTTCTGAATGCTGATCTTAGAAACTATCCTATGACTAGAGTATGAACTACAGGATATGAATACGCTAGGAAATATTAAATGCACATGTATTTAAGATATCTATTGTCTGCTCAGAAGAATTTCAGAGCTGCTATCAGAGTCCTTAGATGGTTTGTCTGCAGTTCCACCCTGAGAGGGGACAAACATAATTTGTGTTAGCAATATTTGTACCTGTTTGGCATTAGCATTTTGTTGCCCTTAAAGCCATTTTTCTTTTTTCAGGAATATAATAAAAAAAACTTTGTGGTTTTAGCTGTATATCATTTTGTTCCTTTTTCTGTATTGTTCAGCTACAATTTAAAAAGGAATTGCTATGCCTAATCCTATTCTAATACTCTCCATGATTCTGTACAATAAGAATATTTTCCTCCTTTTATAAACAAGAAAACTGAGCTTCCGTGATATTAAGCAATTTTCCCAGCAAGATATAACGAGGTAGTGGCAGTATTGGGATTCATGTCCTGTTCTGTCCAAACCAAAGCTCATATTCTCCCCTGCCTTCAGTCACACCCTGTCTAACCAGCTTCTCTGGATTTAGAGACTGTGTTGCAGCCTTTAATCAGTCTCTACTAACAGGATGATATCTCCAGAGAAGTCTTCAGGGAGACATTTAGAAAGATGAATTTCTTACATGAATTTACAAATGGTGAAAAACAAAGGAATAGAATATCTCAGACACTGGCCAAGTGCTGTAATCTGTAGCACCAGACCTGGATGTGTACACTCCTACTGGAAACAACCCCAGATACTCAGAATAAGAGCAGCAGACTAGTTGACTGGATAATGAGGGTCAAATACTAGAAATGCAAAGTTCAAATAAGAGGTGCTGGGACAAAAAGCAGGACTCTAGTTGGTGGTGCAGGATCAAGAAAATGAAGCCACATAAAGAGGTTGGATTAAGGTAGAACTGGTCAACAATGAGTAGGAGTGAGGTCCAGGGCTCTTATCAGAAAACATATGCAAAAAAAAAAAAATGTGCCTGGGTGGCTTAGTGGGTTGAGCGTACAACTTTTCTAGGGTCATAATCTCACCATTTGTGAGTTCAAGCCCTGCATCAGGCTTGCTGCTGTCAGTACAGAACCCACTTCAGATCCTCTGCTCCCCTCTCCCTGTACCCGGCCCCCCAACTCACATGTGTACACTCGCTCTTCTCAAAAATAAAACATTTAAAGAAAAGGAAAAAACATACACATCTGCTGTGGGCTAAGATCTTTGAGGAAAAGATTCTGCCCCATTTTTTCAGTGATTCTGCAGCAGCCAAAACTGTGCGTTGTGTGTTAATTGCTGTACATAAGGGCTACCTTGGATTGCACTGGACAGCAAACAAGCCGTCAAAATCTGCTGGGCATAGGTCACCACTGACAGAGGAGACCAGACAGCATGCTAGATGAGAACAGAAATGTCTGGGAGGGCATGGGGTGGGGCTAGAGCATGCTGCTTCAACCTTCTCTTTTCATTCTGTCATGCTCAGAGGAATTGGTAAGGACTCTGATCAGGGTGACATTGACACTAACTAACAACCCAACTCTTCGTAGCATTGGTCAGATATTGGAAATCTTCCCCATTCCATGATAGCTAGTTTATCAATGAATGCTGCTTCTTTTGCTTGCTTTAGGTGTCTTTTTTTTCTTTCTTAATAGGAAAACATAGCAATTTGATGACTAGAGGCTCTGCAAACCCTTGTCTGTGCACGCAGTGGAAAGAATGAGTGGTCAGCTTTTTCCTCGTGTCAGCGCTGGTTCCCTGGGCTATAATTTGTATTTCTGCTAAGACTGTCACAGTCATTTTTCTTGCCTCAGCTTAGCCCTGGATCCACAGGCCTTTTATGACACATATAACTCTATAGAGTAGGAAGAAACAAATGATTTGGCTGAGTAGTCATCCTGTGGTGATTCTAATACACTACTTTCCCTGTAGTAATCAACTGAAACTTAGAATTACTATATTTTTGAGAGCTAACAAATGATTAGGTGGCATAAGACATGATTATGTTGCTTAATCTGGTTCAAATGTGATACCAAACTTTGTCTGTCTGGCTCGAGTCTGGCTTTTAGCCAAAATGAAATTGCACTTGACTATAAACCAATTCCTCAGATCCTTCTGATGAGGGGAAACAAGTAAGGATAAGTCTTGGGGTAGTATACTTTTATAAGACATTCAAGACATAAGACTTTATTTTTGAAAACTCATGTTGATAGTTCCTAATGGTCAAAAATAATTCTCTATATCAAAGTACAACTCTTAATTTACATGCATATTTTCCTGTGAGTTTGAAAACAAAATTACACCACTTTGCAAAGTGTTGAGGCTCTCTACACAGCATTTTAAAATAATGATATTTTATGAGAAGAAACTGGGTGCTTCTTTATTGTACTGAATGAGTCACCAGGATATTCCCTAGACACCCATCATACCCCCTACAATAAAGTGATGACATAAACCAGCATCATTATTTTATCTTAATTAGTTTTTATAGGTTTTAAGTTTTCTCCTTCATTTTTATATTTTTATTTTAAAAATATGACTTGTTTTCTACCTAGCATTTTCCATATTTAAAAATGCTAAGAATGCCTTGTGAATAAAACAAAATAAGCTTTCTCTAAGCTATTATACTAATTTGAAGACTTGGTCTAAATTTATAAAGGCAGATACTGTTTTTCCCCCCAAATCATCCCTATTCTCCTGTTGAAAAAGAAAACCGGGGAAGATTTTGGTCTATAATTTTACTTTCGGTACTAAAGGATAGTCGTGAGAGAGTCCTTCTTCTCCAGAAAGAAGGAAATGGGATGTTAGATGTTGGGAGACAAAGGAAAAAGTTGTGGCTGCTGACACTTTAGGTGTGATTGTTTCTGTATTACGTCTCTCATGTTGTATAACAAATCACTGCACACTTAGAAGCTTATAACAATGTGAACGATTACATCACTGTTTCCATGCATCATAAGTCTAGTATTTTAGCGGGTCCTCTGCTTAGTGTCTCCTAAGATTAAGTCAAAGTGTCAGATATCTTCATCCTCACTTTGGAGAGTTGCGTAGGAAGAGATCTATTTCCAAGCCTTTTCAGGTTTGAGCCCAGTTTGTTTCCCTTGGTTGTACAATGGAGGATCTGCTGTCTCGGTGCCTGACCCTCAAGGATTATCCTCAACATTTAGAGATTGTGATCAGGTTCTTCCCATATGGATCTACCCACAACATGGCAATTTGCTCCTTCAAGACAAGCAAAGCATTGCATCTCACACTTTGAATTACTTTTCTCAGGAAGGGGCCATACCCTTTAAGGGGTCACATGATTAGGTCAAACTCACCCAGAATAATATCCCTTTTAATTAACTCAAAGTCAGGGCGCTTGGGTGGCTTAGTCGGTTAAGCGTCCGACTTTCGCTTAGGTGATGATCTCGCAGTTCAATAGTTCGAGCCCCACGTCGGGCTCTGTGCTGACTGCCAGCTCAGAGCCTGGAGCCTGTTTCAGAGTCTGTGTCTCCCTGTCTCTGACCCTCCCCTGCTCGCGCTGTCTCTCTCTCTCTCCTAGAAATAAATAATAAAAAACATTAAAAAAATTAACTCAAAGTCAGTTGATTTGGGACCTTAATTACATTTGCAAAATCTCTTCACCTTTGTCATATAGTGTGACTTAGTCATGGGAATTAAGTCTATCATATTCATAGTCTTATCCTCACTCAGGGAATGGAGGGTAATACAGAGCATGGGCACTAAGGGGCCATCTCAGAATTATACCTATCTCAACTTTAATTCCTTGTTCCAAAAGCAGCCAATTCTGTCAACTTATGTGCTTGAAGTAATAATAATTTCTTCTAGAGATCAGGGTAGCTATTTGAAAGCTGAAGTAAATGTGTATGATAAAGGGCAAATAAGAATAGTGCTGAGAAAAATCTTTATCATCCTGTTTCTGTTTTTATGGCTACACTGATTAATCTCCTAATTCCCTCCAAAATTAAAAAGTTACATCTAAAAATGTTAGGTATGATATTTTAAAATATCTCCAATGTATCAATAAGCTAGAAACTTAGCAAGAAATACTCAAAGGCCTAAGACCAATAATAGAAACCCAAGATGGGAAGCTGAGCACTGATGTTGATGTTTGCATGAAGATGGCATTGACCTTAGGTCTTAACAGACAGAAGACAATGCCCAAGGCCCCCCAGGATGGTAGGTCTACTAAGAAACTCTTTACACAAAGCTTGGATTCCTCCGTGAAATAGGGCTATTCCCTCTAAGTTAGAGTCAGCTAGAATTAAACAGCCAACTTTGGAAGACTACAAGAAAAATGGTCTGTCTCAAACTCTGCTGTTGAGCAGAAGAAGTACAAAACCTTAGAATATTTATTATATGATTCTCAGGTGGATTTTCAGTCCAAATTCACCTTAGCTTCATATTGAATATATTTCAAATTAAAAATTTAAATTAACTCGAAGTGCTTAGTAGGAAAAAAAGTACAGTCTCTTCCCCAAAGCAATTCTCCTTCACAGGGGCCTCAAAATGTTTTACATATTAAGGTTTCCCAAAACAAGAGTTCACCATCACAAATCTCTCTCTCTCTCTCTCTCTCTCTCTCACACACACACACACACACACACACACACACACACACACACACACACCAGGAAGCAAGACATCATGAAAGAGAATAGGGGAAAATTAGAACTAAACAGATACAGTTTAGAATGGAAGAATCATAACTCTCATTATTTTAGATGATATGAATTTTATATAAAATACCCTAAATAATCTATAGATAATTTTTAGCATTTATAGGAGAGTATAACAAGGTTGCTGAATATATTATCATTCTACAGGAATCACCTGAATTTCTCTACCTCAACAACAAATAGGTAAAAATATAATCATAAAAATATATCATTTACATTATCATAAAAATGTAAAATAGAAACAAATCTAAAAACATTTTCAAGAGCTCCATGAAAAAAAAGAGATTTTACTAAAGGGCATTCAAAAATGCCTAAATAATGAAGAGATACAGGTTCATACATTGAAAAATCAATGCTGAAAGATCTGTTTACCAAACAGAATCAATGCAATTGCAGTGAAAGTCCCTACATTCTTAGAATTCTTTTAATGCTATAGTAGTGAACACTGTGGAGTATGTGTAGAGACATAAACATTTATTAATGGACTGAGGAGTCTCCAAACAGTGCTCTAAATATATAGAAATTTGACTTATGAAGGAATTATACTATAGATTAGTGATGAAAATATTTTTCTTGCATGCCAAAATAAATTGAACCCTACCTACTCACTCAAATTCATGATGTATGAAAGCCTAAATGTGAACAAAACTATAAAACTTTTAGAAGATATATAGAATAATAATAATCTCAGCACAAGAAAAAATATCTTAAGCAAAAAATAAAAACATGAAACATAAGGGAAATGATTTATACATTAAAATTTTAAAAACTACTCATTAAGGTATTAGAAAGAGAATCAACTAACATACTGGGTAAAGATGGTTACAAATGCAAACAATTTACAGAAGATTATTATCCAAGACAAACAACTACATCAATAAAAAGAAAAGATAAGCCATAAAAGTCAGCAAAATATTTAGATGGATGCTTAGCAAGTGTGGTTAATACAAGATGATTAAACTTATTGGTAACTAGGGAGATGCAAATTTAAAAAGCACGCTTTCAAGATGCCAAAATTAAAAACGTGAAAATGTCAAGTGCTGGCAAGGATTTGGAACAAGAACACTTGTACTTTGCTATTTGTAATGTAAACTGGAAAACAATTAGGTTCCATCTAGTAAAGATTATGCTCATGCCGTGTAACATATAATTTCTATATCTAAATACATACTCAGAGCAGTGCTTTCCAGAATGTTCAAAGGATGACACACATAAACAATGAAAATATACATATGGCACATCTAGAGTAAATTTTAGGCATCATGAGAGCATCCATAATGAGGCTTAGATTTTTAAAAGTTCATTAGATACTCCTTTTTTGTTTATAGTTGATATCTTATTTTATTTTTTAAAAAATTTATTTCTGAGAGAGAGACACATAGGGAGAGAGAGAGAGAGAGCGAGAGAGCAGGGGAGGGTCAGAGAGAGACGGAGACACAGAATCCGAAACAGGCTCCAGGCTCTGAGCTGTCAGCACAGAGCCCGACGCGGGGCTCAAACCCACGGACTGTGGGATCATGATCTGAGCTGAAGTTGGACGCTTAACTGACCGAGCCACCCAGGTGCCCCTATAATTGATGTTTTAAAAGTATAAAGTGTTTTGGAGCAAATTTAATTTTAAATTTACATAAATCTTCCTAATATGTTTTCCAAATATTTATGGGAATGTTGATCTGTTGCATGAATATAACTTTGCCCTATACTTGCACTTGCCATGTCAGCTCTTGATCATGACTCTTGCATAATGAATTCTTTACATACTCCAAAGTCAGCATAAACAAAGAACTTTGTTACTCACACATTAATAAAAGTTTGAAATCAATGCTTCAAAACCAATGAACATGCATAGAAGTTGAAACTATAGTTAGAGTAAAAAAAAAAAAAAACCCTCAGATTTCCCTTTTATTCCAATGATAAAGTTGCATCTTCTTGCAAAAATATAAATATAATTTGAATTCACTTTTTCTTTTTCATGTCAATTGTGATGGCTAATTTTATGTGTCAATTTGACTGAGCCACAAGGTGCCCAGATAATTGGCCACACATTATTTTGGTCGTGTCTGTGACCATGATTTTGGATGAGATAAACATAACTTGGTAGGCTGAGTAAAGCAGATTGTCTTCCTTAATGTGAATGGCCCCCATCCAATTAGGTGAAGGTCTGGCTAGAACAAAAATGTGTGACCCTTCCTCAACTATGAGAATTCCTTCTGAGTGATTATTTGAGCTGAAATATCAGTATTTTCCTTCCCTTCGGACTCAAGCTGACATCACCTCTTCTTGGGTCTTGAATGTGCCAGCCCTTGATCTAGAACTTACACCATCATTCTTCTGGTTCTCAGGCCTTTAGACCTGAACTGAATCTATACCATCGGCTACCACTGTCTCTCCTGGGTCCGCAACTTGCCAACTGCATATCTTGAAACTTACCAGCCTCCATATTTGCATTAGCTAATTTCTTTTAAGAAATCTCATTATATGCATATATAAGCATACTTTGTTTTACTGTAGTTCACTTTATTGTGCTTCACAGATTATGCATTTATTTTTTTATAAATTGAAAATTTGTGGCAATGACATGATGAGCAGGTCTATTGATGTCATTTTATAATAGCATTTGCTTCACTTCATGTCTCTGTGTCACACTTTGGTAATTACAATATTTCAATTTTTTCATTATTGTATTTGTTATGCTGATCATATGATAGCATTTTTAACAGAGTATTTTTTAATTAAGGTATATACATTGGTTTTTAAGCATAATGCTACTGTACACAATAGACTTGGTATAGTATAAATAATTTTAATTTTAATGTGCACTGGGAAACCCAAAATTCATTTGACTCTGTTTATTGCAGCATTCACTCTGGTATTCTAGAAACAAATCTAAGATATCTCCGAGGTATGTCTGGGTGTATTATTGGTTTCATTTTTTTAGAGAACTGTTACTGATAGATCAATTACTTCACAATAATGCAGAAGCCCTGATATTCAGGAGGGAAATTGTAACAAGCTTTTTGTGTTGGTAAAAGTGCTTATGAGCCATAAACAAACAAAACTACCTGATAGTTGAAGCCAGAGATTTAAGTACACCACCTGTTTCCCCACAGTGTCCTGCTCTTAACCAATCCGGAGCTATAGGCTACGCACTTTGGCCTCCAGGAACCAGAGATCTCAGTGGCTTCTAGCACCTTATCTATGGTTGACAGTGGCTCCCTTTGCAATCAGTGTTTCAAGTAGGTATCCAGGTGTTAGAGCACTTTGTGATGAGGCACAGAGCATCTGAGGGCATTAGAGTAAGGACAGTGTTTAGTGAGTGCAGGAAAATATGAATGGACATATCCTATTCCATTTCACTCTGGCCAGCCTCTAAGGAGAATGAGTGGTGGCAGCTGGTGTTTGAAGCAACTGCCCAGGAGCACCAGCCAACCTCGACTTGCCTAGGACACTTCAGGATGGAGTCAACCAGTATTCTGTAGCACCATCTATGATCTAATAATGGCTTGCCACTTGAAGTATCTTTCATAGAGAAATTCTTTCACTGGGCACGTGTACAAAAACTGATCTTCATTGAAGTGTTATTGATAAAATAAAATTTTAAAAAACACAGGAAACAAACCAAATGTCCAACAAAGTTAAAAGAAAATGAGACCATGGAATACTTTTACCCATTGAAAATGAGTCAGTGATAACTACATGCAAAGGTTTTAGTGAAGAGCATAATGCAGAGGAAGCGGGTTGCAGAATATTGCAAACTAAACAGTATATTACAGATATTTATGTGTATTTATATAATATGACACACATATTACATGGTATATGATACAAGTAAATAGGATTATGTTAAAATACAATTAAAACATAAAACAGGGGCGCCTGGAGGTTCAGTCAGTTAGGCACCTGACTTCGACTTAAGGCATGATCACGCAGTCTGTGGTTAAAGCCCTGTGTCGGACTCTGTGCTGACAGCTCAGTCCGAGGCCTACTTTGGCTTCTGAGTCTTCCTCTCTCTCTGTTTGCCCCTCCCCGACTCATGCACTCTCTCTCTCTCTCTCTCTCTCTCTCTCTCAAAAACAAATAAATACTAAAAACATTTTAAAAAATAAAGAACAATAAGGATATACTAAACACAAAATTTCATGATCATTATTCCTTCTGGGATAGAATAGAATGGAATGGAAGCAGGAAATGACACAAAAGAAACTTCTAAATTAATGAAAATGCTTTTTTAGGGGGGGCTCTTAAAATGAATGGTGACTATCCAAATGATAATTATATCATTATTTATGTATTCATGTATTTTCTGTTATTTTGTACTTACTCGTGTGTCACTAAAAACAAAACAAGGATATACATATGTCCTTGATTTTTTAATCAAACTGACTATATGAAAACAATTATGCAAGTAGACACATTCATTATATTTAAAGGCTCTACTATTACAATTACTTGTTCAGAAATAAATCCTGAAATGCTCTGAGGAAAATATGTGTAAGTATCTGAATACGTATGTAGCAAAGGATAAGACTGTAGCTAAGGGCATGACTGACAGAATGACCTGACACAGGAAAATAAGCATCTCTGAAATATTAGCAGTTCATATATTGTTCATGAAGGCAGAGAGGAGTTCAAGAACATAATATTCTTAAAGATGAATGAATCTCAAAGAAATAGCATGAATGGGAGCAAGTTGTCAACATAGGTTTGCCAGAGCTACACATTTTCTTTTCTTAGGGTCACCTAAAAATAGGAGAGCAGTAACTTCTTCCTGCTGTGAGATGAATAGTTAGCCTCTGTAGTTACAGAATGTTGTTTTGCTCTTCTCACGAAGCTAGTGTCTCCCATTCTTATTCACAGGAAGTATCAGTTGCCCTTTACTGTATAAAACTGTCTTATTTACCAGTGTATCATAATGAATGAAATAGCCACATTCACATTGCTTATTAAAGCTGGCTTAAACCTGGGGTAAACGTACCCCTTAGATAAAAAAGCAGCAGAGCATGCACTCAAATCTGTTGCCTTAATATTCATTTATTTATTTATTTACTAATTCATTTATTCATTCTTTTAATTTTATAATTTTGTAATACGTCTAGCTCAGAAGAGGTAAGACTGGCAAGGTCTGCCTGAAGGGAGTTCATATTCCGAAGAAGAAAGAAATAATAGGCAAATATTAATGGGAGAGAGAGCTCTTATCTACACAGTAGACCTGCTAGATTAGAAAGGCTTCCACTCTTAATTAAGGTCTTGGAAATCTGTATAGGGTTTCCTGTAGGAAATCTGTATAGCAGTGGTGTAGCTCACTGATGAGAAACCAAAGATGCTGCAGAAAAATTGTAGACTACCTGGATTCTCACTGAGAACAAAGTGTAGCTCACAAGCATTTGGGCTTCAGGCCTGTTCTGCATGTGGACATGAGATCCAGTTTCACATTGCTCATGTGATGTGGGCACCTCAAAGCCAAGAAGTTATTACAGGAATGTCTAGATTAACTAAACCCATGGAGACCCTACCCTCAACAGCTGAAAGGGGACAATATTCCCACAACATGCAGCATATTGGATTCCTATGGAAAGTGTGATGAATTCAAAAAGATTCCCAAAGCTTCAATACATAAAGCTTGACAAAGGAGAGCTGTAAGCTGTAACCAACAGGAGTATTCAAACACCAGGAAATAAGGGACATAAGCTCATTAAGTATTTAAAATGATCAAGGAAATAAAGGACTTAGAAAGTAAAAAATAAGGATATCACATTATGAGAAAAGTCAGATATTTTTCAGAATAGTGTAACATGCATTGGTTATGAAAATTTGGTTGAGACTTAGTTAAAATAAAAATTCTGGTAGTAAAATAAATAATTGTTCAATCAGTTAACTTTCTTGTTTGAGACTTTGTCAAGAATAAATATTCTTATAGAAAAGTAAATAATTACACAATCAATTAACTTGCTTCACTACAAATCCTTTGGCAAGAATTTTGGGACAATATTAAATGAGACTTTGAGAATCATTCAGTCTGCTAAGAGAATTAAAGGCTTCTTGTCTCATCAAGGAAATTCATTTACTATCATTTTACCAGTATCACCTTTAAAAAGTGCTTGGTATTGCCTATTTTGGTGTTTTGGGAATCTCTTGTTAGAGGGTCATATGTGATAAAATAACAGAACTACCATTGGTGCTCCCACAGAAGTAGGAGTGCATGTTCTTATAATATTGTGACACCAAATCAAATATCCAGGATCCTAAGTCTGATATGCAATGTTAGGTCTTTTCAATTCATTGTGACTCTAATACTATTAATAATTATCACTACCATGTTGGAGTATGATTTAACTATCAGGAAATATGGCAAATACTTTACATATATAGTTCAGTTAATTCTCCTACAATGCAATGGACAAGTATCACTCTTATTTTACAGGGAGACATTGAAAAGTTAAGTAAATTGTCCAGACACATGACAGGAAATGGAGACAAATTCAAATCTGAGACTCTCATGCTCTGATTTTTCTCATTAATCCACAGTGTTTTATTGCAATAACATCATTCCCTTTGTCTGATAAGATATTTAAACATTTTTGGTTTGTAACATAATTTTTTTCTATTGAAATAAGCATATAGCATGAAAGAAATATTATTAAAAATAATTCACGAAGCTTCTTAGAAATGTTGGGGCTTTGGCATGCTGTTCTGTATTATATCTTTAGGTAGGTGGGGGTGGCATTCACTCTCCTTTGTCCTTGGGTGTCTTAAGGGGAAAGTCTGAGGATTGGCACTCTAGGGTATCTGTTAGTTCAGAGCATATAACAGTGTAGGCATCACAGTCCATATTAACTAACACATTAGCACCGATGATCTCATCTCTTCATGTTGCCATTCCTCATTTCCTCTGAATAAACACAAGAGAATGGAATGTAGGTGTTGCATGTTAAATTGTGCATATCACTATGATATGTTGAAATTCAACCTCCAGTACCTGTGAGTGTGGTATTATCTGAAAGTAGTCTTTGCAGATATAGTTAACTTGAGATCGTTAGGGTGGCTAGTAATCCACAAGTAAGGACTCTTGTCCTTATAGGAATAAGAACAGAGACAGAGATAGTGACACATGAGGGAAGATGGCTATGAGAAGATAGGAGCAGAGATTGGAGACCCACACCAAGGAACACCTGGGGCTTCCAGGTGCTGGAAGGGACAAGGTAGGACGGTCCCTTAGATGTTTCAGCAGGAGCATGGCCAAGGCCCAGCCACGACTTTGATTTGGGAATTATAGCCTCCAGAGCTGTAAGAGAATAATTTTTTTGTTGTTTTAAGTCATCCAGTTTGTAATAATTTATAATGGTAGCCCTAGAAAACGAATACAGTAGGGTAAATACATTTTTTATGGGTTCTAGGAATAAGAGTTTAAAAAATACATCATAAGCACTATGGATCCTTGCAAATTAGAACAGACTGAGGACTGGGGAATCCCAAAGTGGAGGTATGAAGAATCACTTGGAAAAAAATGTCTCTACTTCTTTTATTTGACTGGTAGTCCTTGTTTGAAAAAAAGCCTTTTGTTTGTTTTTATTTAAATAATGGGTCTATTGTGGCCAAAGAGAAGTAGGTAGCTTATTTTACTCCCAATGTATAAATGAAGCTTGTCTACTTATCTTGCTGTTAACTGCTGAGAGTTCATTAAAAAAAAATCCCATTAGGGCCACGTGGGTAGCTCAGTCAGAGTGTGACTCTTCATATCAGCTCAGGTCATGATCTCACCATTCATGAGATCAAGCCCCAAGTCAGGTTCTGCACTGATAGCATGGAGCTTGCTTGGGATTTTCTCTCTCCCTCTCCTCTCTGCCCCTCCCCCACTAATGCCTGTTGTCTCTCTATCTAAAAATAAATAAACATGAAAAAAATTTAATTCAGCTTTTTATAACTGAAATCTCAATGTTTCCAGTTGAAATAGAATGCTAAAACTACCTTTCCTGTGAATGTTTGCAAGATAAAGTTAATATTTAACACAAAAATAATATGAAAAAATATTACGGAATATAAAAACATTTGAAATGAAATTTATTTCGCATTTATTTTGTAGATATCTTTATACAAGACATTAGATTGTTTTCTCTCTTTTGAAATGAATTACTTTATCTTGATGGGTTTCATTTATTCCAAGAAGTTTTTCAAGGCATGGCTCACTTCATGTACTTTCTTGATGATTTTGTTTCCTAGTTCCTTTTTATAATTATATATTTATTTTTAGATCATAAAATATGTGGTGGTTTAGGAAGGCAAATGAAAATTTTCCATAATTCTCATAGTTTAATTCATATCATTTAAAATTTTATACGATGCCTACATACACATCCATATACTGTCACAAAAATTTTTCAACATCAATAAATATACAATTACAGTATTATTTTAAATATATGCTATATCTCATTGTATTGGATATGAATATAGTGTGTGTCCAAATTCATATTCTTATAAAAATGTTGTAACAAAGGCTCTAGTATCATATACATGTTAATTTTCTAGAGAATTTATGGGGTGATTGAATCAATAAACTTTTACCACCTAAGATAGGTGTACAATACAAGAATTTGTGGCTAAATGCACGGCTGGATATTTAGCAGTTGTCAAGGTGTATTGCAATTGTGTCTTTAAATTAGCTGTATTTCTAGTCTGGTGTCAGGTTACCATATCCATATACTTTACAGATTCCTTAACAGGATCCTTTTTTTTCTGATAACTGTAAAAGATGATTTTGCATGTCATAATCTTAAGATGTTTGCCTTTGAGACCTTCAGAGAAGAGCGGGAAACACACCACTTATTCTTACCATATGCCTGCAAGGAAAATAGGACGTAGGAATTCTATTCCTCAATTTTTCTGTCTTGCTTTAACAACTGCATGAAGATTTGACTTGAGGCTCTGCATTCTTAATCCCTACATTTACAAGAGTGAAATTATATTTAAGATACAGGAGCAATTTATAGGAAGTTTCTAAGAAACCTGACCTTGGTGCCTCCTCTCATTCCCATCTGGTTTGTAGTCAGATATTCACTTTGAAAGAAGTCCTGGCAAGCTGTTAGGAAGGCAGAGTTAGCCTGCCTGGCCTTTAGCCTTCTGCACCTCTCCCAGAAACACCTGTTATTCATTCAGCGCAATCGCTGAAGCCCGTATACACTCTCCTCAGATGGCTAGGCCTCCTCCAGCCACTTTGAAGGGAAGTGTTTCTGTGCAGGTGAACAAACCCATGATAATGCGCTGAATGAAAAGTCCTAGGGGCTGTACCTCACTTCCAAGTAAAGGTAAGTTGGAGGGTTTTCTGAAGAAAAGTGTTATTTTGACAACTCAGAGGATAGACTAAGAAGAGGAGGTTTTTCATCCAGTGAGGAGGAGGGGGTCTTTTCTATGGTTCACAGTGGTTCCAAAGGAGATAGATTCAGCTCCTGTATGTCATACCATAAGGAAACCACCTCCTCCATCTTAGTTTTCTTGGAGATCTGTTTATATCTGGTTACTTGTGACACAAACAAAACTTTGACTGAGTTGTATTTGATCATTGTTTTGCCTCTGTTAGAGGCATGTCAGCTCTGTGGATTTTTTGACACAGGATTATAAACCACAAAGCTCTGGTAAGTTTGTAGTTTTTTCTTTTAGTTCCATTTGTCTGGTAATTAATACAATCAATAACCCATAGTATGCAGTGTTAGATACTGAAAGTTTTCTGTCAGTATCTACATTCTATGCCCTTCCTTTTGTAAAGTAAGAGAACCCTGATTGTATGAGTCTAGCTAAAAATGATATATCTAAGCACCCTTGACAACCCTTGAAGCTAGTGGTGGGTATGTTACATAATTATGGCCAATAATATGTAAGCAGTCATCTGTTGAGAATATCTGGGAGGTTTTACTTTCTTGAGATAGGTGTCACCCCTTAATCTTTATCACTCCCATCTTCTTCCTGAAGATTATGTAATATTTAGGAATCATAAACATGAATGCTACCTGCTAAAAGTGGGAATGGGAATCTGGGTCTCTGAAAGCACCTTGGAGCCAGCTCTGATTTGTATATCATTCATATTTCTTGTTGCTTGGAGAAAACACACACCCACACACATAGACACGATTAAACCCTTGGAGTTATTTTTCTGCTTTGTGAAGTCAAATGCAATTCTTTTCCTAGACATTTAGTCAATGCAAGTGAAATGCATGATTCTCCAGACTCTGCACACCCAGGCAATACAAGGTAAAATTTAATTTTTGCTTAATCAATAAAATTTAGAAGACAACTTCTCTTTCCAAACTAAGCACATGAATTCCAAAGTGTAACGAAAGTTAATTTTTTAGATACTCTGTTCCCTTTAGTAGAATAGACAACATTTAACTGAACATGAACGCCTTAAAATTTCAAATATGTAATTTGTACAACATTTTAAAATTGAGGTTACATTTGATGCTACATGAAGAAGCATTAAATTATGGGTCAATCAAGATTGAAGTGCTCTGTTATTCTCTTAGAATATTTGATTAAAAATAGATGCAGGTGTAAACAATAATGTATGTGCATTCAATCAGGAATCTTGATATTTTGTTCAGTTATTTAATTGAAATCTCAGAAATTAAGACTTCTAAAATTCTGTTACACTAATGGAGTATTATTCCTCCACGGAGACTTATTTTAAATGTCCCTTGCAATGTCTTTTAAGAAGAGATGGGAATCTCTCTGTGTGATAGCAACGGAATAATAGTGAAACTGAAAGTTCTGTTTGTTCTGTGCCTCTAGAATTAGTCATGATATCCAGGGGTGCAAAAAAAATACAATAAAAGTTTTTTCCTATTTAAAAAGGAAGTATTTTTAATTATTTAAAAAGTATTTCTCAGGGCACCTGGGTGGCTCAGTCGGTTGAGTGTCTGACTTCGGCTAAGGTCATGATCTCCCGGTTCATGGATTGGAGCCTGGCGATGGGCTCTGTGCTGACAGCTAGCTCAGAGCCTGGAGCCTGTTTCAGATTCTGTGTCTCCTTCTCTCTCTGACCCTTCCCTGCTCATGCTGTCTCTCTCTCTCTCAGAAATAAATAAAAAACGTTAAGAAAAAGATTTTTAAAAAGTATTTCTCAGGCTACAGAAAACTCAAGCACATATAAAACCAATGTTGATAGAAAGGGCTAATACTCACTTTTTGGACCACCAGATATTTGATATTTACACATTACATTTATGTGTAAATTGATGGTTGAGAATGTCTATTCTATCTCATGCTAGAAATTCAGTCTGTTTGGAGGAGCCGACTGTTTCACTTTCTATCCATGCAATTTTATTGGTAAAGACCAATCATAACCCCTGCCCTCTAGTCTCTGACTTGTATACATATTAAAACTGGTTTCCTTGGAGTTCTCCACTTGTCTTTTCTAACTAAAGCTCATGAAAAAACAGTTTCATTTTCTTTCTTACATAAGGTTGTGATTGTAGTAATGATTAGGGTAAGATTCTAAGCCTATAGGGATAGGTAACCTGAGAAAAAAAATACAAAATAGAGGACAGAAGACAGGAAGGAATGAGTAAGATCCCTTCCCTTTTCATGATTTGGTTATGGTAGTCATATCCCCACTTTGATTAAATTAGCTTGTTTTTCTGTCTTCATAATTTAAAAAAAGTTCTAACAAGCAGAATAGTGTGGTTCATGATTTGTTTCACAAGACATTTATTTAATACTTGTTATGTTAGTGATAAAAGATGAAATCTGGTTCTAGAACTTATGACTTAACCAAGGAGATACACTCATTAAAATAACTTTAGAGGAAAATATAGTATCTTAAATGCTGTGAGATGCCAGAATAAGGGGTAATTTTTGGCAAGATCATAGACTTTAAGGAAATTATGATACTGATGCTCAATCTGAAAGAAGTTGGAAGATGAGGAGATGCTTAGCTGGTTCAGTGGGTAGAGCATGCAACCCTTGATCTTGGGGTCATGAGTTCAAGCCCCGCATTGGATGTAGCAGTTACTTAAATAAAAAAGAAGTTGGAAGATGGATAAAATACAGTAGAAGAGCATTATGAGTAGGTTAGTGCAGATGTATGAGCATGAGCATGAGAGTATGAAAGTACATTGTATGGTTAGGAGAAGGGTGAACATTTTGACATAGCCAGAGCATGAGGTGTCTCTGTGTTAGAGAAGTAACTGAAGATGAGGCTTTAAATGTAGATAGAGATGGATTCCTAGGATGAAATGGTCTACATTACAGAAATGTTTCCATTGAAGGATTTAGGTTTAGCAATGAGAATAGCATTATGTTTTGGAAGGAAAATTCTGGGAACATTACAATTAGGAAAAAGAAAAAAGCATGTTGATGAATGGACTATAAAACAGAAAAATTAGAAATAAATGTCAAGAACATTCTACAGTAGTGCCTCTTAAATATAAAGAGATTCCATAATGGATGGTGTCATAAATATGGGGAAATTGATCTGTTCAGAGTATTCTAAATGTGAAATTGAAACTGGAGTATTTCAGTAATGCCAGCTGACTTTATATACTGCCTTATAGGGAAAGGACTGTGGTGTCTCCCACTTACTGTAGTTTTGCTAGTGGACGCTAACGTCCTGGCACATGAGAATGTGCAGTTAACCTAAACTCACAAGAAGGCAACAAGATACATTTAAAAAAGACTTTGTAAAAACAAAGAAGCTAAATTGAATAACAAGAACAGGTGGTTCCTCTTGAGGCAAAATAAGTGAAAATGAAAAAACAAAAGCTTAAGCAAAACTTCATATGTTGAAGCCCTAACTCTCAACTTGGGATTAATAACTTTATAAGAAGAGACTCCAGAGAACTCACTCTCTCTCTCTCTCTCTGTCTCTGTCTCTGTCTTCTGTCTGTCTCTCTCTCTCTCTTGTTGTGCCATGTGAGAGAGCTACCATCTATAAGACAGGAAAGGAGGCCACACCAGTCTCAACAATGTTGAAACCCTGATTTTTGACTTGCAGCCTCCAGAACCATTGGAAAATAAATGTCTGTTTCTGTTTTTAAGCTAAAAAAAAAGTACAGCTCTTAAGAGATGCAATTAGAGCTTAAAAAGGGCTTTTCAGAGCCAGAGAAACATGGTATTTGAATTATAAAATTTAGTACAGGAACAAAAAAAAGAAGATGCTTGCTTTAATGGTCAGAAGGAAAAATTAAAGAGTTATCTAACAAGATAACAGATGCAGAAAAATGGAAATTATAATAGAAAATTTAGAAGATAAGAAGACTCAAATGCCTACAGAATCTTGACATATAACACAATTGTGTAGATTAGTTAAGTAAAAAGGAGTTGTATACACTGTGGTTGAAATCTAAAGGAGAATCCATACGCTGCTTTAGAAATATTCAAAAGGAAATTTTAAAACACTCAACAGGCCAAAATGTTCAACAGGACTCTGTAGAGTATATCATCCTATTAAGACACTGAAATAAAGGATTTGAATGACAGTTCACACACATGCACACTCACACAGAGTACTTGTTCCTCCCAAAGAAAGAATATACATTTGTTTACCAATTATACAAAAGCTTTAGGGAAGGAAAAATGAAATAGGACCAAAATACATAGGGAGATAAAGTATAAGAGACTCTTGAATATAGAGAACAAACTACGGGTTGATGGAGGGAGGTGGGTGAAGGATGGGCTAAATGGGCAATGGGCATTAAGGAAGGCATGTGTTGTGATGAGCACTGGGTGTTGTATGTAACTGATGACTCACTAAATTATACTCCCGAAACCAATACTAAATTATACATTAACTACTTTAAATTAAATAAAACTTAAAAAAATTAAAAAGTAAAATGAAAGTCTTTATGCCTTTGCAAATAATTTTTAAAGCTTTAGTTACACCTAAAATCATACATTTTATAAGTCATTTTATTTAACTGAATCCAATAAAGCAGAAAATAACAAACAATTCTAAAATTTATCAAACAGCTTTGAAACTTCCTAAGTTGAATTCTAAGAAATTGCTGGTATTTTGCCATTCTACAAAAATGGTAATCTATGTGAGTCAACCTAATAAAACCTTCCATGAAAAAGGTGATAAAAACTAAAGTTCTAAAGTATGCAAGAATTATAAAAATGAAAACATTTCATATGAAAGCTAATACACCAATCAGCATAAAATTTCACATTTTATTTTTGAGTGAGAGAAAGAGAGAGAGAGACAGCGTGAGCAGGGGAGGGGCAGAGAGAGAGGGAGACACAGAATCTGAAGCAGGGTCCAGGCTCTGAACTGTTAGCACAAAGCCCAACATGGGGCTCGAACTCACCAACCACAAGATCATGACCTGAGCCGAAGTCAGATGCTTACCTAACTGAGATGCCTCTCCCTTTTCTTATTAATTTTGAATTCTGAATGAGTCTTTTGTCAAATATATACATTGCAAAGTCCTTTTCCCACCCATTGCCTTTTTTACTCTGACTAATCATTCTCCATGAGTTGAAGATCTTAATTTTATTTTAGTCAATAAATTTGTAAGCATAAAAATTCATGAGGACACAGAGAAGTGACATCAGCAAGATGGGAGAATATAAGTTTTCTACTATCTTCCTCCCAAAGAACACTGATTTTGACTATCAACCACAGATGACAGTAATTTGTGGAAGTAAGGGAGTTCAGGAGAGAATTCAACCACGTTGTTGGAGCAAAAACTCTGAGATTTGATGCATTGACAAGATTAAGTGGAACAGTTTCATTTTACCCACATCCATCCTTCCCCCAGAGCAGCACAGTTCAGTACCAAGAGAGACCCTCTTAGCCCGTAATCTCCAACTGGAGAAAATGAGAACATGTGAATGACTTCTCAGCTTCTCCAGCTGTGTGGAACATCGACAAATAGACCTACATCTTCCTTGCACCAGAGAATACTGAGATGTGCCGCATGCGTGGGCAGGGGGGAGTGGGCAGGAAGTGGCTGGGAAAACACCAGCCAGAGCTCTTGGAGAGCATCAATGGTAAGAAGATCCTACTGCTACAGGATCATTGAGCAGGAGGGTCAAGAAAGAATCCTTGATGGGCACCTGGATGGCTCAGTTGGTTAAGTGTCCAACTTTGGCTCACATTATGATCTCACAGATAGTGAGTTTGAGCCCCACATTGGGGCTCTGACAGTTCAGAGCCTGGAGCCTGCTTCAGATTCTGTGTCTCTGTCTCTATCTGCCCCTCCCCGACTCATGCTCTGTCTCTCTGGCTCAAAAATAAAATAAAAAACATCAAAAAATGTTTAAAGAAAGAATTCTTGAGACATTTTTTAGTGCAGTTTAGTAAGTTTATTTAAGTAGCATAGGGACAGACCCAGTGGAAGAAAGAATTGCACTTTTGCTGTGTGAAGCTGATGGTTATATGCTTAGTGCTCATGGGGGAGAGGGTGTGCAGGCAGTATTAGATCATAAATGTTTTCTCTGAATTTCTCCTCATAAAGCTACTTTCATAAGATTTATCTGGTACTTATCATTCAGCTCAATATTAACTATTACTAAGGTGTACAGGCAGTCATGAGACCCTTTAAGAATGTAGAAATCAGCACATCTTTGATCCTTATCAAAATTATGCAGTTCAGCCTTCTGAGCTAAATGTGAATATTTTTCTGCTTCTATTCTTCATCACTACTCTTCTGGACTCCATTAGAAAGCCTGCCCACAAGTTGCCAGTATGTCTTGCCTGTGAATCCTCCCAAATAATTTATAGGCACCCTGCCAACATGCTGTGTACCTCACCACACACCCTCACTTTATGACTGGCTCCCTGTGCATGCTTCTGAGGGTGCTGACTCTGACTTGTAAATGACTAGTGAGAACACACAGAAAGCTACTCTCTGGGATTTGGAGAAAGCCTATAAATGTAAGCATTCAGCAAACAGGAGGCTGTCATCACTGAGCCAGTCTTTTCAGGATTGAAAGAAGGCACACCAGCTTAAAAACTCCCTTACAAGAGATAGCAGTGCATATCCAGAGAAAGACCTGGAAAAGCCTTAGAATTCCTAACAGGGCTAACAGAAGGCATTTCTCTCTAAAAACCAGTCAGTAAAGCCTCTTGAAAGTGACTGATTCTTCAAATGAGTAAACTTCAATACATTGAAAAATCAAGGAAACATGACACCATCAAAGGAACACAATGGTCTTCTAGTAAATGACCCCAAAGAAATGGAGGTCTGCAATTTGCCTAAAAAGTACTTCAAAATAGTTGTTTTTAAGTCAGCTCAGTGAGCTGCAAGAAAGCACAGAAAGACAATTAAATGAAATCAAGAAAACCATGCATGAACAAAATGAGAAACTGAACAGAGAGATATAAATTATAAAAAAGAAAAACTAAACAGAAATTCTGGAGCTGAAAAATACTATAAATAAAATGAAAAATGTAATAACATAAACAGTAGACTTGAAAAAAAAAAGAAGAAAGAATCTTAACTTGAAGATAGTTCATTTGACACTATCCTATAAGAGGAAAACAAAGAAATGAAAAAGTAAAGAAAGCCTTTATGAACTGTAGGATATTATTAAGAGAAACAATTTATGTAATGCCGGAGTTCTAGAAGAAGAGAGGCAGAAAAGTTCAGGAAGAGTCCTTTGACACTGCTTTTAATACATATACAGAATCTAATAATCTCTCTCCATTTCTACCATTATTGTTCCACCTTCTCTAGACTTAAAGACTGTAAAATCTTTCCTAATTAGTCCCTTTTTTCTGCTTACATATTCTTCAGTGTTTATAGCTTATTTCCACAATATAGCCACAGTGACCCTTTTACAATATAAATCAAGTCAGCTTAGTTCCCTGATTCAAAACTTTTCAACAGTTTCCCATATGTAGAATAAAATGCAAACTCATTATCCTGGCCTAAATAAGCAAATAAGCAAAATATATATAATCTGTTTTTTTTCTACCTTACCTCTCTCATACTCCTTACTCATCTCTAAGTATACTGACCTTCAGGGTATACTCAGGTTGTCTCCAACTCTTTATTTGGGCTCAGGTCATGACCTCAGGGTTGTGGCTCCATGTTGGGTCCATGCTGAGTATGGAGCCTGTTTGGGATTCTCTCTCTCCCTCTCCTTTTCCCCTCTCCCCTTCTCCCCATGTTGTGTGCTCTCTCTATGTCTATCTCAAAAAGAAGTATATTGACTTTCTTGTCTTCTGATAACATACCATGGAACATCTATACATCTCTCATCTATATCTTCATGTGGTGTGCTTCTATTCTCTGGCTCTTCCTGGCCTTTCCAGACTAGACTCTTTAAATCAGAACCACTCCCTTCATTTCTGTGCATCTTTTCTACCTCTTTTACTTTATTTATTTAGACTATTACCTAACTTTGTATTACCTCTTTGGTGTTTCACTTACTTATTGTCTATATATACTTGATGAGCATGGTGTCTTTATCAAAGCAGGAACATTTTCTATCTTGTTCCTAAATGTATCCCCAAGTACCCAGATGGTGCATAATACAACATAAGTATATTAGATATATGTATGGTTATATCTACATACATAGTGTATACAGATCTTGTTTATATAAATAAATGGATAAGAACAAATATTGCTCATTTTCATTTATGTTCTCTCCTTTTATAAGTTGGGGAAGAGACTTTTATCTGTAAAGTAATTGAGTACCATATAGTTATTGCAATTGTATGTTCTAAAGCCCAGCTGCCCAAACTAAAATCCAGTCTTCTACAGATGTGACCGTACATGATCTTGAATCATTACTTTTCTCTATCTTAGTTTTCTTCCAATGTAAAAAAAAAAAAAAAAAGCTAATAGTGGTACCTATATACAAAGTATATACAGAGTTGTGAAAATTAAATGGAAAATATATCCAAAGCACTTAGAACAGTGTCTGATACTTACTAAGCATTAGATATATATTGGTTATTATTTCCTCTGAATTGGCATAATTCTAATTCTACTTACTTAAACTGGTAGTTACGGACATGCAGTATTAAATCCCTAGTTGAAAGAGCAAACAAAGGGTGACTTTTTTTTCTCTCCTTCTCTTTTTTTTTCTTGAATTTTCTCTCTGGCTGGGCTGCTAGGCATTTATAATCGAAGTTATACTACTCTTGTTATCAAGAGTTTCAGCAGATCCCTATGTTTGACACTCTTTTATTTACTCGATTATGATATAAATAATTTAGAAGAATCTGTTTTCCTCTTTGCCAAACCCAGTTCTTCAGTCCTCTTATTATTTGGACTTCATGAAAGCAATTTAATTTGTAAGACACTCTGACAGGGTCAATACTCATTCTTTTATCGCATCTAACAGATTCAGATAATTTAATATGCATTAAGCCAAGCCTTATCCTTAGAGGCAACATTAATCCAATCCCTATAGCAGAAACTTTGTGATGCAAAAGTTTGCAAGTTAGGTTAATAATTAATATGGTTTCTAGGGGTGCCCAGGTGGCTCAGTTGTTTAAGCATCTGACTCTTGTTTTCAGCTCAGGTCATAAATCACAATTCATGGGATTGAGCCCCACATCAGGCTCTGCATTAACAGTGCAGAGTCTCCTTGGGATTCTCTCTCTCCCTCTCTCTTTCTCTGCCCCTCTCCAGTTTGTGGGCATTCTCTCTCTCTCTCAAAATAAATTTTTAAAAAATTGAAGAAAGGTTTTTAGAAACATGACACTTTTTATTCAAAAATTTAAAAATTATTAGTTATCATGTAAAGACAGTGTGAATAATTCATTAAGTATAGTGAGGGAAACAAAGATAAACAAGGTATATGGAATCTTTCTTCAAAAGCCATAACCTCTAGAAAGAAAAAAAAAATGTATAACCATACTTACAGTGTAAATTAAAGGTAGAAGAAATAGGAACCTAAAGGGAAGTTTCCACAATGTACTATGTGAAATGAATTGAAGAAACAGTTATTTCTGAATAGGTGCATTGTGGAAAGTGGGTGGCATTGAGGAAAACATAAGAAAATAAGGACCTATAATAACTATTTAATGTAAATAATAAATAAAATGAAAATAATTTTGGACATGACAACATGATATGAGAGAAAGAAGAACATTCTAATATGCAGGAACATCATAAGTAAACCGAAGGGTAAAAACTGGCTACATATATGTGGCACAGAAATAAGTAATTTGAATTATAGCCTTTAAGTAGAAGGATGTCTAAATAATTTGAAGAAGTATGTTGGTATATAGTATATCATATTAGAAGTCAGTTTGGACTTTACACTCAACATATAAGTACTGCAGTTGAGAAAAATTGGTCAGTAATAGTATGTCAGGTGGCTTCTGTGAGGGAAAGACTGGTGGCAGGATGGCCAAATAGGAGAGTGTCTTAATCTGAGTGATAAGAGAGCTTGAACTCAGGTTTTAGCAGCAACAAAAATGGAAGATAAAGAAAATCAAGGTAATATCAATGAGTCTTAGAAACCGACAGTATGTAGAGGATGAACCAAAAGGGAGGATTCAAAGATTCTTGAGAGTTTAAGACTTGGAAATAGAGTGTTAGCAAGAAGACTTAAGAAGAGGCTATTTATCAACTAGACTGAAGAGTTGTTGTTGTTTTTTTTAACATGCAGGGTTTTGGCAGCATCAGACATCCACCTAGAAATACTCAATGGGTAGTAAGTTCTCAAGTTCTAGAACAATAAAGCAAAGGTTAAACCTAAAGGTGTGAGCCTTAATGTCTTCTGTAGGCATTCAGAGCTGAATTATTAATGATGAAAGTAATTTCCAAGGGAGAATTGTGGAGAAAAGAAGGCTAGAGGCAATCTACCAAAAGAAAACACTGAAGAAGTAGGTCATTTAAAGTAGAATTAAGACAAGTGCAAAGTCATTATTGCCACGGAGGTTTTCAGTACTAAGTAAGTGATCAACAATGTAAAACTCTCTAAGACTTGTTGAGGAAGAGGGAAACTGAAAATGTAGCCATTAATTTGTAAGTAACAGTCATCTGACTTTCTTCTATGAGATAATCAAAAAGCCTGGACCACCGGGAATTATGTAGAGCCAGAATAAACAATTAAAAAAAAAACTTTTTTGGCAAACCAATCTATTGGGTTTTCCCTCCAATCTGATAAAATGAAGGGGAGAATTCAGATATGAAGCAAAAGAATGAATGCCGGATGAATACAAGGTGGTTCAAACAGAGGCAAGAGATCAGCCTAAAGGCAGAGGTCAGTTTTATTTCTTTTATTTTTATTTTTTAACTTTTTATGTTTATTTATTTTTGATAGAGAGGAAAAGAGAGATACAATGTGAATGGGGGAGAGGCAGACAGAATGTGAAGCAGGCTCCAGGTTTTGAACTGTCAGCACAGAGCCCAATGTGGAGCTCGAACCCATGAACCGTGAGATCATGACCTGAGCCAAAGTCAGATGCTTAGCCTACTGAGCTGTCCAGGCATTCCCAGAGGTCTGTTTTAAAGGGAGTTTGTATTCATGAGCTTGGGCAAGGAGAAAGCCTTGAAGGACATATTCCTCAGCTGGATGGAAGTGAATAATTCTGTTGTGGATAGGAAATACCACTAATTTTGTCACATTTTTACTTGTGATCTCAGCTTCAGCCCAAGATTTGTCCATGTCTGGGATTCATGGCCAGGAAATTGGGAGAAGTGGCAGAGTAGTCCAATAGAAGGCTACTTGAATAAATGTTTAACAACGTCTTGAAAACATTATAACTGTGTCGACTATAGGACTTTAGACATAATCAAGTATGCTTGTAGGACTATTGTGCTAACAGAAAATTAATTTCAAGACTAAGGAGCCTCCTAGGAGGGAACCCATCCTAAGTGAAGAAGCTATTATCATGAATGAATTCTATAAAATGTTAGTGCTTAGAGGAAGTAGTGATTCAAGGCACAAAGTTATAATAAAAAGAGCTATTTCACTAACACCTCTTAAAATATTTAAGCTCAATAAGTACTTTAACAGAGTATTCCCAAAGTGAAGAGAGACATTTGCTTTCACATGCTAGTTATATAATGTCAGCAGCATGGTCACTTTGGCACATCAGAGTTGGTATCCTATGAAATTGTTACTGGGTGGTAGGATAGATAGAGTGTGGATCCTTGTGAAGCAGTAGCAGTAACCATGAATCCAGTGTGGCTCGGTGGAAGTGAGATTATTTGTGAATACATGTAAAATATCTACTTAAAACTGCCCTTCCCTCCCCCCAAAATCTAATGTGTATCTATGTGTGTGTGTTGTCTATGCACCCCCACACACACACACGTATTCACATGTGTTATATGGATATCTCATAAATGTGTCCTGTTCTATGTAGTTAAATCAGTGCATCAGTAAAATTTGATTTCTATTAATGTGTCCTGGGTTTCTCCATAGGCTAGTAAGACTCAAAGAAATTTGGGTTAAATGTATAATTGAATGCATGTTCCCAGGTTTCCTAGCAATTCCTGCTACAGATTGGAACTCAGTTATCCATAATGATAACTGCCTTTTCAAATCAATGGCTTAGAGCTACAGCTGCTGTAAGGATTCATTGACAGCACATGTGTCAGACAACATTAATTGGGTATCCCTAAAAATGAATTTAATGGTCACATATATTTGGGAAATGCTGAATTAAAAATAGAACCATATCTGTTTATTAAAGGCATTCTTAGAAGCTTTCAGATGCTAATTTTTGATTGACTGTAGGAGAGGATACATTATGGAAAGTTCCAAAGCTTTGACAATGAATTCTTTCTTCATAGATCTTTTCTTGGAACTAGTTTTCCACCGAAGAGATTGAGAAATGCTCCCTAATTATATGTGAATTACTTTATAGAGAAGACTGTTTCCTGCTCTCTAATTCTACCCCCCACCAAAACAGATCTTTAATCAGATGGAAGAAATGAAAAATAGCAGGAAGATAGAAATTTCACAAAGTAAGATGCTTAAACACTGGAATCTAACTGAAAAGGAACATTAAAATTCAACAGTTCTCAGGGATAAAGAAATTTGCCATAAATAGGTGCCATGCACACAGTATAAATACAAAATATTTATTGATTGAATGTATGAAATTTTTTCTAGTATCATTCAAATGTCATTAATAGAGATTTTACTGGCTAAACCATGTCAATCTTCCTTCTGTTGTTTCCCCTTATGGGAGGAAAATTAAATATTTGACTCACAGTTTGTAGAATCAAGACGGATGAAAAGCTGTGTAGATCTTGAATTAAAATGAATTGTGATTTGAGCACAGTATACCAATTTACTGTAAGAGACATAGAGTAATACACATTTTTGAACCTGTAAGTCCATCTTCTGGAATTTTTCCTAGAAGTCAAAAGAAATAAGTAATTCTGTGACAAGTCATTGATAAAAGAATTATTTAAAACAATAAAATTAGAAACAATTTAAGTCTAAACTGACATTAATTTGGATTCCAGCCCTGTCACTTTCTACTTGTGGGGTCTTGGGAAAGTTGTATAATTTTTAAGAGCCTCAATTTTATAATTCTGAAAATAGATATAATAATAACACTGATCTCATAAGGCTTTTGTGAGGATTGAAGGTATATATATACATATATACATATATATATGTATATATATATAAAGCAGCTTAGAGTTTCACACAAAATAATCACTAAAAGCTAATTAAACAAACAAGAGAATGGATTTATCACGTGTGATACAATATAATAGAATATTTTCTAGTTACTATGGAAGCTACACAGGAAGATAGACTAATATGGGATTTAGTGCATATGATACTTATAAACCCTGTATAACAAGTCTAAGATAAGCCATATATTAAACAATTGGTTTTCTGCAATTCCGTGTATGTATCACAAGTCTTCTATACTTGCCTTTCAGGCATACCTTGTGCCAGACCACCACAATAAAGTGAATATCACAATAAAGTGAGCCAAATAATTTTTGGTTTCTCAGTGTATACAAGTTCTATGTATAATACATAGCAGTCTGTTAAGAGTGAAATAGCATTATATCTAAAAAAAAAAGAAGAAATATGCATATATTAATTAAAAATATTTTTGCCAAAAAGTGCTAACCATCATCTGAGATTTCAGTGAGTCCTCATCTTTGCTGGTAGAGGGCCTTGCCTTGATGTTCAAGGCTGCTGGTTGATCAGAATGGTGGCTACTGGAGGTTAGCGCTGCTGTGGCAATTTCTTAAAATAGGATGACAATGAACAGTTGATTTTTCTTGCATGAACAATTTCTTTGTAGCATGTAATACTTTTTCATAGCATTTTATTAATAATAGAACTTCTTTGAAACTTGGAGTCAGTCCTCTCAAATGCTGTTGTGGCTTTATCAACTCACTTAATGACAGTTCTAAACCTTTTGTTGTCATTTCAATAGTCTTCCCAGAATCTTGACCAGGAGTAGGTTTCATCTCAAGAAACCACTTTCTGTGCTCATCCATAAGAAGCAACTCTTCTATTCCAGTTTGATCCTGAGATTGCAGCAATTCAATCACATCTTCAGGCTTTATGTCCCGCTGTTTCCACCACCTCTGCAGTTACTACCTCCAGTGAAGTCTTGAAGCCCTCAGCGTCCTTCATGAGGATTGAAATACACTTCTTCCAAACTCTGTTAAATGTCAAAATTTGACCATTTTTTAATGAATGGCGAGTGTTCTGAATGGCATCGAGAATGGTGAATCCTTTCCAGAGGATTTTCAATTTACTTTCTAAGATCCATCAGAGGAAAGCCAATGGCATCATAGCCTTATGAAATGTATTTCTTACATAGTAAGACTTAAAAGTTGAAATTACTCCTTGATCCATGAGCTACAAAATAGATGTTATGCTAGCAGGCATGAAAGCAGCATTTATCTTAATGTACTTCTCCATCAGAGCTCTTGGGTTAACCAAGTGCACAGTCAATGAACAGTAATATTTTGAAATAGATATTTTTTTCTTCCTGAGTAGTAGGTCTCAACAGTAGGCTTTAAATGTGCAGTAAGCCATATTGTAAACAGATATACTGTCATCCAGGTTTTATTGTTCCATTTATAGAGCACAGGAAGAGTAGATTTAGCATAATTTCTAAGAGCCCTATTTTCAGAAGAGTAAATGAGCACTGCCTTCAACTTAAAGTCACCAGCTGCATCAGCCCCTAACAGGAGAGCCTATCCATTGAAGCTTTGAAGCCAGGCATTCATTGACTTCTCCTCTCTAGCTATGAAGGTCCTAAATGGCATCTTCTTCCAACATAAGGCTGTTTTATCTGCATTGAAAATCTGTTGTTGAGTGTATACACCCTCAATAAGTTTTTTGGATGGTCTTCTGGATAACTTGCTGTAGCTTCTACATCGCACCGGCTGCTTCATCTTGCACTTTGATGTTATGGAGATGGCTTCTTTCTGTAAATCTCATGAACCAATCTCTGATAGCTTCAAACCTTTCTTCTATAATTTCCTCATCTCTCTCAGCCTTCATAGAATTGAAGAGAGTTATGGCCTTGCTCTAAATACGTTTTTGGCTTAAGGGAACTTTGTGACTAGTTTGATCTTCTATATATTTGATAAAAACTTTCTCCATATTGCAATAAGGATGTTTTCCTTTCTTATCACTTGTGTATTCCCTGAAGTAGTACTTTTAATTTCATTTAAGAACTTTTCTTTTGTTGGGGTGCCTGGGTGGCTCAGTTGGTTAAGCATCCAACTTCAGCTCAGGTCAGGATCTCGCGTTTCAGAGGTTCAAGTCCTGGATTGGGCTCTGTACTGACAGCTCAGTGCCTGGAGCCTGCTTCAGATTCTGTGTCTCCCTCTCTCTTTGCCCTTCCCCCACTTGCACTCTGTGTCTCTCTCAAAAATAAATAAACATTAAAAACACTTTTTTAAAAAGGTAAGAACTTTTTCTTTTCATTCACAACTTGGCTAACCAGCATAAGAGACCTCGTTTTTGGCCCAGCTCATTTTTCAACATGCCTTCTTCACTAAGCTTAAGCATTTCAAGCTTGTGATTTAAAGTGAGAGACATGCAACTCATCCTTTCAGTTGAGCACTTAGAGGTCATTGTAGGATTATTAATTGGCCTAATTTCAATATTTTTATGTCTCAGGAAATAGGGAAGCCTGAGGAGAGGGAGAGAGATGGGGGAATGGCTGATCAGAGGATAGTTAGAAAATTTACAACATGTATCAGTTAAGTTCACTGATTTATATATAGGCATAGGTGGTGACATCCAAACCAATTACAATAGTAACTTCAAAGATCACTGATCACATATCACCATCACAAATACAATAATGATAAAAGTTTGAGATATTGTGAGAATTACCCATATGTGACAGAGACACAAAGTGAGCAAGTGCTGTTGGAAAAATGGTGTCAAAAGATGCTCAACGTAGGTTTGCCCAAACCTTCAATTTGTAAAACAATGTAGTATTTGTGAAGCACAATAAAGTGAAACACAATAAAACAAGATATATCTGTGTATCCTGAGTGTTCTAATAGAACTTATACACATTTTCTTTTAAAAGCTATTATGGGTTATAATCTTACATGAGGATAGTTTGTGCCAGTCATGACAATTATCAGTAATTAATGCACCAGTAAGAGAGCAAGAAACAATTATCAAGTACTATGTTACTAGCTGCCTCTCCTTTTACAAAAGACTGAAAATGTTTCTGAAATTGTAACACCTTTCTCTCTTATTTGGGGTCATGGTATATTCCATATAGTATATAACACATCCAAGTTATATACTTCACTTTTTTTAAATGTAGAAGACTTGGGGGCGCCTGGGTGGCTTAGTCGGTTAAAAGTCTGACTTTCGCTTGGGTCGTGATGTCGCGGTTCGTGGGTTCGAGCCCCGCGTCGGACTCTGTGCTGACTGCCAGCTCAGAGCCTGGAGCCTGTTTCAGTCTGTGACTCCCTCTCTCTCTGACCCTCCCCTGCTCACGCTGTCTCTCTCTCTCTCCTAGAAATAAATAAAACATTAAAAAAAATTTTAAATGTAGAAGACTTGTTCATACTTGTTTAAATGTAGAAGACATTTATGTTTAGCGTATTATTTCTTAAAGTTTTATCTATAGAAAGCAGTTCCCAAAATGCTGGAAGAGCACAGAGGCCCGGTCAAAAGTTGCTTTGCAGGGTTAAAACATGAGAAAATCAGGAGCATCTAGGTGGCTCAGTAGGTTAAGTGTCCAACTCTTTATTTCAGTTCAGGTCGTGACCCCAGGGTTGTGGGATCAAGCTCCACATTAGGCTCTTGACTGAGCATGGAACTTACTAATATTCTCTCTCTATCCTTCTGCCCCTCTCTCCTGCTCACATTCTCTCTCTCTCTCAAAAAAAAAAAAAAAAAAAAAAGTAAACAAAATCACCTGAAAGAACTCTGAGGAGGCTAACTAAATTAAAATTTCCTATGTTTTGCCTAGTCTTTTGATTCTCAAAAATATTTTCTCTATTTAAAAAACAACTATTAATATTTAATGGAATAATGATTCTTTGCATCTTATGTTCAAAGCTGCTGGTTTAGACAAACATTTCTAGAGGTTCCCCCATAGTTACCCAGTAACTTGAGCAAGATGTTGATTTAACTGCTGATTTTTTCCAGTGATAATAAAAGCACAGAAAAGAGAGTTACCCAGCTTGGTTGGAGAGTATATCTTTAGAGGCCAGAAGGACTCTTCCACACCATGTTCATATTCCAAGTTTACTGTTTCCCTACAGTGTCTCACCTTTACTTACTACAGCTACCTTGCCACTGGCTGCCTTTGAAGTGAAACCAACCCTGAATTCCCCAATATTGTCATACATTCCTACTCCTTCAAAAGATGCAATCTTCTCACATTTATTCCAGGTCGTATTTTTCTAATCTGAAACCCTCCTCCTCAATGGCCTTTAATGGACCTATTGTAGATACTTTTTTAGAGTATTTATTCATTTAACAAATACCATATTTCTCTGAAAATTTTGTCAAAACCTGCAAAACTGAACTGTTGCACACATATGGGGATTGCTCTCACACTTCTGACCATAGACACCTGACTAATGCTGAGCCAACAAGATTCAGTCTGTCAGAAATGCAATTAGAACAGGGGCATCTGGGTGGCTCAAATGGCTAAGCATCTGACTTGATTTTGGCTCCCATCATCGTCTCACAGTTGGTGAGATCCAGCCTGGTGTGAGGTTCTGTGCTGACAGTGCGAAGCCAGCTTGGGATTCTCTCTCTCCCTCTCTCTGCCCTTCACCCACTCACACACTCACGTTCTCTCCCTCTCTCAAAAATAAATTAAAAAAATAAACTTTCAAAAAGATCTGCAGTTAGGACAAAGCTGGTCTAATTCTTTCTGTACTTTTCATTTTGAGTGAGGTGATTTGAACTCAGAAGCTGACATTGTCTAGCAGCCATATTCTCAAAGAAACGTGGTCAGAATGGCTTGCCTAGAGAGGAAATGGCATTTCAAGGAAACACAACAGTGACTGTGCAGCCCCAGAGAGATGTGGAGAGAGGGAGAAAGAATTTTTATAAAAGAGTTTTCCATTTCTGATAGCTTTCCTCTATATGGTCCCCCACTCGGATACAGGTTATTCACGTTCTCCTTGGATTGAGAAATGTCTCAATTACTTTACAATAAATGACTTCATGCAAATTTGAAATATGTTTTCATTACATTTAACCAGAGTATTCTTAATTAAGATAGAGCTGTAATGAATAGGCATGCTATTCCCTTTTCTTATTAGTAAATGTCTCTCAAGGACACAGTGCCTCATCTCTGAAGAATATTTTAGAGTTTGGTGCTCTAGGGAAGGTGGAAGACTTACAGGAGGGCTTGTTGAGGACTTTCATATTTCATTGTGCTTCACCTGCCTTTCCATTTCCACATAAACCTGACTCGGTTATATAGAATCAAAAATAATTCATCCACTAGCTGCAGAAGGTATAGAGAATGAACACTTCCAAATATTCTCTCAGATTATATGTGTGAGCCTACATGACTTCTACAACTTTTCCATTTCTATCCATCCTCCTTTGCACAGCATGGAGAGGTTCTGAAGTTGTGCACTCATTCCAAAAGGCTGAGAGGGTGTCCTTTGCAGTTCTTGTGCTGGTTGTATTTGAAAATGTTTTAAGCATCGCAACTAATTCTAGAGGCAATGGTTAAACAAGAGATACCATGGGCATCACTGGAGACTCAGGATTCTGGGGGATGAGAGATCAAAGGAAACCCCAGTCTTGAGTGGAAACTATTAAATAATCTGGATAAATTAAACATGTATACTTCCATATCTCTAGTGATTTTTATTGGGTGTTTACATAATGATGGGTGTCAGAAACTCACACCTCTTGATGCTAAAGTCCTAGGTATCCAGGACCCATCATGACCTTTACTTCTTTTCTGAATCTGAAAATTTAAGGCCTCAATAACACATCTCTATAGTGCCTCTTGAAATCTCTGTATCATACTAGGCAATGACATTTAGCTTCACATGTATAAACTTACTCTCCCAGAATCAAATTATGAGATGTGGAGAAGAAAATAATACATCACTGAGTTTTTACTGAGACATAATCAGGTCATGGCTTCACCTGGTCACTGGTCCCAATATTATTAAAATCATAAAATACATAACTTAATTTACTCAAATTTTAAGTGTCCTTCTATCTTGGAAATCATTGCTCTTTCTTTTCTCAACACACACACAGACACACACACACAGACACACACACACACAGACACACACACACACACACACACACACACACACACACAGTTTCCCCTGATCTCAGCCTCAGACAGCTGAGGGAAAACTCACTTCTTGCCAAAGGTCATTTGTTAGAGATAAAGGGAGAATTGATTACACATGGGTGGTTGTGCCACCTCTATTCCTCTCCTCAAATATGATTTGAAAGCATTTTGAGAACCTATAATTTTATCTTTGTTTCTTCTTGCTGTTACATACAGTGTTAGGTACTTAGCTGATGCTAATCATGGACTGTGCTTTAGATTTTTTTTTTCATTCCTTCTTAATACCAAACACTATATAGTTAGCTGAAAAATATGTGAATGAAAAACTGAACACATAAGTATAACATTTTATTTCTGCTGGCAGGCAAACATAAGGATGGAGAATTGAGGAGAGTCAAAGTAATTTTATATCTTTAGATAAATGGTACCTTTTCTTTCAGAATCATCTAACCTCTGCCCTGGTTTCTGTCCCTCAACCATGGAATTATTCTGCACTTTCTATAGAAAAAAACTAATTCAGTATTCATTGCAAAGGGAAAGGATTTGCACTACTTTGCTTGAGAGCCAGTTGCATGTAAGCAGGTCAAAAAGCTCGAGCAAGGCCCGAACATCAAGAGACACACCACAGTATTGGGAAGAAATGCATACTGTAGGGGCAAAGGTTTCAGAAAGGGAATGTGGCCTGATGACTTAATTCAGACCTGCCTTTTCCTGGGCACTTTGCATATGAAACAAACAGGGCAGAACTGGGCATATCAGAGAGAAATAGTAGTAATAAAGTATAAGAAAAGGAGCATTCATTGCATATCAAAGTTCTTGAAGGCCATATGAACTGAATTTCCTCTCCCAAAGTGTTGAATATGTGAAGAGAAGAGAAACCCAATTTGCAATGAGCTCTGAAATAGTAACTTTTTCCTCCAATAGAACACTATGAATATTGAAGAGGAAAGTACCAGACAGGAACGTTTAAATGAATGATGGATCTGCAGCATATGTGATGGAATGCTCTATCGTTTTTTATGATATTTTTGAATAGAGGGCTACTTATCAAAGCATGCTTTTTATGGTCCAGTGACTCCATTGCAGAAAAAGTGGAGGAAAGTGATTTAATAATTCCGGACTCAATTTTTTTTTCTCTTTGAATTTGCTTTACCCCTTTTGGAATCCTTTGGATATTTTCATCAAACTCTTCACTATTTTATGCTGTGATAAAAAGAAACTCTAAGCATTTAATCTTACCAGATAGAAAAAAAATATGAATAAAGGAGGAAAGACAGTGATGATTTCAATAGGAAAGCCAGGAAGGAAGAATAAGAAAGTAGGAAATTGCTTCAGGAGAAGATAAGTTTACATAATGTTCAGGCATTGAGGGTGATAAAGTGTTTCAGAGCAGTGTTGAACAATGAAGTATGAGGAACTACTCGAGTCAGGCTATCTGCCCCAACAGCATGGGAGTTATAGAACTTTGACACTGGGAAGGATGGTAAAGGTAGTTGGGTCAGAGGCTGCAAAGTGGCTGTCCACAGGTATGCTGAATTTGATCTGTCATGGACTCTGGAGTCTTTCTGGATGCGAACGCCTTTAGAAAGAATGAGTGTGCTCCCAATCTTCCCAGCCTCGCCAGCTCCTACTACATTGTCACATCTAGCTGCTGTTTCCCTCACTTTTCTAACTTGACCTCTGAAGGTGTTTGAGTTTGCAATTACCTATCTAACCCAACTCTCCTATTTTTTAATTGTAGCAACCAAGGCCTAGAGAGAACAAGTGTTTTTCAAGATTACCCAAATGGAAGCAAAATGAAAGATAGAACACCAGTGAGCTGTCACTCCTCCGCTGGAGTTTAATATGCACAGGTCCACAGTATTTTTTCAGCAACTCTGGAAACTGAATTTTTTATAATTCATTTGAATGTGAAACCTCTTATGAACCGATGCAGCCTATTCGTGAAATATTATGTTTCATTGCAAAAAATATGTACTTACAATACTATGTTTGATTATAGGTATGTTTATAATACACAACATACATTGTTTTTTTACCTTTCTAAAATCTATAAAATATGCAATTGTGAAATATATCTAGCACCAAAATTTTAAGAAAAGGACTTACACAACACCTTCAATTGAGAGAGAGAAAGAGTCCTCAATAAAATGTATTTTGTGTGTATGTGTGTATATATATATATATAATATAGATTATATATATATATATTATACATATATATAGTGTGTGTGTGTGTGTATATATACAACTCCCAAAGCATTAACAATGGTAATTAGTGGGAATTAGTTATTAGTTTCCCCTTAGCTCAGACTGTCTAACTCATACAGATTCTATCTTGGCAATGGAGATCAATCACTCTTCTTGGTTAAATTCTCTTTAAGGTGGCCCTAGGCTGGCTCAGAATAGCTCGCGTCTGGTCCTTAGGAATCCGCAAGTGTTCCTTACATGGGCAAACACTGGGAGTGCACACTGGTCCCAATGTGGTCACCTCATCTAGCTGCATGGTAGAGAACTCTAGCCGTCCCATCGTTTTTTTCCAGGAATATGTCTGATATTAGTACACTGTTCCCCCAAGTCCATGTGTCAAATCCTCTAAATTCTCTTAATTCCCTCCCCTCTCCTGTTGTGTTTGAGTTTAGCAAGAAGTTGCCCTCCCTTTCCCCCAAGAAAAAAGATGTAACATAGAATACTGACAACTGTCTCCAAAAGATTCCTCCACTTTCCCACAACTCCAGACTTTTGTACTGTCAAGATGCATAAGATTGAAAAGAATGATTTGAATATAATTTTCAGCAAGTTTTGCATAGATGGTTAACATTTTGCTTATATGAAACTGTTAGCACCTATTTTGTTGAGACTCAACCATATATTAGACAGAAGAGTTTCTTTTAGCATCCAATTACATGAAAATATTTCTCTCTCTCCCTCTCTCTCTCTCTGCATGTAAGCATTGACACACACATAATCTTATTTACAAAAAAAAAGAAATATTAACTTTCATTTACTTCAAGTTAAAAGCAAATATCTTTATCTTTCTGCTGAAAAATATCCACTCTATCTGGCAATCAGAATAAGTAGGAATGAAAGGTTTTCGTGTTTCTAGGATATTGGTTTATTCCAGTGGATAATAGTTGTTAGCTTGCTGGACAATTAATTTATTAATTCATTCATCAACCCCCAAAATAGCCATGTATGTGCATGTATGTGAAAGGCATTTAGGGAATACGAAAACTAAGAAGACACAGTCCCTTTTCTCACTTATGTCATAATGTTGTTATATAAATGCATGAAATTATATTGACAAGGAATCCATACTATGACAGCAACCTGAATGAAGTATTAAGGGAATATAAAGGGAGGATGAAAGGGAAGCCTGGAAGAGCAAAAGAAATTAGAAGAGAGCCTACCAGAAGAGTGTATCTGAGCATGGATATTCCATGCAGGGAGCTTTGAGCCTGCCATGCAGAGACATGAGAGTGTGGTATACCCAAGGGAAATTGCTGCATCATACACATTTGCTGTATGCACCAAACACCAAACTGGCTATGTGTTACTTTCTTTATCTTCATTTTACAGACCAGAAAACTGAGTCAAAGGGATTATTTCAATTTTTTTCAACTCTAACCATAAATTCAGCACCTACTATATATCATACCTTCTATCATACTATATATCATACCTTCTGCTAGATTCTAGACTGAGTGAAGAATGGATTTGTAGTTTGTAGTTAACTTTTGTTGGCTTAAGAAGTTAATGAAGTCCACAATTTGAAATAAAGGAGTAACGATTTGATCAAAATTTTCTTTTCTCTTTGTTTAAAGTTTGCTTGTTTGTTTGTTTGTTTGTTTAAAGGGAGGGAGGGAGGGAAGAAAGGAGGGACAGAGAGAGAGAAGGAGACAGAATCCCAAGCAGGCTCCATGCTGTCAACACAGAGCCCCACATGATGCTCAAACTCATGAACCATGAGATCATGACCTGAGCCTAAACCAAGAGTCAGCGCTTAACCCACTGAGCCACTCAGGCACCCCTTGATCAACCTTTTCACCTGTGGTTGTGTAAAATATAAAATTTGATTTTGAAATTTTTCCCATCAACATTTTTTTCTCAGAAAAATAAAAACTAGAAAAGCCACTGAGTACAGTATGGCATTAGATGGCACATACAAAAGTAACTATTAGCTGCCAAGATCCCCCATAGATATAAGGTGATTACCACAAGAAGTAGAAGTCATAAAATATAACCAGATATTTACATATCACATAATTACTATACTTCCATGTCTCCTGTGAAATATATTCAAAGGAAGAAGCAAGCACAGATAAAACACAAACTCTGGAGGAGATATGGATATGAGAAGGGCTTTTATATTTCTAGTAGTACCTTGTAGGACTGAAACAGAGCCCCCGTTGGTAGAGGGGATACTCTTGAGAAAGCTTGGAAAGACAGATATGATTTACCACCAATAAATGACCTCTGAGACTAGAGATAGCAGATATCTAAAAGGGGAGGGGACTGTTGTAGCAGGGTAGGGGAAGAGAAAGAGTGGTTTTTAGAAAATCTATCCCTCTCTCTCCTTGACCACATGAAAGCATTCCTTAAATGTGTGCAGCTTCTAAAATTAAAAAAAAAAATACGCAATCAGGATAACAAAAAGAGAGTGATTGGTTTTGTTATTGACAGCCCTGAGTGAAGGTTTAGTTCCAGGGACTGGCAGCTTTTTGTATGTGATTGGAATCTTCACAGTCCTCTGATATCTCCACTGAGAAAGAAACAGGAAAGGAAGCTGAATTGATAATTCAGTCATTCAGTGTGTGTGTGTGTGTGTGTGGTACCTATTATGGGCCAGGCCATCATGGACCATTCATTGCCATCCTGTTGCCTGTCAGCTGTAGATTTCAATTTCAGACTAGTGATATTTGGATGAAGTGAGAGAGATTGTGTCAGTGAACATCAAGTTATTAATCTTCTTTTATAGCAATTAATTATGCATGGCATACGCATTACCCAGAAGCCAGAAGTGCTATATGTCATTTGCTAGAAAATGTGTTTAAATTAAAAACTCAATATAGCTTTAATTCATGTTGTGAAAACTTTAATATTAAAATGGTTTTTGAGATTTTTATGTAGGGACAAGGGGTAGTTTTCCTTAAGTAAGCAAATGAGTATAATTTTCCCTTCTAATGAATTCTTCAAGAAGTAGAACTTTAAGGCAATAATAAAAGCCTTTAGAGACATACTTTATAAGTTAAAAATAAAAAAAAGAAACTGATGCCATTAGGATGCTGATTATTTTATCAGCAATGCTATAAATTCTCCCCTCCTGAGGAGGATTAAAATATTCATTCCAGATCGCTCTCTTAGAAATCATATCATATGCTCCCCAGGGAGATTGGGGAAAGATGGAAAATCCCATGAAAAGCCCCTAGTATTACAAAAACATATACACGCATTTTTTTCCTAGGGACATATTGTGTTTAATATGTTGTGACATGTTAAATAGCATGACATATTTTTCTTTTCTTGTTGTTGTAGCTGCTAAATAACAATGTATCTTAAGGGAAAGAAAGAATTAAAATATGATCCACCATTTGCAGAAACAACACTAATTGTGAAATGGTAAAGCATATTTTCTTAAAAAAGGAACTTCCTGTGGACTCTTGAAAGAGTTCTAAAGAGAAATAAGAAAGAACATCATCTTCACAGCTCTGGCTGTCAGGGCATGCAGGAAGTGAGGGGAGACTCGTTTCACTTGATGCACTCATGTCCTCTCCAGGTTTGTAGTAGTCATTTGCCATCAGAAAGAGCAGTGACATTTTTATATCCAATAATTATAAAAGGTAATCCTGGCTGTGATTCCATTGGGAGACACTAGTGTCAAATTATTGTTACAAATAGTAGTTAAAATTTCCAGAGTTGCTAGTTAGAATCCTGTGATTGGAGAGACCTCTAAGCCAGCCGTTTTACTTATGCAGAATTCCCTTCCACTACATTCCTCCAAGACAGTGGTGCAGAATTGGTTGGTTCATTCAGCATAGGAGTGAATGCTTTCTTTTTGTTTTGGGCGTGGGGGAGAGTAGGTGCTATTGAGTACCAGGAAGTTTTTCTTTGTATTGAACTGAAATGTTCCCTATAACATGTTTCCTTTCCTTCTAGTTCTGGAAGAAAGTAGAGCAAGTCATTCTTTCTGAGAATACTTGAAAATAGCAATCATGTAAACCTTAAATCTTTCCTTCCTTAGACGAAACTGCCTCACGTTGATTTCATCTTTCCTTATACCATGTGGGTCTCACATCCTCCTCACTTTCCTGGGTGTCATCTCCTGTTTCATTTAGTTCTTGTTCTTTAACTTCTCATTGTGTCATCTAAATCATTTGGTTGCCCCTAAAGTTCAAAATACTGTAAGCACTGGCATAAGATCCTCCTGTATGTACATGTGTGTGCACACAACTGTGTATTTTCTAGTGACTTTAAATAAATAGGTATGACTAGACACATAGGTATGCAAATAGATATAAACATACATTCCATTAGCATGATGTATACCTTCAGAAGAAGATTTGAATCCCCAAAGTGATCAGTTTATATATAATATTCATTACTATAACATACATGAAGGAGTAATTTAAAATGCATTTTGGACTAGCATTTTAAAAGTAAAAATATGTATTCTTTCATTCTTAATATATAATAACTTTGAAATATTGTTATATAAAATAGGTGCTTTTTAGGACTATATCCCCATACTGATGATGAATAAGAAGACCATCTGCATTTGAAATCTTAGCTTTCATGAGGCATTAATTCTACATTTGTTATTAAACCTGATGGAAGAATTACAAGTATGTGTGGTCACCTTCCATCATCCATCTCATGGTGACTCTGTTTGGGGTCAGCCATGTGCCCGGTGGTTGGCATTAATTGATATGACAGTATGTCTCAACTGTAACAGTCTAATGCTAACTTTTGTAATGCCCTCATTGTTATCCTAAAATGAGAATCACCTGCTCACCTATTAAGAAAATCGAATATAATATTTTATCATGCAAAAAATAAATTAATATAATTTTAGTACTGTGTTGTGGGTTTCAATATGTACATGCTCAGTCACAAGTACACTAGAAACATATTCAACTAAATTCTTAAATGTCTTTATAGTGAATGAATTCAGATTTAAGTGAAGTCAAAATCCAAAGATCTTGCATACAAGAAGTACAGGAGTAATGAAAAGTAGATGAATTGGAACTTAATGCAAAAATATTATGTTAGGATGCGTGATAATGGACTAGTCTCAATTTCAACTGCATTTGATTTTTTTATGTGAACATCGACTGGGACATTAGTATCTCTCATAGAACACAAGGAAACTCTTCCTTATGAGGAGCTGTCCCCTATATGACTTCTAGTATGTTTCACCTCCTCCTACCCTCACCCACTAAATCTCTTTAATTCTCTCTAATCATTAGAACACTTTTTATGTTTGTTTATTTGTTTGTTTGTTTTTAAGTCTATTTAAATTCCAGTTAGTTACTGTAAGATGTAATGTTACTTTCAGGTGTACAATTTAGTGACTCATCACCTACATACAGAACTCAGTGCTCCTCACAGATGCCCTCCTTAATACCCATCACCCACTTAACCCATTCTCCACCCACCTCCCCTCCTGTAATTCTCAGCTCTCATTAGAACATTTTTTAAAGCTGCTTCAGCTTTATAAAATTCCTCCTTTAGCATTGTTCTGCTTTTGCAAAAATTCACTAATCTAAGTTAGTCAAGGTTAATTTTTTCCCCGTGAACAAGGAATATTGAGTCAAGTACCCTAAATTAAGTCCATTGGCATATGGAATTACTCTAGCCATGTGGGCCTCCCCTAACCATTTATATGGTTCTGTCATGCTACCTTTCCTTTCCATGCGAGAGAAAGCTCAGCTGGAGATGGTACAGTGTGAGATGATAGGAAAGCAAAAGGTCTGTTGAGTTAGTTTTTGTGGGACAGTTCTCTTATAACCATAATACCCCTACTAGTAAGATGATATTACTACTTCATATTCTACTTTTCCAATGCACAGAATATCTTCTCATGATCAGAAATAGATGCTAGAGATGCCTAATGTTTGGTAAAAGACAGAAGGCACAAAAAGACAAGCAGGCGAGAAGCAGGAGGTCTAGGTTCTAGTTTTGATTCTTTCACCAACTGATGGTGGCATCTTGGCCAACACATCCAATATTGTCATGACTAAGTTTTCCTAGATACAAACCGGAAAGGTTGGATGACATATTCTCCTATCAGTGTCATAGGCCTCTGGAAAGGGTAATGGTTCAGAGAGGTAGCATGTTGGCAATGTATTCAGGCCAGTCCATAATGCAATAATTAAAAGTAAAGTGGGAATAAAGAATTCCCAACTTGAAAGAACTACAAGATGTTTTTACTTATGTATATTTTTTTAAAAATCCAACTTAAAAATAAAATAAAATAAAAATCCAGCATTTAACCATTTAGAGAGTCAAGTCTAAATATTTTACCATGTGTTCTTCCCCCCAGGAAGTAGAATGCATGCTTTAAGCATCCACACAGAGCTTTCCTAATAGAATGGTGTTAGTACTATCCAAAATATTTAACCACAGGAGATCAAAGAACATTTAAAAACACAAGATTAGTTCATTTGGTATGAAAACCAATGCCTAATAAGTAAGTTTAATTAAAATGTAACATCCCTAAATATAATTAAAATGTAATGCCACTCAATATAAATATTTAAATGTAACACCACTAAATAACACCATTGATATTAAAGAAACACAGACCATGAGTAAAATCAATAGAATAGGATAGCATTGCAGTTGATTAAATACATGACTTAACATCTCCTCAGAAGGTACAGAGAAAAGTACTAAATTAGAAACAGACCATCATTCCAATATGCCCCTATAGCATATATTGCCCAAATCATCCATGACTCTAATATTGTTATTCTAGGATCATAAATTAATAGGTAGTGTCAAAACCTGTGTAATTGAAATTGGGTGGGAATGCCAAATTAGAAGAGCAATTTGGATGCCAAATACATTTGTATCATCAGTCAATGTTGTTAGCTGTGGAAAGAAAAAGGTTGACATTGTATTCAAGATAATTGCTTCAATTGTTAATATCAACCTAATTAGAAATAAACAAGATCCAAGTAAGGCAATCAGGAGATACAGAATGACGGGGTTGCTGAAGTGAAGAAGAATGGTAAAGAACCATAAGTAAAAATCAATGCATAGTCTATCTAAAAATCTGATTAGCTAAAATATGCAAATTACAGCGAAGACACAGCAAGCAATGAATAATAGAAACACTCTGGATAGCTGGATCAAGAAAATATGAATGATCCCTGCTGAGTGTGTACTCACTCACCTTAGGAGACAGCTTTCTAAAAGAATGAACATGGAATTTACAGTCACTGGTTATGAATATGGACATTTCCACCTACTCTCTATGTGACCTTGGAAGGATGATCTCAACTCCATAAGGCACACCTTCCTTAATTTTATACTGGCCACAGTGATACCAGCTGGTATAGGGTGGCTCAAATGGAATCACATGTGTCAAAGCAGTTCAAAATCTGTAAGATGACACTCAAATGCTGTCTTATTACTTTTTCCTTGCAAGTGTTTTATACCATTCTTTCAGACACTACCTTTGTTCTAACCAGAGGAAGTGTTGGTTAAGGCTATAGTCAGGTATTTTACAGGCAGGCAGGATTACAATCCTTACGCATCTTCTTAGCCACCATATAGTATGCACGTCAACTATTCTGCCTTGCTTAGACCCAGGGGGAACTTGAGAATGATAAATCACTCTTTTATAATTTGAACGCTAGCAGAATTTTATTTTGATATAATAAAAAAATGAGGTAGCTACTTCCCCCACAATGTGGAGGCATAATCTTCAGGTCAGTTCATTCATTGCATGTGATTATTATGCCTGGAACACAGAAACTAATATAGCAGGGAAGGGAGTCATTGTTTGAGTAATGCATTTAGGTCCTAAGAGTAAATAGGTGAAGATGGGCTTAAAGAGCATATTTTTTATGGATTATTTTTTTCTAAACACGAATTGTGAAATGGCCAGATAAATCCTGAAAATGTTCTACCATCAGCTTACTTAATATTTCTTCTATATTTTTTTTACAAAGAATAATGATTTACTTATTCTTATAAATTGTAAACTCATTCTATAAGAATACTTTTTTTAATACTCTAGCATAGAGAATTTTTCCATTAACTGACTCCTGTTACTACTCTAAGAATTATTTATAATAGCAGTTCACTAATGCAAATTACTGTTGCAAATTATTCCATATAACATAATTCTATATTGAATTCCATTAAAGGTAATTTAGTCAATTAAATTACTAGAATTAAATAATGAATAAAATGACCAAAGAGAAAATTTTGAGGGGAATAGAAAATTTATATTAATTTATATTAATCAATCACAGGATTTTCTGACATTTATTGTCTAGAGACAATAAAAAACTGCAGTTAAAAACCAAATGGTACTTTTACCATTTGACTAGAAAATTCTCTCTAAAAATTATCTTTACTTTTCCTAACTCTTCAGTTTGGATTATTTTTTCATGCAATCAACAAATATTTATAGGTGCCTATGTGTGACATTAAATTAGAAATTTGGAGGAACACACTCCTGTCTTCAGGTCACTGATACTCTGCCTGGAGAAGCATAACATAGATAGGTGAAAATATCTGTAAAAATTAAATATATTCATAATAATATAGTAACTTTGCAAAGTGCTTGATAATCCTCAAAGCATTTTTGTTAATATAATTATTTTTGACCATTTTAGACAGTAGATTATCAATAGATTAATGTTCAGTACTAGTAAAGAAATGCCATAATCCAAAAGAGAATTTATGGTCAAATGAGCGATTTTGGCAAATAGTGCTCTGAGTTGAAGGAAGAGATAAAAATGATGGTACCTATCTCAGAAATGGAGAAGTAAATTGGGTCAAGTGATTTGCAGGAAGATGAACTCACATTTAGACACATGAGATAGGGTTGAAAATGCCTTAGAACCTTAGAATCTTCAGGAAGCAATATGCATTCATAAGGTAGACAGATGAACACAATAAAGAACATGAATAGGCAATTCACAGAGAAGAAATTTAAATGACCAAGAACATAATTTTTGATTTTCCCAAGGAAGAAATTAAAAGATCTAGGAGACTGATGAAAATATAAGACAGGAATCAAGTGAAGGGTCAGATATGCAGATTTTTTTTTGAAGTCATGCACACAGCAAGGGTATTTGTATAAATCACTACAAATAGGTATATAACAGTGATAGTTGAAATAATAAGTTACAAAAATATCACAAAAATGGTTATAGCATTACAAAATTATAATGGTCATTATAAACAGTCCAATAATAATCTAGCAATGGAAATTTTACCAGTAGATCAGTATTTTAAATAATTGGATGAAAGCTGGTTGAAAAGAATCAGTTACAAGAGGAAAAGAGTAGAAATGTTATAATTTATTAAAAATAACTGCAGCTAAAGAAGAATCTAGAAAACTAAAGGATTATACCATTTTGCCAACAACATTTAAAATTTTTTTAATCTTTTTATTTATTTCTAGGAGGGAGAGAGAGACACAGTGTGAGCAGGGGAGGGTCAGAGAGAGAGGAAATCACAGACTGAAACAGGCTCCAGTGTCTGAGCTGGCTGTCAGCACAGAGCCCGACGCGGGGCTTGAACCCAGGAACCGCGAAATCATGACCTAAGCGAAAGTCGGACTCTTAACCGACTAAGCCACCCAGGGGCCCCAACAACATTTTAAAGCTAAAAGCATAACCATGTTTGATTAGAGTCATCCTATTGACATTTGTTATGCTCTGAGAGACCTGAAGATAAATACTGCCCAAAAGAAGTAGAAAATTTAAACTTTGGAGGACAGCCCATGGACAAGATAATCAAAGCTGCGTCCCATTTTTCTGTGGCCAGAACTGGCTGCTCTGAATAAATAATTCTCTTAAACCATACAGTAGTGTAAAGATACATGGATGTTGCAGAAATATCTATAAGTTAATCTTGTTGATTATTTGAATTCCATATCTGCTGTGAAACCAGTCCTTACTCCAAATCTTAAAAGTAACTCTAAGTTTAAAAAGTTTTTTTATGGAGCTATGAAATTATATGAATTCTCCAAGAAAGGCAGAGGGAGATAAAGAAAAGTAAAATTTTAACTAGGTAGAGAAATGGGAGACAGAAATGGCCATGAAAGAAAAATGAAAAAAAATATTAAATCAGTTATCAAGAAGAGAAGACTAGAGTAGCAAACAACAATAACAAAACCCAAGAGCTTCAGAAGGTATTTGTAAGCAGCAAATACATGAAACAATACAATGACCAGACAGAAATAGAAAGGTGTGACCAAGCATGCCGATAGGTGACCTCAAATAGACATGGCTGACTGAGCTAAGCCAGTATTTGTTGCTTTTCCCACTTTAATACGTTTCCATTCCTGAAAGTATTGGAATATGTGAAATATATTTTAAACATTTAAACTGTTGTTACAGTCTCTTAGTTTTCAGAATCAACTTTGTCTCACAAAATTGAGTGAAACAGGTTCCTATCAATTTAAAAAAGCACTACGAATGCAGAAAGGGTTCATATTCAATGGTATTGTTGTTTAATAAGCAAATTGATAAAGCCCTTTCCCAGAACTCTATGCACTTTTATTTGGATTTGCTGTTATTATTTTACCCCTAATAATGATTTTTCACAAGTTCATCGGCATAATAGTTTCATCTGATTATCAGTCTAAAAGTTGAATTCAGAGCAGGGAATGGGAGTCTACTGTTAAAAGTTCTAATTACTTTAAACTACTCCATGACAAAAGCGCACCTATTATTGCATTTAGACTTCATACGGTGCCCAAATCCTTTCAGAGGTATTTTATTCACTGCAATGTTGGTGTTGTTGAAATTCTAATGTATCCTCAAATATTCTTATATTTGTGCTTAAACATATTTAATGTGTTAATTGAATGCTACTGTATAAAATGTATGTAAAACTTTCACATAAACTTTATATGTTAGAATTGCACAATATGTTTACCAAGAAATCTGGGTTCCACACATACCTTCAAACCTTAATAGTTTGTTTGTTTCCCAATCCTATTTTTTAAAATTTATTTATTGTTGAATTTACATCCAAGTTAGTTAGCATATGGTGCAACAGTGATTTCAGGGGTAGATTCCTTAATGTCCCTTACCCATTTAGACCATCCCCCCTCCCTCACCCTCTCCAGCAACACTCTGTTTGTTCTCTAAGAATCTATATGTTTTGTCCCCTCCCTATTTTTATATTTTTGCTTCTCTTCCTTTATGTCCATCTGTTTTGTATCTTAAATTCTTCATATGAATGAAGTCAGGCATATGGTATTTGTCTTTCTCTGACTGACTAATTTTGCTTAGCATAATACCCTCCAGTTCCATTCACATAGTTTCAAAGGGCAAGATTTCATTCTTTTTTATTGCCAAGTAATACTCCATTGTATATACATACCTCATCTTCTCTATCTATTCCTCCATCACTGGACATTTGAGCTCTTTCCATACTTTGGCTATTGTTGGTAGCGCTACTATAAACATGGGGGTGCATGTGACCCTCTGCAACAGCACATTGTATCCCTTGGATAAATACCTAGTAGTGCAATTGGTGGGTTGTAGCATAGTTCTAATTTTAAATTTTTGAGGAACTTCCATACTATTTTCCAGAGTGGCTGCACCAGTTTGCATTCCCATCATCAGTGCAAAAGAGATCCTCTTTCTCTGCATCATCGCCAGCATCAGTTGTTGCCTGAGTTGTTAACACTGGCCATTCTGACAGGTGTGAGGTGATATCTCATTGTGGTTTTGATTTGTGTTTCCCTGATGATGAGTGGTGTTGAACATTTTTTCATGTGTCTGTTCGCCATTTGGATGTCTTCTTTGTAAAAGTGTCTATTCATGTATTTTGCCCATTTCTTCACTGGATTGTTTTCTGGGTGTTAAGTTTGATAAGTTCTTTATAGATTCTGGATACTAATCCTTTATCTGATACAACATTAGCAAATATCTTTTCCTGTTCCATCAGTTGCCATTTAGTTTTGCTGATTGTTTCCTTTGCTGTGTAGAAGCTTTTTATTTTGATGAGGTCCCAATTGTTCATTGTTGCTTTTGTTTCCCTTGCCTCCGGAGACATGTTGAGCAAGAAGTTGCTGCAGCCATGGTCAGAGAGGTTTTTGACTGCTTTCTTCTTGAGGATTTTGATGGCTTGCTGTCTTATATTTAGGTCTTTCATCCATTTTGAATTTATTTTTGTTTATGGTATAACAAAACAGTCCAGGTTCATTTTTCTGCATTTTGCTGTCTAGTTTTCCCAGCACCACTTGCTGAAGAGACTGTCTTTATCCCATTGGATATTCTTTCCTGCTTTGTCAGAGATTAGTTGGCCATACGTTTGTGAGTCCATTTCTGGGTTTTCTATTCTGTTCCACTGATCTGAGTGTCTGTTTTTGTGCCAGTACCATACTGTCTTGATGATTACAGCTTTGTAATACATCTTGAAGTCCAGGATTGTGAGGCCTCCAGCTTCAGTTTTCTTTTTCAAGATTGCTTTAGCTATTTGGGATACTTTCTTGTTCCATACAAAGTTTAGGATTATTTGTTCTAGCTCTGTGAAGAATGTTGGTGTTATTTTGATAGGTATTGCATTGAATATGTAGATTTCTTTTAGTATTGACATTTTAACTATGTTTGTTCTTCCAATCCAGGAGCCTAGAATATCTTTCCATTTTTTTGTGTGTGTGTCTTCTTCAATTTCTTTTATAAACCTTTATAGTTTTCAATGTATAGATTTTTCACCTCTCTGATGACGTCTATTCCTACATATTTTATGGGTTTTGGTGCAATCGTAAATGGAACTGATTCCTTGATTTCTCTTTCTTTTGCTTCATTATTGGTGTATAGGAATGCAACCGATTTCAGTGCATTGAATTTACATCCTGCAACTTTGCTGAATTCATGGATCAGTTCTAGCAATTTTTTTGGTGGAATCTTTTGGGTTTTCCATACAGAGTATCGTGTCATCTGCAAAGAGTGAAAGTTTGATTTCCTCCTGGCTTCTTTGGATGCCTTTTATTTCTTTGTATTGTCTGATTGCTGAGGCTAAGACTTCTAATACTATGTTGAATAACAATGGTGAGAGTGGACATCCCTGTTGTGTTCCCAACCTTAGGAGGAAAGCTCTCAGTTTTTCCCCATTGAGGATGATATTAGCAGTGGGTCTTTCACATATGGTTTTTATGATCTTGAGGCATGATCCTTCTATCCCTACTTTATTGAGTCCAAACCTATTTTTCTAATTTTTAAAATGTTTAATTATTTTTGAGAGACAGAGACAGAGAGACAGATAGTGTGAACAAGGGAGAGGCAGAGGTAGAGGGAGACACAGACTCCAAAGCAGGATCCAGGCTCTGAGCTGTCAGCATAGAGCCCCATGTGGGGCTCAAACCCACCAATCTATGATATCATGACCTGAAATCAGACTCTCAGCCAACTGAGCCACCCAAGTGCCCCTCTTTTCCAAACCTATTTTAAAGGATGGGAGAAAGATCTTACATTTCACTTGTTTGGGGAACTATAGAGGACTGTTCACAGTCTCAGTTATATCTTTATTATAATATCTTTTTTTTGAGAGAGAGAGAGAGAGAGAGAGAGAGAGAATGCATGCATAGATAGGAAGCAGGGGACGGGCAGAGAGATCAGGAGAGAGAATCTCAATCAGGCTCCATGCTCAGCTTGGAGCCCAACATTGGGCTAGATCTTACAACTATGAGATCATGACCTGACTCAAAATCCAAAGTCTGACACTTAACCAGCTAAGACACCCAGGCGTCCCTTTATCATAATTTCTAATCATGCTTTTAAGTGGAAATATGATACAATATGGTTTTAGTACTGTCAGTAAACACCATTTGGTATTTAGAGAAAAAGCACAATGATCTCTTCATTTCTAGGTAGATAATAGCCCACAGCAGTGAAATTAGAAGTTGCCTCTGTCTCCATTTTCCAAGGCTTTTTAAGATTTGTCATATGTAAACTTAATGTGATGAGTAGACTGTGTACTTTAAACAAATGAGTTATTTTTACTATTAAATACATCACAAACTTCATTAGAAAATCATGGTGAATTTGTGGAGAAAAGGACTAATTTGTGAAAGCTGAGTATTGTCAGAGGAAGAATGGCAGAAAGAAAAACTCCAGTTCTTCATCAACTCTCTAGTATTGAGTTAAAAAGTGACAGGACTACAAATCTGAGATCCTTTGCAAATCTAATCATTTGGTATAATTCCCTGGAGGGAATTCATATATTTTTCATTTTAGAATTCCTTTTTCATTTATTTGGTATAATTCTTTCAAACTAGAAAAGTCTCTATACAAAGCTGTATTTGTTGAGAATTAAGTGAAAGACAATACATAAACCTCTGCAATATGCCTAGAAAATGGCAAATGGGTTGATTGGATTGGATAATCTGTAATATCACTCTCAATTCTACATATGCTTTGAGATGTCAGTTGCTTTTCTGAGAGATATTTTAGTGAAGACTGGTGACATACTAGAAATTTCTCACATGAAGAGACCTCACATTGCAAGTACCTGTACTGTGTCAACATTCTAATTTTTTCTTTTAATGAGCTTAACATATCCTATAAGGTATGAGTTCATCTTCAGGCCTTGATTTAAAAAAGACCTCATTCTTTGATGTCAGAAAAGTCCAGGAAACTGCCACAAAGTGTGACTAACTTTGGGTGGCAAGAGCCAACCCTTACTTCTATATTTTCAGGTCTCTCTTGCCTTTTGATTCATCCTTAGTGACTGAATTTCTTGTGAGCATTAATGGGCTTCAGAAAGATACTGGTGTCATATCCATGGTGGCCATAAGGATAACAAGCTGATAGATTCCCAGAAGTACAGTCACTCCCTAAATTCTTGGCACACTTGTGATTCAGTTGAAGAAAATTCTATTTTCCATTATGATCCAGTCTAATATGTTTGAGAGCTTCACTCAGTTAGTTAAAAAATGCAACTGGGAATTATGAGGAGATAAAAAGGAAAATCAAGGTGTTAGATTCCTTTAAGCAAATTTTTAACAATCAATTTGTAAGACTTTAAGCCAAAAGAAAAAAAATCTATGTATAAATTAAACCCTGCATATCTGCATGTTTCCTGAATGCTTTTCTAAACCAAATATGTGTCTAGCAATAAACAGAGCAGAGAAAGATAGCTTGTTAGCTAAGAGAAGGGGTCAGGAAATGATAGTCTGTGGGTCAAATACATCCTGTCACCTGGTTCTGTAAATGAACTTTCTTTGAAACACAACCATGTATTGTCTATGGCTGTTTTTTGCCCTCAACAGCAGCATTGGGTGGTTACCATAGAGACTTTATGGCCCATAAAACCTAAAATACTTACTCTATAGCCCTTTGTAAGAGTTTGCTGATTCCTGGCTCAGAACCTTGCTGTTATTTTATGATATGGGTTGGAGGGCTCATTGTTGTATTCACAGATCGATACAAAATCCAGGGGAACTTATCTCTTTCAAGGCTGTTAAAATTATTGATAAGATTATCTTTAACCACAAGTGAAAGAAACTTTAACTTTAAAATTTTTAAATTCCAACTTGTAACCAAACCATTTTCATGACAAATAGTACATTAATCAAGATATGAATGCTTTAGTCAAAAATCCCACCCTGAAAAAGAGGTGTCACAGTATACTAGTTTAAAATATTAATTGATTGTTTTTTTTTCCTAATATTTCTTTTTATTCTGTGGTCTTTCCCTTCACTCAGTCTACCAGGGTATTCTATTAGTTAATTGCATGAATTGTCTTTATTCTCTGACCTCCTATACAAGCTTCGATCCTCATGCTTTTTTGCTCATAAAAGGTATTACTTTCTTCCCAATCAACAGAGAAATTTCAGCTTCGATCTTGCTCACTCTCCTTTACCCTCATCTTCTCACAGTTTACAATATAATTCCCTCTTCATTCTTGATTTCCCTTAAATCCATTGTCTTAACCTTTTCACTGCCTTTGCTCTAGTCAGATTTATGGAATTCTTACAGTATCTTAAACAGTGACTCTATTCCAGGCTTGGCCCATGCTAAGTTCTCTTTTCCTAAGCTGCCAAAATTTTCCTTCCAATGTTTAGTTCTAATCATTTGCTTGTCTATTTAAAAATTTGGTGGATCCTCATTGGTTAGAAAATAAAATCCATGGTCTTTAGTGTGATGTTTCAGGACTTAAATAACTGAATATCTGTCAGAAACGTTCTTTCCTTCCTCTTCAGATTACTAATTCCTTTTTGCTCTTAAAAGACATCTGTCAGGCATCATTGTGCCCAGGGAGTTGTCCCTGTCCACCTCTCTTCCTCCAAACCTAGGTCAGCCTTCTTCATTCCCTCTTCCCACAACATGCCACCTCACTCTGCTTGTGCTGCCCAGTGCTGGAGCACCCAGCTACCAGTCAGGGGAAGAGCAGGTAACAAGTCACCCACAGGAACAGAAGATGTGTCATCTGCAGAGTCTTCAAGTGACAACACTAGTACCTTACAAGCACAGCCAGTTTATGAGCAGTATAGGACATGTCCTCTGGATTCCCCGACTATTTAGAAAAGAAGCTGAAGGTAGTGATCCAGAGAGGAGGCACCAAGAACCCACATTTAGATTTTGATGCTAATGTAGTATCATTTGTACCTAAAGTTGGAGGCACCAAAAGTCACTGAGATTACCTTTACATCTAACGCTTCCTACCTCGTCAGGTAATTGGTGTAATAAATTTAAATTATCATTCTGTCCCAAATTAACTTTCAGCCTCACTTTTCAACAATCCTTTTATTTCTCCATTGCCTCCTGGCATTCACAAACACAGACACAGAGACACACACAGACACACACACACACAAACCCACATTGCATTATTTTCCTAATATACACACTTTCAATGCTTTGTGCTTTTGATCCTATTTTACCCATTGCTGGAACACTTGATTTCATTTTTTTTTTTTTTTTACCTCTCAAAATCATAGTCACTCTGAGGCTTAACTAACTCAAATGCCATCTGTTCTCTTATTTCTCAAAGAAAATGGCCTCCTCCTTATGCACTCGATGGTTATTTAATCCTTCCCACTAGCATATAAACTGTCACGTGGTACTTTGCATCTTTGTATCTCTCTTCCTACTATAAGGTGATGTGTTACTTACCTTTTATTACCTCAGTGCCTGGCTGGTGCTTAATACATAAGAGAAACTCAATAAATATATACTTTTTTACATTATTGAGCTGAGCTCTGGAACAAAGCGTGGGTTTTAAATAGCTCTCAAAATACATTTAGGGGTGATGCCATTTTGCTCAACCACTTCAAATCATTGATTTTTTGTAAACTGGGAGGAGATTGTAAATTCACTCTAGTTTTCCAAAATATACTTCTCAATTACCTTTCACAGTTTTGCTGTGCATTATCATTCAGATGAGTCTCTTTAGAGCAGCCCTGACAGGTGGTCTTGAGAGACTGAGATTAAATGGGTATTTTCATGGGCTCACAGGGAACGGGTGAGTTTTGGCTCATTACTGACACTAAATCCATTCAAAGCTTTTGGAAAATATACTCTTCCATTTTATATCTCAGTGAGTTATCTTCCTTTCAGAAACATTTATGAAAAGTTCAATAAAATATTGTTGTATGTTGTATATGGCTTATTTTTATTTCTTTTTATAAGCTATTTGCTTACACTGGAAAACAATGATTCAGGTATTTAATTCTCAATTTCTAATACCAAGAATAGCTTCATAGACCCAATGAGAAATAAATTGGATGTGATCTCAATGAATGTCCCTTTCTCTGGGGACTGATGACATAGAATTGTGCCAGCTGTCTAAACTCACCTTGCTTTTCTTACCGTTTATTGTTTATGTGGTATGGCTTTGCTTATAGGATGACATGAGCTTCTCTACAGAGCAGCTACAAGTGATGATCAAATGAAATGCAATGCAGACTCACAAGATCATTCCTGAATTCTCCAGCTTTCTTATATCTCCAAGACTGATCTTTGACATTTATTCAATTGCCTTTTTAAATCTGGGTCTTCATTTGTACTTTTTCAATTCCCGATGAATAAGTTCACACAAATCTGTCAGAAATTAGCCTTTTTGAAGCTTTTGTTAACAGCTGCTAGAAGCAGCTGGACCCATAAACAGTTGAGAATATGACAAGTCAAGCTACTACTTTGCCGTTGAAGGTTGGCTTGGCTTAAAAACTTTCCACTGCCATAATCAAAGGTAAAATAGACATGTAGTCAGTTAAATTTTTTTAAATGTGGAATTTCTCCATTCATTTTACCCCTTATTCATTTAGCATATCTATACTATAGGATAGTATCAGATGCCAAATATAAATATTATGGTTTTATAATAAAGAAGAAACATCAACTTGGATGGTTGGCAAAGGGAAGACTTCATTGAGAAGCCAAATCCTAAAAAATTGACCAATTTTAATTCATTCAAAAGGGAAATAATTTAACCTTGATTGAGTGCTATGTACTTCGCCAGCCAGGGAACAGCTATACATGAGTAATGGATGCCCCTTGAGTTTTATATGTGTACTGTTTTATGTGTTTTAAGCTGCAATACTCACTTAGCCATTATTTAAGCTGCCTGAATATTCAAGACACTACTGTTCCTCTATATGAACTGAAGTCTATTTTACATTGGTAATGCATTACAGAAAGAAGAAACGCTTTCTTTATAGGGGTTTCCAAAGAATTGTTTAAGAAGTTAAATATTTTAGATTACAGTCCATAAGGGTCCAGGAAGGGAATTTGTCTTTAATATTGACCCAGGCTAAGCAACTACTTGCAGAGTTAATGAAGTGTTCTGCCCTGATATAAATACTAAGATTGATAATAATAATTTTAGATAGGCATATCAGGATTATAAATGGTTTATTGGAAAGTTAGTGGAGTCAGTTCCATAAAAACCACTCAATTTTGTGAACTTTAGCCATACATGAGGCATATTATTTATAAATATTGAACTCAGGAGAGGGCATATTAGCTTGACATGGAAACAAAGCACACTAAAATGCAGAATACTTAATTTTCTAGTCTCATTCCAGAGAGACTGGAATGAGTTTGTAGCTATACAACGTTTTATCTTAATAAGCTTTGTAGAAAGGTTAGATCCCAGAGAAATCAGAGACAATGAGATTGATGTCTCAGGGATCATACTGTAGGGATCATGATTGGGAAGATGAAAATCTTAACAGATTAATTGGAATAAATGCTTTAATGGCAGTGCTGGATTGACTGAGAGTATATTTGGAGAAATGAAGAGGAAAGAAAAATAGAACACTTGGAAGCATGTGGATAAAGTTCCAAAGTTCACAGGGAGCATGCTGTGTTTGAAGATCAGCGGGGGGTCTTGGGCTGGAGCTGAGGAATTCTGTTGGTGTGAAATACACAGAAGACCAAGCGAACTTGGTAGTATAGTTTCAAAATATGGACACTAATTTGTTTTATAGTTCTTAAAAAACAAATGGTAGATTTTGAACAGGAATGGCTGGAAGATTGTGAAGATCATTTAGGGGAGCAGAAAGGTAGAGAGTAAAATGAGAAGGAAATGTAAGCAAAACACCACAGTTGTGCACCATTGCAGAATTGAGGCACAAGGTAAAGCTGTAGCTGTTACAATGAAAAAATTAGAAGCAAGAAGTGAGAGGGAACAATTTACAACTTTGTGGCAGATTGAGAGACCTATTTCAAAAATGACTCTGAGATTTCAAGTTTGGGTGTTGGGAAGAAGTACACTTATTTGCAGAAATGAAGAAATCAATTTGGTTAGAAGATAAGATATTAAATGTGATTTTTTAAAACTTTATTTTTAAATGGATTTCATTTGAGGTGATGGTGAAATATCCAAGTAGTGGTACCATGGAGAAAGTATGTGTAAAGACATATACAAGTTAACAATATGAAACTTAATTCTCTTTGTTAAAACTAAGGGAAGAGATATACCTCCTCTCCTCTTTCTCAAAGCATTTACCTTAGAAAATTTGCAGCTGTAGGTACTTGTCATCTGTTTAGCCTTTTAAAGGCTAGATATAACTTTTGTCAACTTTTTGGCCCACAAATGTCCTTCTTTTGAACCTGTGAGCTTTTGAAATACAAACTTCAAGGGAGATAGCACCCTTATCTCCCAGTTTCTACTCAGAAGGTAGGAGCCTACCTGGGAGCTCCAAGCTGCAAAACTACTTCCAGTCATAGACATAAGAGGCATGCTTTTCTTCTGGACAAACCTAAGTAGTTAGCACAGATGGTTTCCACAATCACCAGGTGAATTTAGGATGAATCATGTATGACAAATGGTATTTCAAGTCCTCTTACTGGTTACTGTTAATGGTTTACTGGTTACTGGTTTACTTGTAATAGGATGTATCTGTTTGGCTCTATAAAAGAGTGATATTTATTTTTGTCTCTGCAGTATCTTAGCCATTTGTCTGTAATGTGCATCACATTCTGGCTTAATACTCATTTAGTAAGAAAATTGTTGCTCTCCTACCTTTGTGAAAAGATTTCCTGAGTTAGGGGAAAATTGTGTTTTTCACTCTATTTCCCTAATATTTGGTACTGTAGACAAAAGATCAAGGTTGAAAATGAACATTTAAAAATTATCATCATAGAAATAACAACTGAAAATGACAAGAGTAAGAAGAGTTAACTGAGAAAGTTGGCAAGAGAACAGCTGGAGACCAGGGCCTAAATTTAATGTAGCATCAGAGCTGCAGTGCTGGACATAGAAGGGGAATGAGACATGGAAATGGAACCCTTGTTCAGTGAAATAATAGTAGAACCAATCTGCAGAATAACATTGAAGATGAGGAAGAAAGGGAAACATTTTACAGAAGGATTTTTCTACTGTTCAAAGTCCCCCACAACATGTGTGTCTCTCTGACCATCCTTTGCTTTCGACATTCACCTTCCATGGAAAGAATACATTCAGAATCTGTTGTTTACTTTCATCTCAATGGTGATCCCTTGCCTGGAATCTCCTTATCCTCTTTGCTTCACCAGAGTAAGCTTGTCTCAGTCCTTAAAGTTAAGCCTTTGCATGTCATCCTGGAAGCTCTATCTAACCACCACCCTCTTAACTAGCATGCCGTAGAAGCTCTCTTAATGGCCTGTATTTCCTTTACAATATTTCACATGCTTTTATAATGACCTGGTATTTTTTGTGTGTGGATACCTTTATCAATACTGCTTGCTCCCTGGAAGGGATGAGGGGGAATAATAAATTATTCCTGTGCATCTTCAGTACTTATCACAAGGCCTATCATATTAAAATGTTTGTTTATTCAATTAAACATGCAAAGGCAGGAGGGCTTAAAGGAAAGACTTATTTTGCATAATGATTTAGTTTAAATAAGTACTGTTCACAAAGGAGACAAGACCTGCCTAACCAAACCACACACATCCCATCCAGATTGCTGTTTCGTTGTTGTTGTAGCTGTTTTCACCTGAGCCTGGGTTTGCGTGTTTATTGGTTTTATCTGTGCGTTTGTGTACCTGTGTTCCCTCTGTGGTTGTCTATTTTCTTTTTCCAGGGCTGCCTCAAGAAACAAGCCAAACTATACGTTGTGGAGAGTCCCAAATACCTCTATCAGTAGGGAAACAAAATAACCAAACGCTCAACAAGAGAAACCAAGAGACACCATCCAAAGAACACTTCTTGAACCGACAGGCCCTGAACAGTCAAAAAAGCCATCCCTAATACAGCAGAACTCGCAGGGGTCATGTGTACAACAAGCTTTTAAAATTAACAAGAGATCGAAAGCTAACCAAAATGACGAAACGGAAGAACTCTCCTCCAAAGAAACTACAGGAAGAAATGACAGCTAAAGAACTGCAAAAACAGATATAAGCAAAATACCTGAACAAGAATTTAGAACAATACTCATAAAATTAATCGCTGGGCTTGAAAAAAAGCATAGAAGACATCAGAGAAACTATTGCTACAAACACTATGAAGATCAAAAATAGTTATGATGAATTTAAAAATGCATAAATGAGAGACATAATAAAATGGAGGTATCCAATGCACGGATTAAAGAGGCAGAAAGGAGAATAAATGATTTAGAAGACACAATTATAGAAAAAGAGGAAGCTGAGAAAAAGAGAGATAAACTGATCCAGGAACATGAAAGAAGAGTTTGATAGTTCAGTGATACAATCAAACAGAACAATATCCGTATCATAGGAATCTCAGAAGAGGAAGAGACAGGGAAAGGCGCTGAAGGGGTCCTGGAACAAATTATAGCAGAGAACTTCCCCAACCTGGAGAGGAAAGTAGATGTTGAAATTCAAGAGGCACAGAGAACTCCCCTCAGACGTAACTTGAATCGATATTCTGCACGACATATCATAGTGAAACTGGCAAAATGTAAGGACAAAGAGAGAATTTTGAAAGCAGCTAGGGAGAAACGGGCCCTAACATATAAAGGGAAACCTATCAGAGTGGTGAAAGACCTATCTAATGAAACTTGAAAGGCCAGAAAGGAATGGCAGGAGATCCTCAATGTGATGAAATGGAAAAAATATGCAGCCAAGAATCCTCTATCCAGCAAGCCTGTCATTCAGAATATAAGGAGAGATAAAAGTCTTTCCAAATGAACAAAAATTGAAAGAATTTGTCACCACTAAGCCAGCCCTAAAAGAAATCCTGAGGGGGACTCTCTGAGGGAAGTGTTGCAAGGGATGCAAGATACCAGAGACAACACCGCAAGCATGAATCCCACAAAGGACACAACGACTCTAAACCCAAATATTTCAAAAATAACACTGGATGTAAATGGGCTGAATGCTCCAATCAAAAGACATAGGGTAGCAGAATGGATAAAAATCAAAATCCATCTATTTGCTGTCTACAAGAAATGCATTTTAGACTGGAAGATACCTTCAGATTAAAAGTAAGGGGATGGAGAAATATCTGTCATGCTATGGGAAGTCAAAAGAAAGCTGGAGTAGCTATACTTATATTACACAAACTGGACTTTAAATTAAAGACAATACTAAGGGATAAAGAAGGGCATTATATAATAATTACAGGGTCAAAAATCAGGAAGAACTAACAATTATAAATGTCTACGCACTAAATTAGGGAGTACCTAAATATTTAAAACAATTAATCACAAATAGAAACAATCTTATAGATAAAAATGTGCTAATAATAGGAGACTTTAATATTCAACTTACAGCAATGGATAGATCAACCAGACAGAAAATCACTAAAGAAACAATAGACTTGAATGACACATTGGACCAGTGGATCTGACAGATGTATTCAGAACTCTACATCCTGAGGCCAGGGAATTCGCTTTCTTCTCAAGTGAGCATAGCAAATTCTCCAAGTTGGATCACATACTGGGACATAAAGCAGCCCTCAATAAATAGAAAAGAATTGATATCATACCAGGCTAACTTTCAGATCATAATGCTTTGAAACTTGAAATCAATCACAGGAAGAAGTCTGGAAAACCTCCAAAAACATGGAGCTAAAGAACACCTGACTAAAGAATGAATGGGCCAATCGGGCAATTAGAGAAGAAATTAAAAAATATATGGAAACAAATAAAAATGAAAATACAGCAATCCAAACTCTATGGGATGCGGCAAAGGCAGTCCTAAGAGGAAAGAACATTGCACTCCAGGCCTATTTTAAGAAATTAGAAAAAGCGCAAGTGCAAAATCTAACAGTGCACCTAAAAGAAATAGAGAGAGAGAGCAACAAGAGCACCCCAAACACAGAAGAAGAGAAATAGTAAAACTCAGAGCAGAAATAAACAACATAGAGACCAAATTAAAAATTGAACAAACCAGTGAAACCAGGAGTTGGTTTTTTGAAAAAATAAACAAAATTGACAAACCTCTAGCCAGGCTTCTCAAGAAGAAAAGAGAGAGCACCCAAATAGACAAAATCATGAATGAAAATGGACTGATACCAACCAACCTCTCAGAAATACAAGTAATTATCAGGGAATACTATGAAAAATTATATGCCAACAAATAGGACAACTTAGAAGAAATGGACAAATTCCTAAACACACACTCAATACCAAAATTCACACAGGAAGAGATAGAAAATTGGAACAGACCCAAAACTAGGGAGGAAATCGAATCAGTTATCAAAAGTCTCCCAACAAATAAGACCCCTGGACATAATGGCTTCCCTGGGGAATTTTACCAGACATTTAAAACAGAATTAATACCCATTCTTCTCAACCTATTCCAAAAAATAGAAATTTAAGGAAAACTTCCAGACTCATTTTATGAAGCTAGTATCACTTTGATTCCCAAGCCAGACAGAGATCCAGCAAAAAAAAAAGAGAACTACAGGCCAATATCCTTGATGAATACGGATGCAAAAATCCTCAACAAGATTCTTGCAAATCGAATCCAACAGCACATAAAAAGAATTATCCACCAAGATCAGATGGGATTCATTCCTGGGTTACAGGCTGGTTCTCAAATCAATCAATGTGATACATCACGTCAACAAAAGACAAGATAAAAACCATATGATCCTGTCGATAGATGCAGAAAAAGCATTTGACAAAATACAGCATCCCTTCTTAATAAAGACTCTCCAGAAAGTCAGGATAGAAGGAACTTACTTAAACATCATAAAAGCCATCTATGAGAAGCCTTCAGCTAACTACATCCTCAATGGGGAAAAACTGAGAGCTTTCCCCCTGAGATCAGGAACATGGCAGGGATGTCCACTCTCACCACTGTTGTTTAACATCATGCTGGAAGTCCAAGCATCAGCCATCAGACAACAAAAAGAAATCAAAGGCATCAGAATTGGCAAAGAAGAAGTCAAACTCTAACTTTTCACAGACAACATGATACTCTACACAGAAAACCTGACAGACTCCACCAGAAGCCTACTAGCACTGATCCAAGAATTCAGCAAAGTTGCAGGGTACAAAATCAACGTACAGAAATTGGTTACATTCTTATAAACCAAAAATGAAGCAAGAGAAAGAGAAATCAAGAAACTGATTCCATTCACAATTGCACAACAAACCATAAAGTACCTAGGAATAAACCTAACCAAGGATATAAGAGATCTATATGATGAAAACTATATTCAACTTATGAAGGAAATTGAAGAAGACACAAAGAAATGGAAAAACATTCCATGCTCATGGATCAGAAGAATAAACATTGTTAAAATGTCATTACTACCCAAAGCAATCTACACATTCAATGCAATCCCAATCAAAATTACACCAGCATACTACTCAAAACTAGAAAAAACTATCCTAAAATTTGTATGGAACCACAAAAGACCCCAAATAGCCAACGTAATATTGAAGAATAAGACCAAAATGGGAGGTATCACCATCTGAGACTTTAGCCTCTACTACAAAGCTATCATCATCAAGACAGTATAGTATTGGCACAAAAATAGACACATAGACCAATGGAATAGAATTGAGAACGCAGAATTGGACCCAAAAATATACAGCAAACTAATCTTTGACAAAGCAGGAAAAATATCCAATGGAAAAATGACAACCTCTTTAATAGATGGTGCTGGGAGAACTGGACAGCAACATGCGGAAGAATGAAACGAGATCATTTTCTCACAGCATACACAAAAATAAACTCAAAATGGATCAAGGGCCTGAATGTGAGACAGCAAACCATCAAAACCCTAGAGGAGAAAGCAGGAAACAACCTCCTTGACCTCCACCACAGCAATTTCTTACTTGACACATCCCCAAAAGCAAAAGAATCAAGAGCAAATATAAACGATTGGGACCTCATCAAGATTTAAAGCTTCTGCAAGGCAAAGGAGACAATCCATAAAACTAATAGACAACTGACAGAATGGGAAAAGATAGTTTCAAATGACATATCAGATAAATACCTATAAGGAACTCACCAAACTCCACACCCAAAAAAACAAACAACCCAGTGAAGAAATGGGCAGAAGAGATGAACAGACACTTCTCCAAAGAGGACATCCAGATGGCCAACAGACACGTGAAACGATATTCAGCATCCTTCCTCATCAGGGAAATACCAATCAAAACCACACTTAGATACCACCTAACACCAGCCAGAGTGGCTAAAATCAGCAAATCAGAAAACTCTAGAGGCTGGCGAGGAAACGGAGATTCCTACACTGTTGGTGGGAATGGAAACTGGTACAGCCCCTCTGGAAAACAGTGTGGACGTTCCTCAAAAAATTAACAATAGAACTCCCCTAGGACCCAGCAATAGCACTGCTAGGAATTTACCCAAGGGATATAGGAGTGCTGATGCATAGGAGCACATGTACCCCAATGTTCATAGCAGCACTCTCCACAATAGCTAAAACATGGAAAGAGCCTAAGTGTCCATCAACGGACGAATGGATCAAGAAGATGTGGTTTATCTATACCATGGAATACTACATGGCAATGAGAAACAATGAAATCTGGCCATGTGTAGCAACATGGATGGACCTTGAGGGTGTTATGCTGAGCAAAATAAGTCGGGCAGAGAAGGACAAATTTCATATCTTTGCACGTATAAGAAGATTAGGAGGAACTTAACGGAGTACCATGGGGGAGAAGAAGGGGGAAAATAGTGGGAGAGAGGGAGAGAGGCAAACCACGAAAGACTCTTGAATGCTGAGAACAAACTGAGGACTGATGTGGGGGGGAGGGAGGGGAGAGATGGGCATGGAGGAGAGCACTTGTGGGGATGAGGACTGGGTGTTATATGGAAACCAACTTGACAATAAACTATTTGTAAACAAAAAAAGTATTTTGCAATTTTTAAAGAACTTCTTTATTTTATCAGTTTCCAAAGTATAGATCTTTGCATCTCCAATGCTCAACACAATGCCTAATTCTTATTTGGTATCCCACAAATACTTGTTAAAATTACATCTAATAAGTATAAGTGAATAAATAATAATATAAAGAATATAACATGAGGTATACATATAAAGAATAATTGAATAAAGAGGTAAATAAAAATGGATGAATATTAGATACATTGCTTGGAGATGGTATCAAAAGAGAGAAAACCAAGACTATTTTAAAATGCAAATATTAAATTTGACCAAATTTCTCTCATCAAGAAGTGCAGTCTATTTCCTAACTCCCTGAATCAGGGTTGGCAAAAAATAAATAAATAAATAAATAAATAAGTGCTGTTCAATATGTAAGCTATAGCTACATGTGACTAATCCAAATTGAGATGTACTGTAAGTATAAAACACACTAAATTTCTGAGTCAAAAAATTTGAATATCCCATTAATAATTTTATATCGATCACTTGTTGACCAATATAGCACAAAATGATATTTTGAATATATTGGGTTACAGTTTTCAAGTTATTTTGCCAATAAAAAGAGATGAAACACAGGTGCAAATATTGTAAGGCACTAGATGACAGTTTCCCATCATAATGACAACCCTGATAAGTGAATATTTGGTAGGCTGAATACCAAAACAATAAGTGAAATAGAAAAGAATAGGATTGAAAAACTCTCAGCTTTGCAAATTTCTGACTCAAAAGTATCTTATTCTTTTCTCTACTTCCTTTTCCCCTTTCTAGAACTGCTCACTCTTCGATTTCTCTGCATAAAGAGATTCCAAGCATCTGCCTATAACAATAACATTCAGAAACACATTCCTATCAAAGGCAGTGAAGAAGCCACAGACATTACATTTCTTGTATCACAGGCAGTGAGTGCCAGATTTGCTGTATGATGGTTGTAGGCTGAAAAGAGTGGATGGATCAAGAAGACAAAAGCAGCTGTGGTGAGAACAGGAAAATGCAATCAAATACAAAATTAACAGAAATTCACACAGACACACACAGACACACACACACACACACACACGCACACACACACACTCAAACTTGCTGAAATATCACAACAGAAACAAATTGAAAGGCCAGTAGTAGACTCTAGTTTCAAATAATCTCCACATTGCTTCAGTTAAAGTTAAAATATTGTTTGGGGCACCTGAGTGGCTCACTTGGTTCAGTGTCTGACTTGGTCTTAAGTCATGACCTTGGGGCGCCTGGGTGGCTCAGTCGGTTGGGCATCAGACTTTGGGTCAGGTCATGATCTTACAGCTTGTGGGTTGGAGCCCCACATCCGGCTCTGTGCTGACAGCTAGCTAGCTCAGAGCCTAGATGCTGTCTTCGAATTCTGTATCTTCCTCTCTCTCTGACCCTCCCCTGTTTGTGCAGTCTCTCTCTGACTCTCAAAAGTAAATTAAAAAAAAAAAAATGCATAAAAAAATTCAAGTCATGATCTTGCATTTGGTGGGTTCTGTGCTGACAGCTCAAAGCCTGGAGCCTGCTTCCTATTTTATGTCTCCCTCTCTCCCTCTCTCTTTCTCTCTCTCTCTCTCAAAAATAAATAATAAGCATTAAAACTTTTTTTTAAATAAAATTAAAGTATTATCTAGAACTGAATAGTCAAAATAGTAATAATCAAGACCAGTAGCTATAATTTGAATTCAGATGCTCATCATCCAATACTCAATTTTACTTTCAAGATTTTATATATACTATTTGTATTTTATATATATTTAAAATATTGAATATATATGTCTATGTACATATATGTATGTTTTTCCGTTGTGCTAGACTTTGATGGGTAGACTTGGGTGGGTTACAAATCCAGTGATGGACTTGATTTTGGTTGCAGTCAAGAAGATCATACTCTAATTGGGACTTGAGGGTAGGACCATTGATGATGGATACCTAAATAAAACCTGCAGTGTACTATAATAGGTGCTCTAAAAGAGTTATCCAAAGTGCCACATCTGTACACAAGCAAGTAATATTTTATATAGCAGGTGTCATTTCCATTGGACTTTTGAGGATGAAGTTATTAAATGTACTGTAAGTTGATCCACTCAGTACCTATTTCCACACTTTTTTCTTATGCCACTTTCGTGGAAACTCTTTTACATTGGTGTGACCGATAACACAAATAAAACCATTGAAACATAAGGGGTAATCTGTTGGGGATTTATGGGAAGTAAATATACTCTCATAGTAAGGCTATGCCATCTTTCCCACTTTTGTTTCTTTATTCATCTTCTGATCTGAACTGAAAAAAGGATAGCCAAGATGCACCAACCACATTGTCCAACATTAGACAAATTAGAGAAATTTTTCTTGATATCTCAAGTCTCTAGACGACACCAGAATCTAACAATCTGACCTAATCTTGTTGCAGATGAAGAGGTAAACCCCTATTTAATTAAACCCCTGTAGATGTTTTTCTCTTGCAGCTGAACACTTCTAACTAATCTATTAGGAGGAAATGAGATCACTTCTAAAGGATATGTTGTGAATGAAAAAAAAATAAAAACGCTACTGTCTCCGAATGTCACAGGCCAGTTGAAAGAAGTTAATGGCAATGGTTTTGTGAACAAGAGATGGTTTCTCACAGAATGAGTGATCAAATCTATCAGTGCTGAGAAATGTGGGTCAACGCGGAAAGAGACTGTGAGATTTGACCATTAGGGGGCGTCATCATTTGACAGAGTTTGATTAAGTCCTATGTTGAGGAGGCAAAGCAGATTGCCATAGACAAGGTAGCCAACGGGAGATGTGCAAACGAGGATGGGATAATAACGGTGCATTATTTAAGAGGGCAGAAAAGAGGACAGTGATTTTGAGAGAAAAGCAATGCGGAAGAAGTATTCTGTAGCTTTTACTGATGCCAAACTTCTGTTGAAATGTTCAGCAGAAAGAATAGCAGTAAGGATGAGAAGTCAGGGAAGAATGGAAGATAAATTGTGGCCACGGGTCACATGAAAGGGCCAGAAGCCTATCCCGCCAAAAGGAGCAGTATCCATGTCCTTAGGAGAGGAAAGGATGAATGTAAATGTGGGAGGGAAAGAAAAACCACTGTTAACATGCTTTGTTTCCTTTGTTAAAAGACTTTTTCAGCTTCATGGGGTAAGCTGCTAAAGGTAAGGTATAGGACTTTAGGGATTGGTAATGGTTTGCAACATCCAACGGAAGGAATGGGATTGGATAAGGAGTTCTGGAGGGCCAACTAAAGGGTGGCCAGTGTGGGCCGAGCAGCCAGTAAGGCAGTCAGCTATTCGTTCTTCACTGATTCCTGGACTCCAGACACCGACAGTTGTTTGTTCCTACTCAGGTGTGGGCTTAGGGCAGATCACTGCATGTGGCTTCTTGTCTGCATCCAACTCACATCTGTAGAGAAGGAAACAGTTACATAGCATCAAGTGGAGTTTGGAAAAGGTAAAGAAATGACAGAACCTGAGTGGATTGGAAGGGGGGGAGCATGGGAGAGTGGTGTGGTACGCAGGGGTGGAAATCTGTATTCTTTTCTGTTTTGCTACAGTCTTTTCTGTTTGCCCAGATGGTATATGGGCCTCCCCGGTCACTGGCCCTACCTCTTGCTGTTCTTAGTCTCCTCCTACCCTGATAGGCACACAATTCATCAAACACTGAAGTACTAACAGCATCCCCAGGAACATATCTCACAGTGTAGCTTCATATTTTGTCTTGTAGGCATTTGTAAATGTTTACAGAATGGCATAGGTTCTGAATAAATAGTACATCAACCCCATCTGCTTTTAATATATGTGACGTGCGTATCTATATATGTGTTGTATTTTTTTAAGTTAGAATTTTTATCTCCTTGCAGAAAGAAATCCAATGTGAGATTAGCATTGAATATGACCATGTTAACTTTCAAAGGAAATTATTTGCATGTTTAATTATATTCAAATATGATTAGTATATTTCTGAAGTGTTATCAAACAGAATTTGAAAATATATTTAAGGCTCAGAAGGGCATTCAGAGCCTGGCAAGTAAGGGAATTCTTTTTCTTTCTATTTAAATGTGTTCTCAAAATGCTTGGTCATCACAGCTTTTAACTCCCTTGATAGGTTTCCCCGGGGCAGATGATTATTCTAGGGATACAGAGCGTCTGCATTTTTTTTTTTTTTTTTTTTGCTGTGGTTTTTCCCTTAGTGAATAACAGGGGACTTTTTTTCAAAGACAAAGCAGCTCTTCTGAACACTATTCCTAAATCTGTGATTCCAGCAGATGTGGGTAGGGTAGGAATTTCCTTTCCCCAACTCAGAATTAGTGAGACAGCTGTCAGACCTGCTATACTTGTCTATATTCTCATGCTCAGGGCGTTCCCCTTACCTCATCCTTACACCCTCTTAAAAAAAAAATCGTCTGAGAAAGCAAGAGTGTGACTAAAGCCATATTCAGTACCACTAGAGATTTTGCTAGAAGCCCAGGTAGAAATTATTATAAACAAAGTCTTTGACATATCTGAGCAACAAACTGATAACTCAGAAATGCTGACCTCAAATAAGGCCTCATTTTGCCACATGAGGTCCCAGCATGTGGCAGGTTTTAGGTCACCTTGGAGGAGTGACTTTCAAATGACTGAAGGATGTTAAAAGCAGGACACTTCAGGCACAGAGCAATAAGGAGCTCTCTTTCTTATAACTACAGCTTTCAAGCAGTGGAAGGAATATACCTCTCCATGTCTTGGGAAGTAATAGCTTAAGAACCCTCAGTGAGGGACTTATAAATTTCCTTCTTTTTATATTTATTTATTTTTGAGAGAGAGAGAGCACAAGCAGGGGAAGGATAGAGAGAGAGGAGGACAGGATCAGAAGCAAGCTATGTGCTGACAGCAGGGAGCCCAATGCAGGGCTGAAAGACTCATGAACCTCAAGATCATGACCTGAGTCAAAGTTGGACACTTAACCAACTGAGCCACCCAAGTGCCCCAAGACTTGCAAATTTTTCTCCAGGTTGGAGTTAATAAGTAAATATGCTGTCCAATACTTTTTTCAAGTTTTATTCTCTGTGAGAAGTTAATATGCCTTAAAAAATGGCTTTCTGGTAATTTATATTTGGGGAACACTACAGGCCATATTCCTTTTTTCAGACATACAGTGCATATTAGGATATTAAATCTTTTTTTTTTTAATGTTTTATTTATTTTTAGGAGAGAGAGAGAGAGAGAGACAGCGTGAGCAGGAGAGGGTCAGAAAGAGAGGGAGTCACAGGCTGAAACAGGCTCCAGGCTCTGAGCCGGCAGTCAGCACAGAGCCCGACGCGGGGCTCGAACCCACGAACCGCGAGATCATGACCTAAGCGAAAGTCGGACGCTTAACCGACTAAGCCACCCAGGCGCCCCAGGATATTAAATCTTTTGAGTAGGCTCCTATTTTAACTAAGTGGTTTCCAAATGTTTATAACTATAGAACTGGCTTTGTTTTTGTTGTTGTTTGTTTGTTTGTTTTGTTTTGTTTTGGTTTGGTTTGGTTTGGTTTGGTTTCAAGGCTTTTAGGAGGACGTTTTTGTTTTGTTTTGCAAAGTTCTTGTCCTTAACTTGGTAAGGACACCGGACATAATATAGAGGTTTTGGAATGATATGTTGCCCTAATAATGTATATTTTGTAAGCAATATGCTAACTTCCAATGGTCAGAAAAACAAGACTAGCTCTTAAAATGTGTGCATGTATATATATCAAGTTATAATGACTTAGTTCTCGAATGAGGTTCCATGTATTATTTATCTTCTAAACTATGATACATAATTCAAAATCCCTTCCTGTAAAGCCCATAATTTCCCAAAAGCTGGCAAGTGGCTCAACTAAATGCTTTGCTCAGAGGGAGGGTGATGTTGTTTCCTGCCCAGAATCATTGCACCTCAGAGAAGGGAGGGGTCGTTATTTCAAGGTAGTCACACACCCTATTATTACAAATGCAACTCATGAGTGATGGTGCCAGTCATTTCAGTCATAAAGCAAAATTACTGGTGAACTTCATTTTAAAGTCTTCTGCAGATGTAGATTTCATGAATCATCTGCTTCCTTGAAAAATGACTCTCTAAAAACAGTATGGTATCTGGAATTGGGTCTGAGGACAGATCAGAGATTAGGTAAAAAAAAAAAAAAAGTAGGGATGTCTGGGTGGCTCAGTAGGTTGAGCATCCCACTTAGGCTCAGGTCATGATCTCACAGTTTATGGGTTTGAGCCCCATGTTCAAGGTCTGTGCTTATAGCTAGCTCAAAGCCTGGAACCTGTCTTCGGATTCTGTCTCTCCCTCTCTCTTTCCCTACCCTGCTCTCTCTCTCTTAAAAAATAAATAAAACATAAAAAAATTAAAAAAGGTAAAACTTCAAGTTAAAGTCTATAGTTTAGTTAATAGCATTATAACAATTTTATTTTCTTAGGTTTGATAAATATACCATGGTCAGGTAACATGGTAACATCAGGGGAAGACAAAGGGTATTCATGAATTCTAATATTTTGCAAATTTCCTGTTAATTATAATTATTCCAAAATTTTAAAAAGTTAAATCTAATATGAGGGAAGAAGTATTAGGTTTGTTTGCCTGTTTGTTTTAGTGATCTTGGGAATCATGTTTTTGCTTTTCAGTGGATTAAATATGAGCAAACAATATATAAAGAATTCTAAACACAAAACAAAACTAAAAACACTGATGAACTGTTAGCTTTTAAACATTAAGAGATGGAGAGAGAGAGGGAATTTTATTCTTGGCACCCGAATTCCTCTTATAAAAATCATTCTCATTCTCTCTCTTTTCATAACTTAAGAAAAAACTTTTTAGTATTATACCTTAATAAGCTTCATAAAACAGACCTAAGAACATGTAAGAACATGGCAAAAAAAAAAAAAAGAAAAAAAGAAACAGCTAAGGGAGTCTGCATGACATTAAATGAGTTTTGGTTTTTTAAAGAAATTTTTTTTGATGTTTTTTACATTTATTTCTGAGAGAGACACAGTGTGAGCAGGGGAGGGTCAGAGAGAGGGAGATACTCAGAATCTGAAGCAGGCTCCAGGCTCTGAGGTAGCTGTCAGCACAGAGCCCGACGCGGGGCTCGAACCCACAAACCGTGAGATCATGACCTGAGCCGAAGTCGGACGCTTAACCGACGGAGCCACCCAGGCGCCCCAAAATGAGTTTTGGTTTTTTAGAGGAAGGGGGAAAACAGAGATTCTAAACAGAGAAGGGAAAGAGAGAAGAGATGGAAAGATTCGGTGATACCATGTGGACAGCAGAACTACTCAGGATGAAGCCATCAGTGAAGAATGCCCAGTGACAAATGGCAGAAAGCCTTTAAGAACCAAGAATGTTAAATATTTTACATACTTCATATTGTTGCTCCATAAATCTCAACTTTCAATACAGTCAGTAGTTTGTGTGTTTTGATATTTGGATGTTTGTGTTTGAGGGGAATGGGTTGGGAAGGGTGGGTGGGAAGTATGGAAAAAGGATAATTCTTTGTGCAGTTGACATGGTGTGTAACAGAGCCAACAGTTAAGTTAATTGTGAGCAGTACAAGGAAACATTTAGTGTTCATAAACTCAGACAAAACTTTACAGCCAAGGAGGACCATGGCTGGTTGAATTTTAAGGATAGCCTTAGGAATACAAAAACCACTGATGAAGAAAAATAAATCAATTTTATCTAACATTTAAGGGACAAGAAAATTGCAAATAGCCATTTAGGCTCTTTCATGTTCACGATAAAGTATACTAGGCTAAATTAATATGGACTTGACTGTTAATCTCAGTAATTTTTTTTTTTTGAAAAACAATTGAGTTTGATGAATCATAGTAAGGCATTTTGTACATATTATTCACAGGATTGAAAATAGCCAATCAGATGTGACCAACAAACACCATGTTTGATTTCTATAGTGTTATAAAATACTTTGAATGGGTTTCCAAGTTGACAGAGAGTAGTTTTTACCATAGAGATCTTAATCTCTGACTTGCTGTCAAAAAAAATCAGATTAGGCAACATTGAGCCCACAATTCCAAATTCTAAAATAGATGGGGATTGCACAGAGCATTCTCTCACAGGCACAAGCATGTGCTTTCTGGTTCTCAACCATCTCTATTGCTCCCTGTGGCCATGCACTGAGGCCCACTTCCATCACTGCCCTGTGCAGCTCTGTGGCATTTAAACTGGCAACCACAGCTTTATTATAAATCACCCCTGATGAACTTTAATGTTACCAGTTTTCACACAGCACCCTTCTCAGGATAGACCATGTTATTTACAAACCATATTATAAGAAAAAAGAAAACTGGTTTTTTTTTTTTATTCAGACGGATCTTTGTTTTTTCCAGCTTTGAGACAGTCGATATATAACATTGTGTAAGTTTAAGGTATGCAATGTATTGATTTGATATAGTTATAAATTATAAAATAATTACATTGTAGCATTAGCCAACACCTGTCATGTCACATAAAAGTATCACATGTCACCTTTAAAAACAAAATTATTATGTAATGTCTATAGCCAATGTGTGGCTCGAACTCACGACCCTGAGATCAAGAGTTGCATGTTCTAGTAATGTTTGAGAAGCAATGTCCTAGATCTGATAGCTAGTATGTAAAACTCCAAGATCTAACATGAGTTATCCACGTGCTTGCATTCAGTGCTTGGCACCTTGAAGGGAGGCTGTGTAGGGAGGTAAAAAGAGGACTGGATCAGTTGATGTTGATCAGAATGAGTCTTCCCCATTCCTGATCTTGCTTCCCACGTGGAGATATGACTTTTCTGGCTTCTCTTTGTTCCTTCACTCACTCTTCCCCAGGAGTGGCAGAATGTCATTGGTTAGCTTTGTTAGAAAGGCCAGGAATGCTTAGTTTCTGCCTTCTTTGTTTTGATGATTAGCTTACCAAAGATCGCAGGCATTCTTTGCTGACCTCAAGAAGCCCACCCTTCTCACCTGGAGAAGATGTGCTCTGGTCCAACATTGTCTCTACCTCTGACTGGCTGCTGAAGCCTGCCTAATTCTGGCTTAAGTTATGAGGCCTATCCATTGTTCTCGGTAAGCAATATTTTCCAACCTAGCCATTATTGGTAATAAAGGTGATTATCCATTGTCTTGCTTTATATTGTGTTCAGAAACTGGATGTGGAGAAGGTGATGCTATTATTTAGATGTCCTCAGTAATCCCAACAGTTATCAACAGACCTGAATCTTGGTTTAGGTGTTCACTAATAATTAAATCTCTTCATTTGCTGAAAGTACATTTCCTTCTCTGTAAAGTGAGGTGGTTAGATGAAATCACTGGCTTCCAATCCTGAATAGGCCTTAGAAGTCTCCATGGAGTTGAGAGGATAGTATCTCAAAGTCTATAGCATTGGGGCCCACAAATGTGCATTGCGAAATGGAGATTCAAGTGATGCAAGTCTGGAGATGGGCTTTTTGGATCTCCTTGTACTTGTACTCAAAGTGTAGTCTGTCTTCCAGCTGCATAGGCAGCTGGATACTTGGGAGCTTCTTAGAAATGCAGAATACTTGGTCCTGCTCCAGAAGTACTGATTCAGGATCTGCATTTTAACAAGATTGCTGGGGTTTTTTGTATGCCCATTAAAGATTGAGAAGTCCTGCCTTGAACTGCATTATCTCAATAGCCCTTCCCACACTGGAACTGCTGTGATTCTATTTCTTTTTCATTGCTCTATCTCTGGTTCCTGGCATATAGCAAGGTGCTCAATAAATATTTATTGAACAAATTAATCCATTCTCTGTTCTGTTCAGTGAAATGTGACAACAGCTTAAACTTTTGGTCACAATCCCATGCATTTATCCCTTAATAAACACAGCAAAAAGAGGCACCAATCTATCTCTCTGGTCACTGATAGTTAGAATAACCATGGATCCAAAATCTTGCTCATTATACACTCCTTACCCTTTTCTGAAAATTCTAGTAATAACTTGATGAGAAAAATCTTCTAGGAAGTTATGTGGTCCACCTTACAAATTCTTTTCCTTCCCATTTTCTTGCCAAATTCAGAGTCCTCAGATTTATACTCCTTTACCTCACTCTGGTGTTTAGCTGTATTTATTACTTTCTCCTTCTGGAAGTTTCCTTCACTTGGCTTTCATGATATAAGATTCTATAGCTTTCTTATTTTTGATCAATATGTCTTTAGCTTTTTAAAATCGTCTTCTTGCGGTGCCTGGGTGGCTCAGTTGGTTAAGCGTATGACTTTGGCTCAGGTCATGATCTCATGGTTACTGAGTTCAAGCCCCGCGTCGGGCTCTGTGCTGACAGCTAGCTCAGAGCCTACAGCCTACTTCAGATTCTATGTCTCCCTCTCTCTCTGACCCTCCCTTGCTCACACTGCCTATGTCTCTCAGAAATAAAAAAAGGAACAAATCATCTTCTTAATCTACTCTTTGTATATTATATTGTTATATTATTTGTATATTTGTGTATATATTATACATTCTTTATAAATAGCTTAGTTATTGCATCCAGAATGAAGTTCTGAGGTCTATGCCATCTCTAAGTAAATTAAGAACAAACCATCATTTAAGATTTATATATTTATTTTGTATGTGTTAGAAAAGATCAAAATGAAAACATCTTAAATTCAACAACTGAATTTTACAGGTCTGCTACAATTTTGCAGACATAGTAAATGGTTAACAAGTACATCTTTACATGATTGGAGCCAACTTTTTTATATAGGAGGACGAATTGGTGACTAGAGGTGCTGTAGGGCAGAGAATTATCCTACTGGGGTCTTTAAAGAAACTCCAGATTCCTGAGACTTTCTCCTGCTGCTGATATTAATTCAGAAGGTGTGAAAAGGGAACCTAGAATTTGTACTTAGAAATAAAATGTTCCGGGGCGCCTGGGTGGCTTAGTCGGTTAAGCGTCCGACTTTCGCTTAGGTCATGATCTCGCGGTTCGTGGGTTCGAGTCCTGCGTCAGCCTGACTGCCAGCTCAGAGCCTGCCAGCTCAGAGCCTGGAGCTTGTTTCAGTCTGTGACTCCCTCTCTCTCTGACCCTCCCCTGCTCGCACTGTCTCTCTCTCTCTCTCCTAGAAATAAATAAAACATTAAAAAAAAAAAAAAGAAATAAAATGTTCCCCAGCCCCAGATAACTGTAAAGCACAACTGTGATTAGTATCTACTGAAATCTCCAATTCTGTAGATAAGAATGTCCTTTCAGGACAGATTCAAAAATCTAAGGACCATTATCAGGAGGCTCTTCTATTTCATCCTGTTAGCCAACCATTAAGCAACCAAATGTAATATCTGATATTTTGCCAAGAAAAGGAGAAGTTAGGCACAGATATAAAGCTGACAAAAAAAATAGTGACATGGTCCAACTATTGCTTAATCCCACAAGTATGGCCTGGCCTTTGTTTGAGAGTGAGATTTTGTTTATAAAAGCGGTCTGGTCTAAAATAAGTGAGTTAAACATGTTTCTACCATTTTAAAGATAAATTTTGCTCTGTGGTAGTTTTTAAAAGGTAGCATTAATAAAAATAAAATTTCTTTTCATGTAAAAAGGGAAAAGAAAAATATCTTAAAATAATCTATTCTTCATTTGGCTTATTAGGCATTATTCCTGAAATGTCAAACCATACCATTAATTCACAGTGAGGTTCAGATTGTCATAAAATGTTACTTTCATGAGGTAAATGGGACTTAATTCTGTTATCTGTACTTGTCTGTGGTGTCCAGTGAATTTATGGGGCTGAAGCCAGATGTTCTAATGAATTTTAGCCGATATTCTCAAACTTCCTTTCACAAATCCTGATAGGATTTCTCTGCCATGTCAAATTGAATACAATAACAGATACTAACACATTCTAGTAACATATACTAACAGATTCCTCATGTCTAAAGAAGAGGTAATATGCACAACTACTTGGGGGATACACAATGTTTTATGACACTTGCTGAGGGTTGGGTAGTACCTCTTTACTGAACGAGCAGTGGAGCATCCTAGCACTCAGTCAACACTTGTTGACTGTCTTCCTAGCTCTTTGTCTAGCAGATCACTGCTGAGCTTCATTATAAAAAAGTAAACAAACAAACAAACAAACAAACAAAAAACTGTGCTTCCCTGTGTCTTTATGTTCATGCCAACCTGTGTTTGCTCCACTTCTGCCCTTAATTCAATACTCTGTTGGCCAACCTTATGTCATGTCTGTACATCCGGGAGAAAAAACCCTTGAAATGAAGGATTGACCCTTCTCCAGCCAATTAGCACTCCATCGAGGAGGGGCTCTCACAAGTGTGCTCTTGGACCAGCAATATTAGTGTCACTTGGACACTCACTGGAAATCTTAACCTTACACCAGGTATGTTGAATCAGAAACTCTAAGGGTGGGGCTCAGAACTCAGAAGTCTGTGGTTTAACAAGCCCTTCAGGTGATTCTAATGAACACTAAAATCTGAGAACGGCTGACAGGAGCATTTATTAACCCACTTTTTGGGGTCATTTCTTTTTTTTTTTTTAATGTTTTTATTTATTTCTAGGAGAGAGAGAGAGAGACAGCGTGAGCAGGGGAGAGTCAGAGAGAGAGGGAGTCACAGACCGAAACAGGCTCCAGGCTCTGAGCTGGCAGTCAGCACAGAGCCCGACGTGAGGCTCGAACCCACAAACCACGAGATCATGTTGGGGTCATTTCTTGATAAACATTTCTTGATAAAGCATTTCGAGGAATATCAGGGTGCTGGAGGCAGAAAGAAAGTAAAACTAGACCTCTTGTTATTCTAGGGCTCAAAGCTACAGCACTGTTTCTAACACTGCTGCTCAGATCAGAGCTATGACCAAAAGAGTGAAAGCACTTGATTTGTTTCATTAGCTCAACACAAAATTAACCACAGAACTATAACATTGCACCAAAAGATGTTCATTTCCAAGAAAGAAGACAAAACACTGATGTGTCTGACTTATAGTGAAAGGAAGTAATCACCAAGCACTTGTGTGTGGGATTGCACTGAACAGAGTTCCATCCATGAGAATATGGCAGTAAATGTTTTTAAGAGGACCAACTTTCATTGTGTAATGTCTAACATTTTATAACCATTTTATTATATATATTAATTTATGTGTATACACACACATTCTATTTTTAAATAGTAGACAGGGTAACGGTCAGAGGCATGCTGCTTTGGGCCACATGTTTAGTTGATAACAACTCAGGATCTAGAACAGAGGTACTACAACTCAGCAATTGTTCCTTGGAGATCATTTCAAACATATGCCTCTTCATCGTAACACCCAGCCATGGGCATCCACAGATAAGGAAATATGTCATGTTTCTGAAATAAAGATAGTAATTGTCCAGGGAACTCTTACCAGTTTTATTCATTAAGGTTCTAAAGTAATATCTTACTTGATAAGTTTTTTTCTTTTCTGATCAAAGGGTTTTTATTTTTTTAATGTTTATTTTTGAGATACACACACACACACACACACACACACACACACACAGCACAAACGAGGGAGGGACAAAGAGAAGAGACACAAAATCTGAAGCAGGCTCCAGGCTCTGAACTGTCAGCACAAAGCCTGATGTGGGTCTTGAACTCATGAACCGCAAGATCATGACCTGAACTGGTCAGATGCTTAACTGAGTGAGTCACTCAGGCACCCCCTGATCAAAAGTTTAAAAACCACACTACAATGTTGCCTTGATTAGGGGAGATAACTACGTGCTCTGGACTGAAATTAATTTTAGCTTAGATAAGCTTCTGAAAAAAATAATGACCAACATACAGTCACATGTGTGAGTCTATACATAAAAGCAGTTACTTAAAATGGGGCAGAAGGAGGGCAGCTACTATTCCACCACCACTTTTTTTCAGTGCCTAAGTCCTCTCAGCATTTGAAATGCACTGGAATGTTCTGGAAGTCTGGCCTCCCTGCTGTCACACGCCCATCTGTGAATGATGTTCTCCTCTACAGTAGTATGAGTGAATGAGGCAGATAATGGGAAAGCCATTGACTGAACAGTAATAGAGTTAAGAGTCCACCACTTTACTTTCTGTCTGTAGACACTAGGTTGCAGAAAATAGGTGATCGGCACAAATTATAGTTTCTTTTTTGAGTCACCCCAAGCACTGAGAGTGGGTAAACATGCTCCACCCATGAAAAAATGTAAACTGACTTTTGGAACAAATTATGCTGTGGTTGTTTCCAGCACTATTCATGCAGCTTTCAAAACAAGTTACAGTGACTATTAAACATCGTCTTTTATATTTTGCTTTAAGTGTGAAGCCTTTGAATATTTAAGTGGCTACTTTGGCCTTAAGTGAATCCCAAACTTCAGAAGACTCCTTATAACTTTTCCACTTTTTGTAAGTCAGCTTGGAACTTTTACTGTGATTTCCATTGACTTATCTCTCAGCTCATAATAAACACATTTCTGTGGGAGGTTCTGTTTGCATGGCAGGGTAGAGAGTGCTGTGTCAGGAATAACAGCACCTAAATTTAGTGAGCACAAGACAGGCATAAACTCCCTACAAGCAGTCTCACTTACCCCCTCTTGACAACACTACAGTAGCTAAAACCTTGGTTTTTACATTTTGATAAGGAGCCAATCAAGGCCCAGGGTGAAACACCTAGTAAGTGACTATGCTTCCTGAAACCAACTCTGTGTAATGCAAATTCTCTGTACTTAACAATTGGTATAGTATCTACCCCAGATGTGGTTGAGTGATATAGTTGAAAGACCAAAAATCTAGGAAATAATAAGAGCAAGTGACAGTTTTTCCATAATTCATTTTTATAGTATAATCAGCATGTCCCAGGTATTTATTATAAAACAAAGGGGAGATTCAAGAATGAACAAGGGCTCATCCTTCAATATGCTTTTAATCTAGTGCTATGCTATCCAATAAAATTGCTAGTCTCCTGTAACTATTCAAATTTAAGTGTAAATGAATTAAAATTAAGTAAAATTTAATTCCTCCATCATATTAGCTGCATTTAAGAGTTCAGTAGTGACGTGGCTAAGGGCTACCATATTGGATAGTACAAATAAAGATCATTCCCATCCTAACAAAGCTCTATTAGCACTGATCAGTTGGAACTCTGGGTAATTAAGTACATGAATAAAACTGGCAAACTGAGACAACTTTTGTTTTGTTTTGTTTTGACATAGTTGAGAGATATTCAGTCTTTGCCGTATTGAAATTTTACCATATTTATTAATTAAGCTCAAAGTCAACACTGTGGTAAAGAACAATCTGACTAACGTACTTTATTCAAAAGAAGCTGTACATACATACTAGAATTCAGGGTAGGCAATTAGTGTTGCAATACAAGTCTTCCTATTAAAATTATGGTGAAGTTCAAAAGCAATTCCTGCTGTATATTGCAGTGTGTGTATGTGTGTGTGTGTGTGTGTGTGTGTGTGTGTGTGCATGTGTGCACAGGAATGCAATATTCTTTGTAAAAATTCATAAGAAAACATTTCATCTCAAAGTATTCTAATTTAAGGACATTGCTCTAAACGGATCTCATACAGCCATACAGGGCTATAATAAGCCATGAGATAGCAACTGCAACAATTCCTTACTTGGGAAACCAAAGGGCACAAAATCAAATTCAAATGTGTCATCTCTGCTGTTACAGTTTCTAGTGCTATCCTTTCTGGAACTTTCTTTCTCTAAACTTGACTTCCTCTTGCTCTTTGATGCATGATGGCCAGTTCATTTGCTCAGAAGTTGATTTTTCAGGCAATATTCTGAAACTTAGATTTTATTTATATCTTTATTTTCCCCAATCAGGATAAGAAATGGAAAAATAAATGTGCTACAGAGAGCAGATAGCTCTACTATAATGAGAGGTCATTTAGTTTTTATGGTTATTTTCTGCTACTAATAAATTATAAAGGAGTATCTTGATGAAATGAGAATAAAAAGATTATAGCCAGAGAATGCTTAGTGGGATTAGAGGTGCCATGTTCATCTTTATTTAGTTTTTTAAATAGGGTACTAAGTAAAGGCTTGGAAGAAAGTCTCAACTCTCTAGTTGAATGTATATGAATAAACGAAATACGTTTGCCTAAGCATGCTGTAATTTCAGCTGATGTTTGGACCTGCCTGGAAACATGGAAGGTGCTCTACCTCTGTTTCTTCCTGGTCAGGTTGCCAGTTCACCTCCACACCTCTGCACCAGGAAGATAGGGTTACTGATAAACTAGGTCAGTGTTGCTGGTGCTCAGCAAACAGATCAACGTTGGCTTGAACATTCAGTAGTAAGGTCAGAGCAGGACTCACAGGAAGGCAGATCACTAGCCAAGCAGGCTACTCTTCTGGTTTGTTGGCCAGCACAGTGGGGTTTTGTTGTTGCAGTTTAACTTTATAAAAATCTGTTTTCAATTCATGTGAAGACCTTTAGCTGGGAGATGACTCTTCGGTTAGAAATACATCCCTCCTTTCCCAACATTTTTACCCTAGCCGCTTCCTGCATTTGCATGGCTTACCTCACCCCTGAGGCATTTGAAAATGTTTTCAATCCTTGATGTCTGACAGAGATTTATGAGGAAAAAATATTTGTTTGAAAATAACAACTATTTAAGTACACATCCTAAACAACTGTGGTAAAAAACTTCAAGAATTGAAAATATCCCATATAAATGTGTTTATAATCATCATAATATATTAAACATCAAAAGTTATAGTAAGTTTAAAACCTACCAAATTCACGTGAACTAGATTTAAGCCAGAAATCCTTGAGAGAGCCATGCATGTGGATGATTAGGTGTCTTCATTTACCGCTTCCATCACTTACTGTCATTTCTTGTCTATCATCCTACGAAAGGCTGCCTCCGAAGACATTAGACTCTTCCTTATGACTCAGCATCAAATAGAGATCATTTCTATTATGACTTTGCTATCCCTTTTACGTATTGTTATAACTTCCATTTCTGAGCCCTCCCCTGAGTTCTTTTCTTAGAGGCATATGGTTCTCATTCCTTCATACTTCCCCTTTTCTGTCTGGCTGCTCTCATTACTTCTTCAGTCAACTGGTTTTCTGGATTTCTATTCTCAGCCTGCTCACACTTCTGTCTTCACACACCTTTTCTGCCTTGCCTGTCACTTCCTGTCCCCGAGTTCACTCTCTGTAGCTGCCCTCCAGCTATGTGGACTGGCACTATGGTCCTCATCTTTACTCTTTATCCATCACTGAAGCTGGACAGCCTGTTCCCTCTTCTTTCGGCCTCCAGGAATACAAAACAAGCTGATATTTTCATCCCGAGAAGCAGTCCTGTGACTGAGAAGAATTGGAGAGAAAATACAATGTATAAGGGTAATGATAGCGGGTATATGGCCGCTATCTACAAGGAGCATTCTGATTCACAGTCTAGGAGAAAATGTGGAAAATTTCTAGTTCTGTGTATTTAATAAACTTAGTTGCTGTTTTACAGGAAAAAGTAATGTGACTAAGTGGAGGACAAAATGTCTCTTGATTCTTGTACGTAAACAGTATGCTCTTCCAGTCCCTTGATTCTATGGCGCTCATAGTTTGCAATACATAACACATTATTCCCAAATTGTTAAGAGATGCTTACTAAAGATTATAATCATTTCATTAGTTGAAATTTTTTAAGCCTTGACTGTTCCTTTTATTTTTAAATTTCTTTTGCATTGAGATCAGATTGCTTCATCCTGTACAGTCATTGTCTCCACAATTTTTTTCACCAGCCTACAGCACAAAACTACATTAGTGATAAAAGAATTTCAGATTGTGTTTATAATTCTGAGAATAAGTAAAGAATACACATTGGCTAGTATCTATGAACCTCAGATGCATGAATTAGAACATGTTTATGTCTTAATCTAATTTTTATAGTTTTGTTTATTTAATGGGTGGCTGTTGTCTCAATCCAGAATCATCTGTAGCTTTAACATAGTAACCAAGGGATAAGTAAAGAAATTGCTCTGCAAATCCCAGGCAACATCATTTATCCTGAATAATGCCCCCCCAAACACACCCTATTGTGTGTAATCTTATATTTATAACTTCCCACAATTGTTCCTCTGGGTTAGCTCAGGGGCTCATTGGAGGTGTGCAGAGAACCTGTAAACATGCCACACATGGCTGCAGTGTCAATATTCTAACACCAGATGGCACTCTTGGTAACTTATAGCCAGTGAGTCTTGGCCACATAACATCCCTTTAGGAAACTCCGAAACGGGAATGTGTGACTGGCTCAATCTGTAGAGTGTGTGACCCTGGATGTCAGGGTCATGAGTTTGAGCCCATGTTGGGAATGGGGCCTACTTAAAGTTAAAAAGAATTAAAAGAAAAAAATAACAAAAAACAGAAATTCTGAAACATCCTATTATCCTACTATTCCTTTGAAAAACAAATCACAAAACATATACATTTGTACCTGCTTTATGGTATCAATTAAGTATCAATCAAAAACCACCTGTTCACTTAGAATACACCATGTTCTACAACAACTGTATTTTTCATTTTCTCCTAATTTACTCTTTTAACCAATGATGTTGTCCCCATGAATTCTTGTATAACTTACATTATCTACTCACATCTCACATCTCCCTTTGTTTGGATGTCTGCATCTCTCTGTATCTCTCTGTTATGCTTCCCAGAATTATTCCATGTGAATATATTAAGAACACAACTAGAACTGCTTTTGAGTTAACAGAATTGAGCTATCTTCTCACATTCCTTGAGGTAATACATTTTGCCTAAGCTCTTTCTTTCTTACAACTCTGCCTTCTCCCCACTACCTTCATTCCACAGCCAATATTTAATTAAACTGAGCCCAACTGATTATAAAACAATCATCCCTTTCCTCTTTCTACACTTGAATGGTCCAACCAGCAGAATGCTTTGAGGGAGATTCCCAACTGACTAGGACAAGCCTGGGCAGTTTAATGGCCTTATTGAGAACACAATGGGATAATTGTTTAATAAGCCTACCACTGGGCACTCAAAATCCGTCAGTCAGCTTGGCTTTCATAGACAGTATTGAAATCTACTTTCTTAAACTCTCTAAATATTAACCAATGTAAGTGATATATTCTAAAATAATGCCATGACGAAGAGTCCAAGCTGTGAGAGTAACACCAGACTTTCCCAGACCTTACACATCCAGGAAATATGATAATCAGCACAGAGCACTAGAGGGGGATGGCTCTTTACATCCATACCATTACTCAAAGCTTAATTGCACTGATCGTGGTTCATAGCACTTTGAATACAAAGGTCAAGTTTTAGCACACAAACACGGACAACGGCAGCTGAAGACACACATTGCCTTGTGCCTTCACATGAAGACTGGCTTGTTCTTTCCACACAGGTTGAATGGAGAAGAAAGATGAATAGACATAAACAATAGACTAATGAGGAAACATCCATTTTAAAAAGTTGTAATATTGCCCCTCTCTTTCTTTTATCCCCTCTCTATTCCATGGTTGTCAGAAGAATAACCTCAAATATTCCATTTAAGGCTAGTGTGTTCTTAGATCTCAGGGGGATGTCAGTGTTTGTTTTGGCTGACACTCAGTAGCTAATTAGCCTTAAACAATTTGGTAAGGGCATAAACAGAGAATTTCTTTCCTTGATATTTCCTCTGAGACTTCATAAGACCCAAACTTTCTGAAATTTTTTGAAAAAAAATTGACAGCAGTTTCAGATTCTAAGATCTGGACACTGAATGCCTTCTTTTTTCTTATTTGCATTAATCTGTGCTTAAAAATTGTATCTGGGACCCCTGGGTGGCTCAGTCAGTTGAGTGTCTGACTTTGGCTCAGGCCATGATCTCATAGTTCATGGGTTCAAGCCCCACATTGGGCTCTGTGGTAACAGCTCAGAACCTGGCCCCTGCTTTGGATTCTGTGTCTCCCTCTCTCTCTGCCCCTCCCCCACTCATTCTGTCTCTCTGTTTCTCAAAAATAAACATTAAAAAATAAAAAAAATTATCTGATTTATGTAATTGAATTTGATAACAATAATAGCTGATATTTATTGATGGCTTCCTATATGCTAACCTTTTATTTTCAGTATTTTAAGTAAGTTATTTCACTTAATCGTTACAAAAACCTTGTCTTGATGATCTTTTACAGTTTATAAAATTAAACTGAGATAGTTAAGCAAATAAAAGATTAAATGTAGTGTGTGTCAACATTTACTAATAATTAGATGAAATACCTCAGGATGGAGAGTTTAAGCTCTAAATGATTTGCAAGAGACAAAGAAGAATACAAGTTTAATTTGGGAGAGAAAATAGTGAAGCCTGATTCCCTGAAAAGATAACTTTCACAGAAACAGACACTCTGAAACCACAGCATGCAGAAGACTAGTTTAATTTTCTGAAATCTAGCAAAGTAGATTTGCTTTGTTTCATTTTGATAACCGTGGAGGTCAGCTAAAAATTAAAACACATTTCATCATGCCCAAATATTCACACAAATACATGCATATGCATGAAAATATTCTCATTACAAAATGTGTATTCTTACTATATGTGATAAAATCTGATAATTCTTGTTTATTCTGGTTTTTTACAGTCCTGCTAGAGGCCCTTAAATTGATTTCATAAACTACCAATGGGTTATAACCTGCATTTGAGGAATGAGCTTGTTTTATACCAAAAGGTAAAGAACATTAAGATCTGAATAGCTATAAAGAGTTATATTACACTTCACTACACTCTGATATCCTCTCCTACATGTGGTTTATTTGTGGTAGAAATGAAAAAAAAATTCTCTATCATGTTTGTTGACTACACATCTGAACTGGTTGTGAATTTCCCTGTGGAAATATAGAAATGTCATCAAGTGTTTCTTTTGGTAATGTGCAACACTATGCCACAAAATTCTGGCTGCTGACAACTAAAGGATAGATTCAAGAGACAGACAGAATCCAAACATTAGAATAGCAAGAGAAAGAGAAGAATTGAAAAGTAAAAAAAAAGAGGGGGGAGTGTGTTGAGGAAAATAGCATCAAGAGTTACATGTGAGTTTCAAACTTGGACCCACAGAGGCTTTGATGGTAGAGTTGAGTGAGGAGAAAGGGGAAGGCAGTGCTGGCCCAGAAGGGACAGTGGGTAGGACAGGTGAACAATAGATTATTCAGATGTATGGCCAATTTGGGATTGATTCTGATAAGTATCCAGAAATGGAATCTAAAGGATCACTGCTGATGGACCCCAGCAGAGGGAGACTCCAGACAGTGGCCATGTTCAATGTTAGACAATGAAACTGTGTATCTGAAATAGTGGTTTCAAGGTATAGTACACATAGGAATTATCTGGGTGAGTTTGCTTAAATTCAGATTCCTGGGTGGCGTCCCCATAAATTCTGATTATGTCGGAGACTCCTTCCACTTTAACAAGGTCGTAGTCCAACCATGCCTTGAGAAATGCTGTATTCAGAACAGGATCTAAATGGAAAAAGGGAAATGATGACAGGAGACACAAAACAAGACCTTGGAAGTTTCTGTAAGTTTTTGAAAAGACTAAATTTCAGTGGAATCTTATTTTCTCAAGGCTTATGAGTCAAGATAGGATACGGAGTAGTATAAGCCTGATCTTACAGAATGATGCCTCAAAGGCCAAGAACGCCCTGCCTGCTATGAAGATAGAAGTGGCTCAGAAACTGGAATTAGTGTGCTGGGTGATAGATGTTGTGATTGTAGGGACTGTACCTTGTAGAAACATAAGTCTTATGTGAACCAAAAAGAATGACTTCTTGGGATACAGGATAAAATTTAGGAAAACTCTAGATTATTCCAACGGTAAAAATAGGACAAATATAGGCCTCTCTAGGGCTGGAAGAGAAGGACATCAGACAGAACAAGGGTTTTCTAAGGTAACAAGAGTGCCATGATAGATGTTACTCATTTTGTCATTTCTCACCTCTCTATAATTTTCCTCTTTTACCCTTCGTTTCAAAATTATCAGCAGTCACCATCAACATATGCACCCCAAATGCTTTGTTTTATTCTATTACTTGATGGGGCTAGGTAGTTAAAATGTAGCATGTCTCTTGGGTTGCACTTTAACCACAGAACCCTTATAGGATTACTAGTAGATAGCATAAGATTTGGAGTCAGACTTGGGTTTGAATTCTCACTTATCTGTTTTCCATTGTTTGACCATGGACAAATTACTTGACCTGGATGTTCTAATTTTTATGTCTGTAAGTTTGGAATAATAATATCAAATATTCAGGCCATATGATTAGAATTAAATGAGACTAAGCATGTATTTTGGACATTGCTCTTCTTATATGAAGAGCTCAATAAAGACAAGCCATGATCATTACATATAATCTGTGGGAATATTCTTATGAGCAATCTGAGACTAAAGTTGAAAGTAATCACAATTTACTGAATTTCTTTTCTGGGTCTGGCACTGTATTTGGCTCCCAACATATATAATGTCTACTTCTTACAGTAACATGGAGGCAAATGTATTAATTCCATTTTTCAGATGAAGAAATAAAGGCTTAAGAAGTTAGTAACTGAAAGCCACAGCACTAGTAGTGAGTTGTACTAAAATGCTTTACCATCAACATCTATCTCTAAGTTTGGTATTTTCTTACCAGATCACATTGTTGCCTTTACTGCTTTCCAGTGTGATGCCATCTCCTTTGTCTTATTCCTTATCCAGATATCTACATGCTCTGAGACACTAGTAGAGAAAAATACACTATCATTCCTGTCTGTAAGGTGAGAAAATGTGTAAAGGGAGAAAGTAACTTCTCTTTTCCTGGTTTCCCCAAAGGTAAATCCAGAATACAGATCACACATTTTATAAGAATGAGAATGAGTCAACAAAAACCTGCTAAATGGTTAAGGATTGAAAGATACCTCCATAAACTCGACACTTAGGCATAGATGTATGGAGAACAGTTGTGTAATTAGAAAGAATCTCTGCAGGTAGATAAATTTCTGAGAGGAGTTATAATCTAAATTACCAAACCTACTCTACCTGAGTTTTCTTGGCATTACTGCCAAAACAAAACCAAAAGCAAACAAAAACAACACCTTATCTGACTCCTTATGGGAAGGAAGGGTCAGAACTTGAAGTCCAGTCTTAGGAAAGTTTGGCCCCCCTGATAAAGGATATGTGGAGCTCCTGTGATCATAATATACTTAAGTGGGATTTGGAAATCCACTCTCCTGGTCATTGGAGCGCAATGTGGGAAGCAACATTTTCTTTTTCTTTTCAAGTTCTTCTCTACATGACTGAACAAGTGATCTGGGTGTGGTTTTGATGATTATTTCTAGAGTTTGAAGCCAAGAGAGAAGTGTAGCATTGCAGCTTGCCTTTCTGGCCTGCTTCAAAAGGAAGGATGGAGACGTGCCAGTTTCATTGAGTTTTAGTCCAAGGATTCTCGCAAAACAACACATTACAAATGTCTGCCTCTTTTTTAAAAGAGCATCATTTATAGAATATGGCTTCATGTTAAGGTCAATAATTTCATAAATTTAGGAAAAACTAAACATTTTCTCTGAAATGTTATAGAAATTTAGGAATGGGGATTTTTAGAGGATAGCATTTTTAGGTCATTCATTCTAAACATTTTTTTTTAAGGAAAAAGACTCTCCATTGTTGAGCGTTCTTATCCTCTATCTATGTTTGCCATGAATTGAAACTTGTCAGACATTTTTATCACAGGATTGTCTGCTGCTCTAATGCTAGGAATGAGTAACTTTCATATGTGGACTACAAAATGTCCTATTACTTTTTAATTAGTAAGTAAAACTATAGCAGGTTATCAATTCACAATACAATTGTGCCTTTTCTCCTTTCTTCTCTGTTCCATACTGAACTCACACATTAATAGAAAGTAGCAACTACATTAAAGTCTTTCGAAAGCTTTTTTGCATCTCTTGAATCAAAACTCTTCTTTTTTCACAAGCTGAGTAGGATGATTGTGGCTGGCACGAAATCAGTGTATTGAAGGCTGAAGTTTTTCCACATCACAAACCCAGCATATCTAGCTATGGCTAAGCCTCCATTACTCTCCCCTACTGAGGTGTCTCCAACCAAACTCATAAGGGATCTCCTTCAGTACTTTCTGAGTTTCTTCTTGCATATGATTTTTAAACTTTCATCCCTGATTGTCAGAAAAATATTTCTGCCAGTTATGGACACTTGCCCTTCAAACACACAAAATGAACTGTGGCATTTTGCATTCACAGAATGTTCTGCTGTGAGAACATCTGCTGAACTGTAACACTCTTGGTTCCCACTGACTTAAGTCAGAACATACATTGTCCACTGACCTCAGGCTTAATAGTTGTGAGCTGTCTTAATAGCGTTTGCCAATCCCAACATACCACTTATAATGAACAGTAACCTCAGGAGAGAATTAAATGACACTGAACAAATAATGCCTATTTGTAAAATGGTTTTAACAAGTATTTACATGAGAGATTCTTGACCCAGAGGCTTTTGAACTATGTGGAGTCATTCCTTTAGAGACAAGGAATTACTTTTCAAGATGAGCGTTGTTAGAGAAGATCTACAAAGGCATGTTAAGAGTTTTATCTCAAATTCATCAGGACCAGTCCTTCCTCAGTTGCATCAAGTGATTCTTCTTTCCTGGAATGCTTTATCCACTTCGCAGGGAGCTTGCTTGCCTTGTCCACATGCCACCAGGCAGTTGTATATGTACTTAAAAATATGCTCCCAGGACAACACATGAGAAAAATGGAAAATCCTTGGTTCAGTAGTTTAGTGTGTTCAGTTAATACACTGTTAAGTTGTGGCCTTTTGATTAGCTAATGTTTCTAAAGATGATAGAAAGTATCATATTTTATGTAAGTGCATTGATAGAAAACTTCGAGGCTGAATATATTGGGAATTTTTAGACTTAGAAATGTGTTAGAAATCTCTGGTTTGGCCCTGGGTCTCCATTTATCAGTTGCATGGCCTTGGGTAGTCACATAACCTCTTGAAGTTTAATATTTCTTTCCTGTCAAGTGCAATTTATAATACATTTCATTTACCTCATAGAATGATTATGAATAACCCATGATATAATGTTTCTAAAACATTTAGAAACAGCAAAGTTCCATAATTATTGGTAGGGTCAAACTCCTCATTTTAGACATGGGCAAAATAAAGCCCAGAAGAGTTGGTGGCAGAGCTGGGACTAATATCTGAGACTCTTAATGAAATTGATATAACAGATGAATATACATTTCCTAATCTAGACTTCAAGGTGATAGTATGCTATTAGATTTTCATTAAATAAATAATTCACTGAATATATTATTATATATTACCAACAGAAAAGAGAATGCAGTCCCATGGTTGTCCCCTGAAGGGATGACCAAATGTGAATGACAGATCTGTAGAACTGGGGTATGGGTTAGAAGAATATATAACTGCTCATTGAATGATATTACCAGACAGTGATAGTTTTCATTAATCTGAGGATGGCTACCCGGCCAATTCTCTGGGATAGGGGAGTGTATAAATCCCTGGAAGTTCCCTCTCACACAGGACTTATTGGGTAGCCTGCCAGAGGAAGAGAATCATTCAGTGAAATACCTTAGGAGACAGGGTGGAGAAAGCTCACATAGCCTCTAGGATTGCAGGTAGTATTTTTAATGTTTGGTGGGTATCTATAAACAATCCTTCCTACTGAAGTATAATTTGCCACTAAGTGACCGTGTGACACTTGAAAATTAGTTAAGCATTTCCTAACTTCATTTTCCTCAGCTGCAAAGTGAGGACAATAATTTTCCTATGTGCCTTCTAGGGTTTCTTGAGACTTGAATGAAATAATAATTGTGAAAGTGCTTTAGACATTATAATGTGCTATAAATTTAAGGAGAATTTTTATACTAAAGTACTTCTTTTGTTAGGAAATTTTACCTTCTCACTTCATGTTTTATTTTTCAACAAAAATAGCCAAAATATCTCTACTGGGATATTTTTTAAAATATCCTTTCTTAACACCTTGAAGAATTTCTCTACTTTATTAAAATAACTTTCAATTTCAATGGAAAGCTTTAATATTACCAAGAGGAGAGGCATCCAGAATGAAAGATTATGATGTTAATATTTCTATTGATTTATCCTGCTAACAGGAAGGATTACAGTCTCTTAGAAATACTTGTAATATGACCTAAACTGTAAATTATTTTTAATAGTCTATATTAAAAGTTACTTATTGAAATACTAGTGACAAGGTGTAGAGAGCTGTGTTTCTGCATGAATCTAACTGAGGAAGTAGAAAATGGCCATGGAAAGAGAAGAAATATTAAAATTACTGGTCATGCTTAAAGAACATATTTACTTTTTAAAGTTTTGTCTTTTTTTTTTTTGAGAAACAGAGATAGAGTGTAAGCAGGGGAGGGGCAGAGAGAGAGAAAGAGGGATACACAGAACCTGAAACAGGCTCTAGGCTCTGAGCTGTCAGCACAGAGCCCTCTGTGGGGCTTGAACTAGAGCATATTTACTTTTATAAAGTTTGTATAGATAGGGGTCCACTAGCCAAGGCTAGTGGACAACTCACCAACCACAGCCCTCTACCATGTGCTCAGTGGCAGTAAGCATGATGCTTATGCACCGAATGTCAAATTGGTGTTCAGTCAAAAATAATTATCAAGTCACTTGATTATTTTATTTCTCTTCTTTCTTTAACACAATGAATTCCAACTCTAAGGGCTGTTTTATTTATTATTTCAACAAATATCTATCACACAAGTGCCATACATCTATTTTCTCAAGAAACAGAATTGAATAGAAGAGCCATCTAAAACCTTATGTGTGGATAAAAATATATCTAAAGAGACTTAAAAAGTAGTGAAGCAGGTTAAAATAAGCAGAATTATTTAGAGGTGGTAGCACTTGAGTTGGGCCTTAAAGGATGAAGAAGACCCTAATTAGTAAAGACCAAGGAAAATAGACAGATGTCTAGCAAAACATACATAAAGGTATAAAAAGGGAAAGGGTATGGTGTTATTCATGAGCAAATACTAATCTTACTTACCCAGAGCACAGAATAATATGGAGCAGAATAAGGGCCTAAGTTTGGCCAGTTGATCTCTAATTAGGTGTGGAAGTTTTGTAATATAAGCCTATATCAATTTGCACTTGAACTGGAATAAAATGGAGAGTCACTATTAAACCATAATGGTAAGATAACTGAATGATAGCATTTGCAAAGATCAGAAGCATTCATCTATCAATACTTACAGGCTTGGCTCTGATCTCTGTTTCTACAGTGGAGAGATATGTGGTTGTGAGTGGGACAGAAAAATAGACAATTTCACAATGAGGAATATAATATGCACCCTATGTGTTTGATGGAAGCTCTGAGCTCCCCATTGTCATCTGGGGAAAGTGAATTGAAAGACAATGAAGCAATGGGCTGCTTCAGCTCAAAGACTATACACAAATATTTGTCAGATAAGGGACAAGAAAATAGTCCATAATGAGAAAAAAAATCCTTTATTTCAAAAATAGGTGTACTCAAAGAGAATGAAGTAGAAGTTGGGATATAGAAGGAGGCCACATTTATAACAATTGTTTTGGAAAATAAAAACCATGCCCTGCTGTTTCCCTCACACCCACCCTATTCCTCTTTGAGAATAACTGATATAAACAAAAGCTTTTATACCAGAAAGCTCCATGCAGCTCTAGTCACAACACGAGAAAGATATACCAAAGCAGAAAGAAGATAACTTCTAGAGAAGAACAAATAATATGAGCAAAGGGGAACAAAAGGATCAGGAAGCTTCAACCACAGAAAATGAAAGGTCAAAAAATGTACTAGTTAATGATAGAATTCTAAAGGGTATGGATAATATGCCTGAAGAATCATTTATTACTTGGAATACCAGAATCAATGCCTGGAGTACTCTATGAAAGCCTTAAAAAGGAAGGATTAGGGGGGCACCTGGGTAGCTCAGTCAGTTAGGGATCTGACTTCAGCTCAGGTCATGATCTCATGGTTTGGGTGGTAAAACCTCACACTGGGCTCTCTGCTGTCAGCACAGAGCCCACTTTGGATCTTCTGTCCCCTCTCTCTCTGCCTCTTCCCGGCTTGTGCTCTCTCTCAAAAATAAGTAAACATCAAAAAAAAAAAAAAAAAGAAGATTAGGATAATTTTAAAATGTTATTCCAGACAGTTTTCTACACCCTCATAGTTGCACAGACTGACAACATTAAGAGACTTAGGAAGAATATTAAATAAAAATGTGTAGTTGACAGAGCTATATACCACTATTAATCAAAGCTAAGATTTTTTTTGTGAGAAAGGGAGCCATAACCTTCTCATTTTTCTTGGAATTACTGTTAATAGAAGGAAGGGATGAAAGATTTTTTCAGCGAGAAGAAAAAAAAGGATTATTATGTGTTTACTGAGTATTAGGCACTCTGCTCTGCCAAGAGTCATTTCATTTATTCCTCATAGTAACTCTGTTGCAGATGTGAAATAAGAACATAAGAAACTTATTCAAGTTAACTAGGGCATGAGTAAACATATCCAGGATCTGTCTGCAGATGCCAATGCTCATATTTTTCTGCTATGTCACAAGTACTTAGTTAACAAATATTCACTAAGTGCCTACTATGTGTCAGGCACTGTAAACACACTGCTGAACAACAATCTCCATCTCATCATGAAGTCTATATTCTAGCTAGACAAACAAATCTATAATAAAACATGAGAGAAAACTGCTGTGAAGAAAAACAAAGGAAACAGAGTAACAACGTTAAAGGTGGGTAATCTAAAAAAGAGCTAATCAAACAAGGCATCTATGAGAAAGTGATATTGTAGAGACGATCTGAGTGAAATGATGCAGGGACCCCTGAGTGGCTCTGTCGGTTAAGTGTCCAGCTTTGGCTCTGGTCATGATCTCCTGGTTCACGAGTTTGAGCCCCACATGGGGCTTTTTGCTGTCAGCACAGAACCCACTTCAGATCTTCTTGCCTCTCCCCTGTTCATGTGTGCTCTCTCTCTCTCTACCCCCCTTTAAAATAAATAAACATTAGGAAAAAAAAAAAAAAAGAAGAAAGAAATGAGGCAGTCCAATGAGGACTCTACTAAAAGTGAATCCCAGGCAGAGGGAACATCAAGTGCAAAGGCAGGGAAGCAAGAAGGAGCCTGACATCTTTAAAAAAAACAAGTCAGGTGTTGTAAGAGGTAAATTTTTTTCCCGTAGCACCAGGATTCAGATGGTAGTTGAAGCCACGTGTTTGATCATGTAGAGAGGGAGAGACTCAAAATTTAAAGAACAAGTAAAAGAAGGCAAACTGGAAACAGGTGGAAAAAATAGAGAAGTCTAAGTAAAATCTGCAGAGGGTGATTAGACTAATGGAAGAAAAGGAAGCAATGTATTCCAGGAAGGACAAAATGGATCCTGTCAAATGCAGTTAAAAGGTAAGATGAAGATCAAAAGATCCCCATTCTATTGATCAACATGGAAATCATTATTTTGGTGATTTTGTAGCAATCCAATGGAGGGGTATTTGGACATTCATAGGTTAAAAAAAACATTTTAAATAAATGGTGATGGGGTATTTGGACATTCATAGGTAAAAAGATGGAATTGACCTAAACTCACACCTTCTAAAAAATTACTCAAAATAGATCATGAAATATAAAACACAAAATTATAAAACTTTAAGAAAAAAAACAAAAGGAACTTGGGGGAATCTAGGGAAACAGAGTTGTCAGATTTGACTGTAAAAATCATAATCCGTAAAAGGAAAAAGTGATAAAGTAGACACTACTAAAATTAAAAACTTTTGATTTGTGAAAGATCCTATTAACAGGATGAAAAGACAAAACTATACAATGGACGAAAATATTAGCAAATAACATATCTGACAAAGTTCTTTGCTGAAGAAGGTCATCAAGAGAATGTGACTACCCGTTAACCCAGGAGCTGAACCCAGGCAACTGGAGGCTCCTCAGTCTCTCCCTCATCCTTACAAAATACATTCTACCCACATTTTGGCAATGGGAGCCACTCTGAGGACACAGTCTTGAGAGAGCAATGTGTTGTTGAGGCCATCTGGATGATTGATACATGTGACTGAACACTGTTAACACCTCTATCTAAATTTCTAAGATTGAGGCACGCAGGTATGGAGATATACTTGTCTCCCAGCCACCCAAGGCACATCTCCTAGGTAAATTCCCTTGCTTATTAAAACCACCATTTACCATTACCAAACAGAGATGTTCTGCCTCTTTGGTCTCTCTTTGCTTTCCATGTTCAGGGAACTGTTTTCAAACCAGCAGTCTTGTGTTAATATATAAATAACTCTCAAAACTCAATGGTAAAAATAAATAAAAAAATAAAATCCCATTAAAAATTATCAAAAACCCATTTTATGGAGAAAGAGATATGGATGGTAGATAAGCAGAAAAGCACCCAGAAAGACATTCAATATCATTAGCTATCTAGAAAATGCAGATCAAACTACAATGATATATCACTACACACCTAATAGAACAGCTAAAGTAAAATCAAACAAGAAAACACACTTTAATTTTTATCAAGCATTTATTAAGGACCAAGTATTTATTAACATCAATATTTATTAGCAGGTATTATGTTAAGATATTAATACAGTTTTTAAAATGATCTTATCTGAAACAATTTTATATGCATTATATTGAGGATTACTTTTTAAAAAGATGTTTAACATACCTAAATTGTCTTCTTTTCAAAATAACCACTATCTGGAAATATGTTATTAACATGATGTACCTAGCTAGAAAATATGAAAAGCAAGCATTAAAATCAATGAGTAGAATCTAGTTTAATAAAGCTATTCAAAGCTATTCTATAGTTTTCTAAAGTATTCTATTATCATTCTATTTTTGCCAATGACTCTTATTCCAGGAAGACGGTATAGACTATTATGACAAGGTGTACTCAGTCATGCACCCCACTCCAACCTGAATAGAAGTTTTTTGTAATTTTAAAATCCAAACATTTAATTACATTGTGTTAAAATGCCCTGTGACATTGCATTACTACTAAGTGTAAGAGTAGACACCTAAAATCTATGTGCAAACTTGCTTTCAGTTTTTTAGTTTGGCAATGGATTTGGAGAAGCATCAACATTAAGTTCTTAAAAATTACTTTAAAAATATTTACAAATTACAAGTGTTTTTTCTCACTGTTTTATCACATGGCTAGGTATTTTAATTTTTTATTATGATAATGGCAAAGCATGGAAAAGTATAAGGAATAATATAATAAACATATATGTACCTACCAATTAGTTTTGGTACTTGTTATCTGTGTATCAAATTTATTTCACCTATTTTAATTTTGAAAGAAGCATTAGAGATTCCCTTGAAGCCGACTGTGTATATCTTCCCAATTTCATTATCCTACCTCCTTCTCTCTATAGATGTAATCACAGTCCTATGTTTGTAATTTATCATTCCTATGTATGTTACTATAAATGTAATTTATGTATAGATGCCTATAAACCAAGTCTAGTATTTTTTAGGAATGGTTTACATGCTCTTGAACTCTATATAGAGTACTAACACAAGTTCATTTTCACTTATAATTATGTTTGCAGTATATCAATTGTCATAAAAGTAGCTCTAACCCATTTTTTTAGCTGTCAGGTAGTCTTTAGTCTGAATATGTTACAACTTATTTATTTATTTTCCTACTAATATAAATTTAGGTTGTTTCCAATTTAGGGCAGGTCAGCAATGGTGCATGACTACAGATGAATTTGAGGGAGTTGTTACTTAAAGTATATAAATTTGGGGTTTATAAATCTTCAAATTTAAAAGATACCTCTTTACAGTGGTTATCTCAATTAATAACCCAACTAGTAATTTGAGAATTGTCATTTCTCTGTATGATCACCAAGATTGATAATGGATAACCATTTAATTTTTTGTGAATCTGATGATTGCATAATGGTACATTGTTATTACTTTTATTTGCATTTCCCTAATATCTTATGGTATGAATATATTTCATATTTGTATGTATTTTATATATCAATATATTTCATATTTAGTTTTTTCTGAATTGTCTACCCATAGCTTTTTTGCATTTTCTTATTAGAATATTTCTTTTTCTTATTGAGTTTTTGGACTTCTTTATATTTCTTGAATATAACATTTTTATTAATTACATAAAAGAGCCTGGCTTATTTTTTATACCTTATTACATTATTTATAATACCTTAGGTACTTAGAACATGGTCTTAAATATAGTTATTCTAAATTTAATTTTTTTAAAAAATATGGTGTACTCAATTTGTATTAAGAAACCCTTTGTTGTTTCAAGGTCATAGATATTCTATAATTTCTTTTTAAGTTTCCAAAATTGTGCCTTTTACATTTAAGTCTTGGTTCCACATGGAATTGATTTTGTTTGGTATGGTGTAAATCTGGAACCAATTTTATATTTTTCCCTCCAGATAACCTATTTCCTTAGTACCATTTTTAAAATAGTGTGTCCATTACTCAGTTTTACCATATGTTAAGCTTTCAAAACTTATTAGAAATATTAGAAAAATTCTGTAGCATCTTTGGAGACTGTAGCACGTCACAGGCAAGAAGGGTTACCTCATTTATCATCTTCCCTATACCATGCACTATACTTATTATGAGAACTTTAAAATCAGAGCTTGTTCCCTCATCTTTCAACCCCTGCCATCTGCTTCCTTTATTCAGATTGTTTTGGCTTTGGCTCATCCTGATGAATTTTACCATCAGCTCATTATAACCTCATTAGTTGTTCAGGGGAAGGGGTGTAGAGGGGGTAGTTGCAGTCCCTACCCAGTCTCCACACCCACCACAGTGGGGGTGCCCTCATTATCACCAGTCAATGGTACAAGTCCTCACCTCCAATAGGCCAGTGTGGAGGGCAAAGAAGTACCTCATTCTGGGCAGGTAGGGATGGAAGTTCAGATTTCCCATGTGGTCTCCATGGACATTGCAGAGATAGGGAGCCTTGTTATCATGAGAAGGCAGGGATGAAAGTCCTGGTTCAAACCTGGGTCCTCTCTGACATGATCCCAGCAAGAATGTTGAGTCATTTTGTTACTACCTTGCAAACATGTAAGTCTAGACTCCCTACTCAGCCATTGTTGGCATAGGTGGATTTGGAGCTACAGTTTTTTTCTGGGGTGTTTGGCTGGAGTAGAGCAGTCATTGAAAAGTTTTCTGTCATGCTAGGTTGTTCCTTTCATGGTCTTTTAGCTAGGGAGAGAAGATTTTTCTTGGAATTTTTTGTCCGCACCTATTGGCATTTTCAGATTGTTGGCTTCTTAAGCTCAAAGTCTAAGATAAATGAGGCCAGAAGGAATTCCAGGGAACTCAATACCATGTTTGTTATTCTTTAGGTCATTATGCTGAGTCAGTCTGACTTCCCTCCATCTTTCAGTGTCTTCTTAAGTTTGTTTTATATATAATGTACAGACTGTTAGTTGTACTTAGTGGGAGGAACAGTTGTACGTTACAGGAAAAGTACATTTACATCATCTTCTTGGACTCCTTCACATTTTTTAAATAGTCCTAATTGATATAAGGAAAGACCTATGTTTTTATACAGTGTTCTTGCATGTAGTAATATTAATGAGTGCTCTTTATAGTTCTTATAAATTGTTAATTCAATTTGATTATTTTATCACTGGACAATTCTATCATCTACAAATATAGAGATTTATAACTCATTTTCTTATTTATTTCACTAGCTATGGCACATGTTAGTGGCTTGAATAGAGATGATCTTAATTGATATCCTTGTCTTATTCCTTAATTTAATAAAAATGGTAAAAATTTTTACCATTAAGGTTGATAAGCACTTAAGTTTTTTATAAGTAGAGTTATTCAGTAAGTTTTCATAATAACATATTTTTATGACAAATGAATGTGGACTTTATTTTTGTTGATGCATTACATTAGTAGACTTCCTGGAATAAAACCGATAAAACTTTACACTGTGCCTAGAGTTCTCTGATTTGCTCATTTTAGCCACTCTGACTGGCGTGAGGTGGTATCTCAGTGTGGTTTTGATTTGTATTTCCCTGATGAGGAGCGATGCTGAGCATCGTTTCATGTGTCTGTTGGCCATCTGGATGTCCTCTTTGGAGAAGTGTCTGTTCATCTCTTCTGCCCATTTCTTCACTGGGTTGTTTGTTTTTCGGGCGTGTAGTTTGGTGAGTTCCTTATCGATTCTTGATATTAACCCTTTATCTGATATGTCATTTGCAACTATCTTTTCCCATTCCGTTGGTTGCCTATTAATTTTCTGGGTTGTTTCCTTTGCTGTGCAGAAGCTTTTAATCTTGATGAGGTCCCAACAGTTTATTTTTGCTCTTGATTCCCTTGCTGACGAGGATGTGAAGAAACGGGCACCCTCCTACACTGTTGGTGGGAATGTAAACTGGTACAGCCCCTCTGGAAATCAGTGTGGAGGTTCCTAAGGAACTAACAATAGAACTCCGCTATGACCCAGCAATAGCACTGCTAGCAATTTACCCAAGGGATACAGAAATGCTGATGCATAGGAGCACATGGACCCCAATGTTCATAGCAGCACTCTCCACAATAGCTAAAACATGGAAAGAGCCTAAGTGTCCATCAACAGATGAATGGATCAAGAAGATGTGGTTTATCTCTACCATGGAATACTACATGGCAATGAGAAACAATGAAATCTGGCCATGTGTAGCAACATGGATGGACCTTGAGGGTGTTATGCTGAGCGAAATAAGTCAGGCAGAGAAGGACAAATATCATATGTGTGCATGTATAGGAGGATTAGGAGGAACTTAACAGAGGACCAAGGGGGAGAAGAAGGGCGGAAATGGTGGGGGAAAGGGAGAGAGGCAAACCATGAGAGACTCTTGAATGCTGACAAAAACTGAGGACTGATGGATGTGGGGGGGAGGAGGGATGGGCATGGAGGAGGACACTTGTGGGGATGAGCACTGGGTGTTATGTGGAAACTAATTTGACAATAAACTATTTGTAAAAAATAAATAAATAAATAAATAAATAAATAAATAAATCAGCTTAAAAAAACTTTACACTGTGCTGAACCCTCTTTGCGTACATTAGTTAATTTTCATACACATAGAGTATTTATCTTCAGTTTTCCTTGTGTGTGTTTGTTCCAAATAATAAGAAAATTTTTTAAAAATATCAGTTAGCATGGAGGTTTTTAAAAATTTACTTTGAAGTTCTCTAGACATGTTGCCTTTTGTCAGAGGAGTTGATCACACTTTGATAACTTTTATAATGTGATTTTCTATGGTTTTTCCATATCCTTTGCTATATATCCATTCACCAACATTATTAATTTCACTATTCAGATACTCTTCTGCTGTGCTCTTATTATTAAAAGGGTAACAGAAATTGTTAGCCTCCCACAGTCACTCTGTTTCTTTAAAGTTTTACTTAACGTGATTTCTCATAGCTGCTGTTCTATTAGTTTGTGGATATAGCTGCTAACTTCTCTGTGGGATTTTTTGGCATTGTCCACCCTTCTAATTTAAAAGTATTCTCTCAGCCCTTTTAGTTATTTATCCAGAGTGAAATTTATCTTTTGGTAAAGATTTTTGTCTGTCCTTTACTGTTCTATTATTTTGTTTTATGTGTTATTCTGTTTATGTTTTGTCAGTAGAGAATGTATCAGGTATTATTTTTTATAAGCTCCAAATATCTTTAAATTTATAGAGAGACTCTATCTTTACATATAGCAGTCACTGCCTTAGCAGACCTACTTGCCTTAGTTTACCCTTTATTCTTTCATACTTTGCCCTGAGTTGCTTTCTATTATTGGTAATGATGATTTTGTTTATTCTCTCTATTCTCATATCAACCACCCACATTTTTTTTCCTTTCAGTGTTTTTTTTAAAAAATATGATCCATAGCTTTCTATTTAATATGAACAGCATTTTTTGGTTGTTGTTTATTTTATCTTCCCTAATAATTCATTATGGATACATGCATTTGACAGTTCTACCACAAAATCCTGCATGTTTCAGAAGTATCCATTAGTCCATAATAACCAGTTAAACAATTAGTAGCTATGTTGACCTCGCCTCACACACACTCACATGATGTGTAGGATAAGGAATTTTGCAAATAGAATATTTTGAATTTATCCTTTATGATTAAATAATCACGTCTTCATTAATACTATTGAGTACTTGAATTCCAAATTGTAATTCAATTATTATATTCTTAACACAAAATATTCCGTGATGATAGGACTCTGGCTATTTCTACTTGCAGGTAAATCTACACTTCTAGGCAGTTTGCATCTTTGATGCATCTTGGTTTCTATTGTATCACATGCCATTCTGGAGTTGTAAGTTTTGTTTTATACCCTTAGCCAAATTTTATCTTTGTACCAGTTTTGAACTATTTTAAGTAAAATATACATACATAGAAGCACATGATCATCAATGCACAGCTCCCAGAGCAAACTCACATGTAAACTCGTTCCAGGTCAAGAAAGAAAATACTGCCAGTCTCCCAGAAGCCCCATCTCAGCACTGCTCACTCCCCCCACCCAAAGAAAGCAGTTGCTTGACTTGCAAAACAGTAGATGATTTCATCTTTTAAAAATTTAGTTTGTACAAACGGAGCATACAGCATATCTTCTTTTGAGTCAGTCTTATACTCCATATTATATTTGTAAAATTTATCCAGTTTGCGGCATACACTGTAGTTCATTTGTTTCATTCCTGTATGAATATGTGCAGCTTCACTATACCACAAATTATTGATCCATTATACTATTAATGGGCACGAAAGTTGGTTTTAATTTGGCATTATAATGATTGGTGCCCTTAGGATTATTCCTGTATATGTCTTTTTGTGTTTTATTTGTATGTGTCATTAACGGATGCTGTCACACATTCCTATGTAAAATGTGTGTGTGTAAAATATCTATACACCTAGAAATAAAATTGCTTCCACAAGACTTTAAGATTTCTACGTGTTCTACTTCCTTAGCAATATTTGATTTTATCAGCTTTAACATTTTAGCCATGCCATCAGGTATGTAGTGCAATTTCATTGTGGTTTCAATTTGCATTTTCATGATGACTAATGAAGTTGGTCAGTTTTTCGTACATTTACTGGCCGTATGATACTCTTTTGCTAAGTGCCTATTGAAATCCGATGCTCAATATCCTAAATCATTTGTATTTTCTTATTGGTTTGTCTAGTCTTTAAATATTCCAGACATGAGTGTTTCATCAATTACATATGTTGAAGATATTTTCTTTTTACACCTTGGTTTCATGTATCTATTCTCTTGATGACACCTTTTGATAAACAGAAATTCTTCATTTCGATATACTCCAGTTGAATTGTTCACGGTTAAGGCTTAGAGGAACTTTAAAACACATAAAGTGTCCCATGCCATTAGAAATTTACATTCAAATTGAAGAAGATTAATTATATATTTGCAAGAATATGATATATAAGTAAGTTCTGCATGGTGTTAGGGTTTAGTTGCTATATAAGCTAAATGGGAAAACCCAGTGTGTTGAGATGTGGTGACAGAGATGAGTTTTGAGCTAACATTTAAGAAAATATAAAATTTGGACTTATAAAAAGAGATGGCAGAATATTCAGAGATATTCCAGGAAAAAATGTGACAGAGCACATAGAATAATTGGATATAGAAAAAGGAGGAGTATAAGTAGTAATTAAGCATGCAGACTTTGGGTCCACACTGATTGGACTCAACTGTTTGATCTGCTATTCTTTTTCTGTGGCCTTGGGCAAGGTACATAATCTTTTTTCAGCTCAGTTTCCTAATGTATAAAACAGGAAGACAAAAGTAACTACTACCCACATTTTGACAGGGTTAAAATCAAAACTAAATTTTAGTGCACGTCAAATTGTCAACAAATGTCTGTTATTATAAGTAGAAAACAGTAATAGGTGTACAAGTGTCAGAATGAGTAAATAGAATAACTATTGAGTGAAACTTACTACATCCTTGATACCAGTAATGAATGTTCCACATAAAGTATCTCATTAGATCTTCAAGGAATCATTGTGAGAATAAATATTATTTTCAAACTAAGGCCATCAGTCTTATTGAGGAACTGCACATAGAAAAGCATCATGAATAAGGCTAGCTGTTTATGGAGGGCCATTTGAGGGCAGACTTTGAGTGCCAGAATGAATAATCTGGACATAGTCAATGCATGGCTAAAATTCACTAGAGGTGATATAATGATTAATGAAAATAATATTTTAGGAAAATGTAATCTAGCAGCAGTTTACAAGATGACCAAGAGTAAAGAGATGCTGAAGGGGGATGTAAAAGTTAGGAAATCTGATTTGAAAGTCAGGACACAAGCCTGACTTTACCTATGGCTTTGGGGTTGATGAGAAAATAATTTGGTAGTGTTAAAGACATTCTATGTGACCTGAATTTCCTGAGTAACTATTTCTTATACAGTAGGGCTTTGGCCACATAAGCAAAGCTAGCCTGAAAAATGTAATGCCTCCTCAGTTGCAGTATTTGATCAGTGTTTTAGTCCCCTAGGGCTGCTACATGAAAATACAAGAGACAGGGTGGCTTAAACAACAGACATTTATCTTTTTACTATTCTAGAAGTCTAAGCTCAAGGTCCTGGATCTTTTGGTTCCTGGTAAGAACTATGTTCCTGGTCAATTATGATGAATGGCTTAACATTTATTGAGTGTCCATGATACACAAACATAGCAAAAAATACATGATGCCTTTCATTAAAAAATAGGAAAAGGTGAAGGTCTATTTTTACATGACTATTTCCTTCACTACAGGATGGAGGTCTCTATAATCAATAAAACAGAGTTCCAGTAATTTTCACATGGTTGTCATAATAATACACTGACTTGCTTCCTATATAAGCCTATCATGTTACTCCTTTTTCATTTTTTAAAGAAAAATTTACTTATTTTAAGAGAGAGAAAATTGGGGAGGGGCAGAGAAAGGGAAAGAGAGAGAATTCCAAGCAGGCACCATGCTCATCACAGAGCTGGATGCAGGGCTCAATCTCATGACGGTGAAATCAGGACCTGAGCCGAAATCGAGAGTAAGACATTCAACTCACTGAGCCATCCAGGTGCTCCCCTTCATCTCCTTTTTCACTTTAAAGACATCTTAATATTATTTTAAAAATTTTTTAATGTTTTATTTATTTCTGAGAGAGATTGAGAGAGATAGCGTGAGCAGAGGAGGGTCAGAGAGAGAGGGAGACACAGAATCCGAAGCAGGCTCCAGGCTCTGAGGTAGCTGGCAGCACAGAGCCCTATGCGTGCCCGAACTCTACAAACTGCAAGATCCTGAGCCGAAGTCAGATGCTTAACCGACTGAGCCACCCAGGTGCCCCAAGATATCTTATAATTATTTAACTACATGACTTTCCAGTTTAACCCCCAGGATAGTAAATCTAAACAAAAGTTATATGAAATCCAAAGGAGAAAGGCATCTTCAGTTTTTTTGTTTTGTTTTTTTTTGAGCTCACAACTTTTTGTGCAGGTGCAAGTTGAATTTTTCCTTACCTTTTTCCTTTACGTTTTAGCTAATTAAGACTCACCAGTTCTAAGACTATTGACATGTCAATATATCAAATATGCAGCAAAAATTTTATGATGAGGACATCACCGACAGAGAGAATGATCTAAATTATTTTACCTCATGCAAAATATCTCCATCAGATGTATTCTCCTAAGTCAGTAGCTTGCAAACACTAATACGCTTCAGAATATTTTTCTTAAATGAGATCTTAACTGTAAGTTCAACATATAAAGCTACTTTGAGTGGATGAAGGAGGCTGGATACTGCTCCCTTGTTTTCCTACAAGCTTCCCAAGGGGTCCCTAAAGCTCGGAAGAGGTTCTTTCAAGCAACACGAAGTAAGAAGCTTCTGCTTCAACCTGACACTGACTAGGAATACTTTTGGTAAACTGGCAATGTCTCCATAGATAAAATACCTTAGGCCATTGCTGGTTATTGAGACAGGAAACTGATAGTCCCCTGAAGTCGTCATTGAATTGGGAGTCAGAGGATTTGGGCTCTGCCAACAGTTTGTCTGATGCTCTTAACCTCTCTGCTCCTCTTTATGTACAAACCCTCATTTATAAATAAAGTCGATAGCAGAGAAAGACCGTACTTGAAGCAGGAAATACATATTATGTTAAGTTGATCAATTACTGTCAAATTTTCTCGAACAAAATGTTCCTTGATTTCAATTTCTTCATTTGCCTAACAGTGTGACAAATATCTCAGAGGTTACTTAAATTATTTATATCATGTTTATGTGTATTAAATTTATTAATAGGTTAAGTTTATGAGAATTATTTAATTATAAGACCAATATAATTTATATTTAAAAACAATAAATCTAGAAAAATTCAAATTTACACTAATTTAATACAATAGAATTTGCTTTCCTGATTTTGTATAAGTGTTCACTACGTATTTACGGTACCCACTGTCAGAGTGCCAATTCTGTTTTACCTGCTATGTGCTTGAGTATACCACAGTGCTCCTCGGTTATTCTCCATTTGAATTCTGATAAGACCTTCATTTCTACAATGCACCTTAATGTCATTTGGTCTTCATTTAGCAGTAATACATTATTTATACTTCTTTAATTTCTCTAGAGCCATTACGAAAGAACTAATTGATGACATTACAGTCATAACCAACACCGCAAACAAAGACAGTACTTTCTGTAAGGCTAGCATAGAACTCATCCAGAATAGGTTCATTTGTTTTTCCACTAAAACAAAATTCTCTTGGAAAACATTTATACCGAGTAATTTCCACCTTCAAGCTCAGAAAATACTAAGATATGCTGACTGAGTAATGCAATGTTCTTCTCAAATCTCAAATGCGGTTAGGACACTGTACGGTGGAGCCAGAGTATCAGGGCTCTAGTCCTCAACTCAGCTCTTCCTCACCACCATCATCATGAGAGAGAAACTGAATCATTGATTGCCCTTAGGAAGGATTAAATTGTTCCTTTGTTTCCTCATTTATAAAATGAAAATCATTATCTCTTCATGAGTTGTCATGAAGATGAAAAGGGATAATGCATGTGAAAGTATGGTATAAACTGTAAAGAGCACAATAAAATACGTGGTATCATTAGTGCCTACATTCTATCTATCTGCATTTTATTCTACCATTAGCTGACCACATTCAAAGAAAGGGCTAAGAGAACAGGAGAGAGAAACTGCAGAGGTAAGTTTTAGCTTCGAAAGAACTATATATTGTAGAAATACTTTCATTGTTTCCCTTCTGCGTGTTCCATTTTTACTTAAGTAAAACATTCTTAACTAAGTGCTACATTAATGCCATAGAAAGCATCAAAAACTTCAAGTGATGGAGATTGTGTTTTATTTTATTTTATTTTTATTATTTTTCAATGTTTATTTATTTTTGAGAGATAGATTGTGAGCAAGGGAGGGACAGAGAGACAGGGAGGCACAGGATCTGAAGCAGGCTCCAGGGTCTGAGCTGTCAGCACAGAGCCTAACATGGGGCTTGAACTCACAAGCTGTGAGATCATGACCTGAGCTGAAGTCAGCTGCCCAACGTACTGAGCCACCCAGGTGCCCCTGAGATTGTCTTTTAAAGTAGTGTCAAAAATTAATGAAAACAAAGTGAATTCATCAAAACTTTCTTTTATTTATACCTACTCAAATAACCATTTAGATTTCTTTTTTCTTCTTTTTTTAGGAATAAATGTAATTACAAACAATTTTAAGTTAAAAAATGATTTGAAACACAATTTACCATGAGTATTTAAAAGAGAAAAAAGCATATCCCAAGTTTTTAAATATTTTTGATTGAATACCAACAGATGAATCTACAGGTCAGTATATATTTAAAAAAAAAAAACTTTCTGTCAATAATCACTTACATTATAGTAAAATTTTGTTCTTTCTCTTTAGGGTAAAATCATTTGGGGTCATACTTTAAAATTTTGCTTTAACTGGGGTGCCTAGGTGGCTCGGCCAGTTGGGCATCCAACTTACAGTCATGGTTTTGAGACCCGTGACAGGTTCTGTGCTGGCAGCTCAGAGCCTGGAGCCCGATTTGGATTCTGTGTCTTTCTCTCTCTCTGCCCCTCCCCCATTCATGCTCTATCTGTCTCTCAAAAATAAATACACATTAAAATATTTTTTAAATTTGCTTTAACTAGTGTAGCATTTACTTTAAAATAACTTCCTTTGTTTCTTTTGAAACTCACATTCACCAAAATTTTGCATTTAAAAATATATATATAATTCTAATTACTACTTTGATGATATGCCAAAAACAGTTAATTAAAAATATATTGACTATTATTTGTCCATAAAATAAATTAGGTGAAAATCCAAATAAATCTTCTACTCCCCAGCCAGTGGCTTTCAGGTCAAGCAATATCCTTTTAGACCTCTTGCCAGATAGAAGGTCCTTGTACTCCATTTAGAAAATGAATCATGGGATAAAAAATACTCCACTTATTATGCTGAGTTAATATAATTGTTCAGAACAACATATTGCAGATAAAATTCTTATGTGGTGTCCTAAGACAACAGTCTCAAATTATCTCAAATTTTACTTACAAAATGAATTGTATTAATTTCTATATATATGATATGATAAGTTAATCAAATAAAGGGGGTGCCTCGCATACCTTCTGAACTGTGTCAGGACCTAATCCTATTCACAACACACTCAAAAGACAATGTCCTGTTCAAATCAGAATAAACATTTAGATTGCAATAAAATTGCTTTAGGGGAGAATTTTTCAAATGACTGCACTGAAGTCTGCTGCCTGTCAGGACATGGAAAATCAAAGTATTCAAGAAAAACATCTCCCTTGATACCATCTCTCTCTCAGAGCCTCCTAGCAAGCAGAAAAGGCCACACAAGTTATGGTTGAACATTCACGTTTCTACTTTGGAGTCAGAAGCTGAGAGAGTAATTAATGTTAGTATGAAGTTAAGATTCTCTAGCCTTTCAGTGAGAGCTGCTGTTACTGATGTAAAGGCTGTGGAAGAGCAAGAAACCCATCACCCAGACCCGTTCGCCCAGTTACACAGACAGGAAAGATTATATAGAAAAATGTCTTCTGAGGTTTTGTATTTTCTGTAGGGAATCAAACTGGATTATCAAAAATACAGGGAACTTTTTCTTCTCTATCATTAAAGCTACTTCTAGACCCCAAACTTTCATGCAGAATAGCCAGCCATATTAATAAAGATGATGATATGTGTACGTGCTATATTTATGAACATTTTTACATTTAAAAAATATTTTCATAACCAAACACAATTTTTAAAAACTGACATTGCTAAAACAATATCTTACTGCACACATGCAAAATATTTCTTCAGGGAAAAAAAATAAACTAGATGTGGCTGGGTGGCTCAGTTGGTTGAGCTTCCAGCTCTTGATTTTGGCTCAGGTCATGATTTCGAGCCCCATGTCAAGCTCTGTGCTGAGCCTGCTTGGGATTCTCTCTTCCTCTCTCTCTCTCTCTCTCTCTCTCTCTCTCTGCCCCTCCCCTATTTGCATGCACACTCTCTCTTCCTCTCATCCTCCAAGTAAATAAGTAAACTTTTAAAAAAATAAACTACATGCATTTTGCAGAATAAAAAATTTCTAGAGCATTTTAATACACAATCCTAGAGAACATTGAACGGGCATTATTAAGATGATTGTTTGTTTTTTTAAAGCCCAGACACTTTATAAATTTTATGCATTTATTTTTGCTATTCCTTAGCTGTTAGTATTCGTTAGTCAGAGAAAACTCATGGTGAGCTAGGAATAACAAATCAAAACACACTAAATACACAAAACAGAGTTAAGGTAAACATTTTTGAGTACCTGAAGAAGTCAATCTTTAAAATTACTGAACATTAAAAATCCACAGGGAGTTTTTAGGTAACAGCAATGCAATTATCACATCTCAATTGATTCAGAAAAAAAGCATCTGACTCTGACTTTTACATAGAGAATTCTTTCAGAATAAAATAATCCATTCAGACTTCTGGGGGAGGGGGGAAGATGCTTATTAAGGATAGGACTAAAAATCATATGTCTGTATAATTATATTTGCCAATTATTTGATGAGGAATATTTTATTGTTTGAAGAATAAAATGGTCTCCTGAGCTATACACTATCATTTTTTTTTAATCAGCCAATTCTGCACTAGAACCAATTACTTTACCTGGACTTATTAGCCATTATCACCATTCAGCATTTTTCCTCCATTTCTTTTTCATTAGCTTAAAACACAGATTGCACTTCTCCATTCTTTAGAAGTTAGACACACTACAGGACTGGGATTAGGGTGAGGTGAATGAGGCACTGACTTCTTGCCTAAACATTAATGGAGGTGAAAAGCAAACTCCATAATCAAGAGAAATAATATTTTAGTTCAATATTTTAAGAAATAAAATTAATGCAAAAATCTATGATGATAAACAACATATCAAAATGAAAATAAACATAAGATAGCACTATTGATTTTTCCTTTTGTCTCATGCTGCAATGTGGTTTGGTTTTGCCCTTTACTGATTCATGAATGATTTGTATCTAATCATAGCATATAAATTTGAAACCACAGTCACTGGAGGGGGAATCAATTATTGGCTATGGACATTCAACTAAAGTTATTAAAAGAGGAGAATCACACTTAGCATTTAGTCAAACTTAAACAAAAATACCCAATTTTTCCTGTTATTCAATGAGCTGAAAATTCAATGGACTGTACATTACTACTTTATCTTTATACAACTATTTGCAAATAGCTTCATAAGGGAAATATATTTAAGAAGCAGGAAATTCTTCCCATATACATATGTGGTCAAACAGTTACTTATTTAGATCGAGTTAGAGCATCCTCCAAGATCTCAGTCCTACATGACAGGAAGAATGATACCACCATGAACAGCAAAAGATTGGATGACCTTAGGTGGGAGGTGAGGAGTTCTGATTTGGGCATATTAAGCTGAAAATGATAGTGTGCCAGATTAGCTTGTGTTGTCTGTGTCAGTTTCCTTAACAAATTCTCGGTTGAAAATGGGAATCAGGTTCATATGCTTATTGTATTTATGTGTGTATGTGTGTGTGTGTGTGTTTATTTATTTATTTATTTGTTTGTTTATTTATTTTGAGAGAGAGAGAGAGCAAGGAACAGAGGCAGAGGGAATTAGAGAATCTTAGGCAGGCTCCACACCAGCATGGAGCCTGATGTGGGGCTTGATCTCACATCTGTGAGACAACAACCTGAGAGGAAATCAAGAGTTGAACACTTAACAGAATGAACCACCCAGGACCCCCTGATTATTGTATTTAATAACATGTACCATGTTGAACAGAGGAGCAAATAGGTAAATAGCTACGAAGGTCTCACATGCTTCAAAGGGAATATAATGTTTTAGTTTTATCTGAAATGATGAGTAGAAAATTGCCAATGAAAGTAGCAGGGAAGAGAGAAAGACAAAACTATCTAAATAGAGGAAACAGCAAAGCTATAAGCATTATGAAATCACATAATATATTTGGTGAATTAAAAGTAGTTTGTAAGAAGAAGAAAGGAAATAATAAAAGGTGTTTTTGGAGAACATGATCAGCAGTATCCTACAGATTGTCTGAGCCATGAAATAGAGTTTGGATTTTATTCTGTAAGCACTGTAGAGCCATTACAAGTTTTTAAGAAGAGCAGTAATTGATCCAATTTATATTTTAGAAAGATCAATCTGACAAGGCAGTGTGAAGAATGGGTTATATGAGGACAAGATAAAATTTAGAGAGAACATTTATGAGGCTTTTGAAATACTTTAGATGAAAAATGATGAGATCCTGAAAATGATGAGAACCTTATAGTTTTATCACTAAGGATGAAAAAGAGGGAATAAATACCAAAGGTATTTGGAGCACAACACAGTCTACTTTGATTACATCATACATTTCGTGTTCACTAATTGTGCATTGTTTAGGGTTGACTGGCATGGAAATGGAAGGATGTTGAGCATGAATCAAAGGAAAATATGTATGATGACACTCATCTTCTTGGCTTGGTAGTTCATCTATTTCACTAGCTATTTAGAGAGTGAAAAAGAGATCCTACTGAGGGGTAACATGTTCTGATTGCTACTACAGACAACAGTCTACTTTCTTTTTTTTTTTTTTTTTTAAATTTTTTTAATGTTTTATTTTATTTCTAGGAGAGAGAGAGAGATACAGCGTGAGCAGGGGAAGGTCAGAGAGAGAGGGAGTCACAGACTGAAACAGGCTCCAGGCTCCGAGCTGGCAGTCAGCACAGAGCCCGATGCGGGGCTCGAGCCCACGAACTGCGAGATCATGACTTGAGCGAAAGTAGGACGCTTAACCGACTAAGCCACCCAGGTGCCCCATCAACAGTCTACTTTCATTCCATGGTTTCTAGTCTTTTGTACTCAGAATTATAAGGGTCTATTGCAACTTCAGAATTGAGGAGAGTAGACTAGGTTTCTTCTAACTGACAAAAGTACTAAAAGACCCAGGAGATCTAAATGATAAAGTCCTTATTGGAAGAAACATCATTTATTTTTCTTTAATCCATAGTTTTAAAACTAAGTATAGGATTATTAATCTAGGTGTTGCCGTAGAGAAATTAGTTACATTTCTTATGTTCTCTACTTTGTTTCACATCATGCAAGTAAGAGAGGTACAATTCCTCCTCCAGCTTGTGGTTGTTAGAGGACTGTTAGCCAGTGCCTCCTAGTTATTTCCCATTCTCCTATATTTCCCTTGTATTATTGAAAATAAAAGTGGTGATATCATTCCACCGTTTCCAAAAAAAGAGCATTTGTTAGAACAACAAAAGATTATAGTAAAAAGGCAATAAAATACTCATGTATGCTGAAAATGAAAGCCCTATATGCCCTCACATTTAGTGGGTTATTCAATTGATTCTCCTTAGAAACTCCTGTGAGAAAGTAAAGAATACGAAGTGCTTTGTTCTCTCAGAGTCCCAGCTTTATTTGTGGAATATGGTTCAACAAAGAGTATCCATATATTTTTTAATGCCAATAGGATAATATTTCAATTATGATGATCCAGAAGAAAATGTCTGCAAAATTTAATTTGTATGTCTAATAACAAAGATCAAAATTCTTGATTCCCTTAAATATTTTGACTTGTGCAGACATACAGTCTATTTTCCCTATTGATAACAGCTATGGAGGCTTCTTATGAAGCTCCATAAATACTATAGGTTGTGTCTGCCCATTTGGGAGGGAATGGGGAGGAATGGTGGCTGATAAGAAGTCATGAAAATAATAAGTGGGAATAAAGAATAAAAATGTTCACAGGCATCATGAATAAGGAAGAAATACCAAGAAGATAGGGAGGCTGATTATGGTTTCAAGTTGATAAAAGAATGAGGACCAAGATTCACACATCCTCTTAACAAGTTTCAAACAGCCAGCTTCCCCCATATCCATCCTTGTTTTTGCTCAAAAGAAATTCTCATAATTACAGTAGCTATTTTGTTCAGGAAGGTGAAAAAGGAAAGTGTGCCAGAGCTGGGACAAGCATTCAAGGCAATAAACTGGTGTGTATCATTTAAAACAAAAATGAGAAAACAATAAGATTGATTTTAGTTGGATATATTGTTTTAGGTGTCTGTGAAATATTAGTGGAAATACCTGCCAGAGTGGTAGATATTAAATTCTGAAACTTTAACAGTCAGAAACAGAGATTAAGAAGATCACAGAGAAAGAATTTTGACAAGAAAACTAGGGAAGAGTGAATTTCAACAATAATTAAGAACTGGACACTTTGAATATCAAAAGGAAGTCTTCATTCCAACACCAGCCCATTGGTTGGTAGACAGCCTCTTCTACCAGCACCCAACTCAGGTCTTTTCAGTTCTTCTTATGGACCTACCATTTTTTCCATAGTCCAGGATGCCTACTACTGTATGGAACAATAAGTATATATTCAGAACAATGATTTCTTACATGAATCCTAAATATTGTTTATTACTTGGACTCATTAATCTTGTCTTTCTAACAACAGCTGGTATCATTAACAATGGCTGTAAACATTAGGAAATAGTTTAACAGTTTTTTTGGCATCTTTGACTCATTTACTTTTATTGTAGAATCCATCTATATATTCTAATTCTAATCGTCTGCCTTTCCTTGAGGAGGCTGATTACAATTATGAGCTGAAATGTTTGCCTAAAATGTACTATATATCTGTGATAGAGCCTACCTTTATCTTAATCTGACTTGACCAATCTGCTAAATTCGGCCCAAAGGAATATTTTTGTACTTCTATACTACTCTCTTATCTTAATGTGCACAACACCTTTTTTTCCTGAGTTTTTGAGAATTTTTCTAGTCCTTTCTTCATAGTCTCCCCTGCAAATTTATTTATCTATTTCAGCCATTAAGAGTCTGAGTTCCTTAAACTTTAATCTCAATTCACCTTCTTTTATCACTGTTTTCTTATACTCTTTTCCTAAGTGATATCAAGCAAGCAGAGGGCAGAGTAGGATCAATGCCTATGATTGGACCACGCCAGTCAAGAACAATTACCTAGTCCACATAACTCCTACCAAACTCAGTGTCCTCAAGATCAAATCTATGATTATTCACTTTCCTGACCTTATGATTCTCCAGAATCTCCTATCTCACCAAGTGGCACCAGTGTCCATGAAATTACACAAACCAGAAATATTAGAACCTCTAAGCTCTCTTTTCCAATCTATCTCTAAAAGCTGCCAATTTGGGGGTGCCTGGGTGGCTCAGTCAACGCAGCAACCAACTCTTGGTTTTGGTTCAGGTCTTGATCTCAAAGTTTGTGAGTTCAAGCCCCACATTGGGCTTTTGGCTGACAGTATGAAGCTTGCTTGGGATTCTGTCTCTCTTCCTTACTTTCTGCCCATCTCCCGTTTGTGTGCATGCACTCTCTCTTTCTCTCTCAAAATAAATATTTTTTAAAAAGCTGCCATTTTTATCTCTTAATTGTCTCTTGAATCTACTTATTTTTGCCCATGTTTACTGCTACCAAATTCCAAACCACAGCAGTGTCTCACCTGAACTATTGTAATAGCTTTTAACCAATTTTCCTTTATCTTTCCTGCCCTCTCCCAATCTGTTCCCCATACCACAATAAGAGTGATCTTTAAAAGAGCAAATATGTTCATATCATCACCATTGAAATTCTTAAAAACAAAACTACCATTGCTTTTAAGATTTAAAAGGAAAAAAAAATCAGCATGGCATACAAGGTCCTACAATGGTTCTCCAAGCTCATTTCACAATATTCTCTCCCTCCCTCCCTCTCTGCACTCCGAACACATAGGCTTTCTTGAAGTGTCTTAAACTGGTCACTTGATCTTTGTAGATAGGGTTTTATCCACATGCACAAATGTTAAACCCATAATCTAACCTCCTCTCTGAACTTAAATTAGCTGTCACTCTTTCTGCAGTAGATCTCAACACAAGCAGAACTTTATCAGGGAAAATGTTCCTGAGCTGGCAGTCTAGGTTAAATTTCTTTGGTAGAAGCTCTCATAGCTCTATTCCTATTTGTTTTTCAAGCAGTTATAACTATTTTATACATTAGTGTTATTTTCATACATTAGTGTTATTTTTAAGTTATGCCTATTTCTACCCTTGAATTGTAAGGTCTATGAAATTAGAGATCAAGTCTGTTTTGTTTACTGCTGTGTTTCTTTTGTCTGATATAAAACAGTAGATCCCCACCTACTTTTGTTGCCTCTAAAATCCATGCCTGAAGCTGCAGTTTGGGTGATGTATGAGCTTGGCACCATAATATCAGATAAGTCTTATATGGTTATAAACCTTTTACTTGTTAACTTAAAAGATATATTTTAAGTAGGTACTATAGACAAGTGTTATGTATATGCTCAATGTATTTGCTGATGAATGAATGATTAATGAATACAAGAATGAATAATACACAAGATGTTAAGAGATCAAGATCCTACCATAACGAAGACTCTAACATCACAGGCTATAATCAGAAGGCAGTAAATTGCTCTGGTTACAAGCACAGACTTGGGAATAGATTGGGTTTAAGTCCTGACTTTTACCCTTAGTAGTTAAGTGAATTGCCTCCCTTGACCTCAGTCTTCCCATATCTATAATAGGAATAATATTAGTATTTTCCTCATAAATAGTTGTGAGAATTAAATGATATAAATTTTTAGAATAGTGGGTTATTTTACACAAAGTAAGCAAGAATTAAATATGAACTATAATTATTAGTAAAGATAACCTTGTATGGGCTGTGAAATGTGTCCCCTCAAAATTTATATATTAAAGTCCTAAGCCCCCCTCCCAGTATCACAGAATGTGACTGTGTTTGGACATAGGAATTTTGAAGATGTAATTAAGGTAGAAATAGTGTGAGTTTTAATCCAATATGACTAGTGTCCTTATAAGAAGAGGAGATTAAGAGACAGGCAGGCATAGAAAGAAGACCATGTGAAGATACAGGGAGATGATAGTTGCCTATAAGCCGAGAGAGAGGCTTCAGAAGAAATCAACCTGGCTGACATTTTGATCTAGGACTTGTAGTGTCCAGAACTGTGAGAAAATGGATTTCTGTTTCTCAAGCCACCCAGTCTCTGCTACTTTGTTATGACAGCCCTAAGAAACTACCAGAAACCTCTTACACTACTATCTAGATTTTAGCACAATATCATCAACAGAACAACAATGATATTTTAAGGTACATGTCTTCCATCCCCTCTTCTAGATATATAAATTTTCTTTTTGGTTTGTGCCAAACCCTCATAAGGGCATAGACCTTGAAGATATTTGTTTATCCATTATAGGAGTATCCTCACTGAGGTAACATTAATGGTACATTCTCAATTTTTATTGAAAATTGTAAAAAGATAATTATTTGCATTAATATCTGCTTAAACTTAGGAGATGACAAATGGCAGGTATGCACTGCCTTATTCAAATCTAACCTTTTTGGGTGAGCATCCCTATTTTATAATGAATGAAACTGAGTCCCCCATCCCCCAAAAAGGGAGTTAAGTGTTTATTCCAGAAATATGGAAGTGTCAGAACCAGAAGTCAAATCCAAGTCCATGCTATTATTAATGTAGAATGATGGCTACCATATCTTCCCCATTTGCTATAAAACAAATGTGGTTGTCCATTGCAAAATTGTGTTTAATATCCCATAGTAAAACTTTCTCTAAAACTTAATGCTGAAAGCTTTATTTCCCTGAGGAGTTCCTTACATCTTCCTTTCTGAAATGAATAATATAATTTATCAATTTTCCTTCAAAAATCCAATTTTAACTCAATCACAGTATCTATATTAACTAGCACAGCAGCTCCTTTGCAGTATTCTACCAATATGCTTTTGGGTATGGTTGAGGTATAAATAAACAAGTATAAATATTCACTTGGATGGACATGAAGACAACCTGTATGAGAAGTGTTGACATACACAAAAATTTTCTAATGCTACTCAATAAGTGCTAAGTGCAAAAAGAGAGGTTCAGAGGCATATTCAGTTACTTGTTGCAAGATAAGGAAAGAAAGGGATTACATTCATCTTGGGACTTCAGAGAAACTTTGCTGATGGGGAAGACAGGCATATAGAGAGGAGGAGAATGGAAATCCCATATGAAAAGACATAATTGGCACAAGCTGACGGAAGAACAGACATTTGGATGGGATAGGTAATAGCGGTAGGTAAGTTTATGGAAACCTTGTTTAATCTGTGTAGGTGTGGCTTGAAAGTGAACTGGTAATACCTGCATTTTATCCTTGTAGAAACGTGGAAATCGTGTGAGCATTTTAGAGTACTAATAATGCAATTATTAGATTCTTAAATTTTCATCATCATATAAATCTGCATAGACATTGAAGCTCTTAGACAACTTGAAATTGGCGGAGCTGTGTCCTGGCAGTTCAGAGCCTGGAGCCTGCCTCAGATTCTGCTCTGAACTGCCAGGACACAGCCCGGTGCGGGACTCAAACTCACAGACCATGAGATATGACCTGAGCTGAAGTCGGACACTTAACTAACTGAGCCACCCAGATGCCCCAAAAGTTTTTAATTTATACATATACTTTAGCTTGAAATTCAAGTGATTTTTTACATAAAAACCAGGATCTAATTAAATTTTACTGAACAGAATATTTCATTTCAAAAATGATCTTTATTTCTTCGGGTAACAATTTGTTTCCTTCTTGTTAATATCACAGTCCATCAATATGGTCTAGTGTCACACATTAATTGTATGATATTTACTTCAGAGTTGGAGATAGAATTATTTGCTAAATTTTCATCTATTTGTATTGTAAAAATTTTTTAATGTTTATTTATTTTTGAGAGAGAGAAAGAGACAGAGTACAACCAGGTGAGGAACAGAGAGAGAAGGAGACACAGAATCTAAAGCAGGCTCTGACAGCTCAGAGTCTGACGCAAGACTCAAACTCCCAGACTGAGAGATCATGATGACCTTAGCCTAAATTGGATGCTTAATGGACTGAGCTTCCCAGGCGCCCCTCATATATTTTTGTTATAGAATAAAGGACTGGAAACATGCTTTGGTGATGACAACATATATGGTAGCTTGGTAGCTTGGTATCTATTGAGTAAATCACTACTATTTAGCACTATACAAACAAGAAAACTGCAGGAGAGCCATTTTGATATCTTCTCATACAACTGGTCTCACTCAAATAACCATTTACATATTGTATTTAGCACACATATTGTATTTAGCACACAAGGCATAATGGAGCAAATGAAGTCTTATCAATTACCATATGCATGTCATTGACTTAAAATGATTTCTACCTGGAAAGACATTCTGATTCTGAATCTATGGTGGCATCTAGCCACATAATTCATTTTTAGACCTTAAGACTTAAATCTATCTTTATAGATTAATTTCAACAGATAGCTGTCCTTCTGATCTGCTAAAAACACTTTCATAATATAGTTGTTCATTCTTACAAGTCATTTTGCTAAAGAGTAAGGGTCTATGGCTCACTCTGTGCTGAATGCTGGGTGGATTCTTTGCAAACACAAACACAGAGATATATTTATAAAATGTATCCATCATATGGAAATAATTAACCTGACTGCATATACATATAAGTTTTACATCCAGTTATATTTACAATTATATTTATATTATAATTAACTTGAATTAATTAATTGGCATCTATTTTAGATGTAGATATTAGTTGACAATACTAAATTTGGACCCAGAATTCACTATATATATCATTACCCTGTTCACACAAAAAGACACAAAACCTAAAATGATCAATGGCTCTTAATACATCATCTATAATACTATTTAGGATACTAAATTTTCTATATAAGAGCCCAACCATAATATACCTTGATTTACTGTAATGTGAGATTTCATAATTTGTGTGCACCAAGGTAGTTTCTACTATGCATCTATGTCAATCAGTAAACAGTTCTACATCAGCAGGCTGGAGTTCTGATAGCTAAATGAAACATAAGAGTTACATGTCAGCAATCATATTCTCTATCTGCCTTATTTAATTGAATATCTGGTGAGTATAGAGATAACACAGTTGCAAGTTTTTTCACTTGAGAAATTAGTGACTAGAACTACTTTTTCTTTTATCTAATGGTCACATTTCGTTATTTTTAAAGTTTTTTACAGTGCTATTTATTGTATGAGTTGACTCATACAAAATATTTTAGTAAATTGTCTTACATGGAAGAGGTGCTCAATAAATGTTAATTAGCCAACTAATGTCCTTAGATCTTATCCTAATTCATCATAGCATTTCCCCCATATCTGCCATTATTGTCCTTGCCCTGTTTAATGATATAATAAAAATCCAGAAGTGTCTTTGTTTCTAAAATGTTAAAAACTCCTTTTCTTCTTTGAAGTAACCTATAGAGAAAGATAATTTACCATTATTAGTGACTCTGACAAGGAGCTTCGAGCCCTGTCTTCGGGGCTCTTATCAGTGGCAGAAGTAGACATTGAACAAATAGTGACAAAATGCTACAGTAACAATATGACAATATCCTCTGACCTGAAATGTCACGCAGTTCTCTTACTTGGGAACATGAAAGAGAGATATATTTATGCTTTCTCCAGAAAGACCAAGAAGGTAAAAAAATAATAATAATAAAATAAAAATAAAAAATAGCAAGAACATGCAGAAAGAAGGTGTTGCATTCCAGACAATGCCAGCACCGTGGCCCGCATGGAGTCCAGGGTGTGTGTTAGGGAGCGGTGGGATGAGGCTGCACAGGCAGGCACATGCTAGCCCAGTCAGGGCTGTGTTCCTGTGTCAGGGAGATTTGATCTCACACGATAGGCAGCAGCAAAACATTGAAGGATTTTAAGGATGCAAACAACCTGATCAGATAGAGCTTTTAGAAACCTCATTGCAGCAGCAGCAACATAGTGCTTTCATTTAATGAAACCCCTCCCAAGAGAAAAGGAAAGCAATTTAAGAGCTAGATCTTTTGGGGTAAGGTATGTGATAGCTGGCAAGAGCATACTGCTCTTTCTGTAATGGGAGGGAGGGAACCCTGGATTAGTGCATTAATGACAACTACCTTCCCCACTGCCCCCATAAATGGAAAGATTATACAGAAAACAATTATGTTAGACTAATATAATTTATTCCTGTGATGTCATCTCTCTGGGCTTCAGTAAGACTTGATTCTGCTCCAGATGGAGATTAGAGTAGCAAGCTGGACTGATAGGATCTAGAACACTCGACCACTGAGGGAAGGAACATGGAATTCAATACTTCCCCTTACATTAGTGCTCCTGTACCATTCAGGGAAATAAAATTATTTTTAACCTCATATATGTTTAAATGTATCTATTTATTTTTGAGAGAGAGAGAGAGAGAATGAACAGGGTGGGGCAGAGGGAGAAGGAGAGAGAGAGAGAGAGAGAGAGAGAGAGAGAGAGAATCCTAAGCAGGCTCCACATTGTCAGCACCCAGCATGATGTGGGGCATGAACTCATGAACCAGGAGATCATGACCTGAGCTGAACCTAAGAGTCAGGCACTTAACCAACTGAGTCACCCAGGTGTCCCTAACTTCACATTTTAATAGTAAACTGTTATAAGCCCCTACACTTACTAATTCATTTTATCGTTATAATGACACAGTAATGTAGGTATTATTTTATAGATAAGGAAATTAAGTAACTGATCACACTCACATCATGGAGTAATATTAAGGTCTAGAGAAAAAAGTTTAGCAAAGGAAAATTTATAGCAGACTAACATAATAAGTAGGTCCTGGGCATCATTAATTGCCACAGCCGAGTGCTCACTGGGACAAAGTCATAGTATCAGACATAGCAGAAGTGTTATAAAGTGAGATCAAAATTTGGTTTGATGTAATGCAGAGTAACATGTCAAACATATCGGAAATATTATTTAGCAGTGACCTAGTAAGAATGGTTTTGACCCAAGTCATTATTTGAAGAGAAAATTGGAAGAGACTGTTTCCAGCAAAATACTCTTTACTCCCTGGAGACCTTTCACAATGCCAGCAACCTGACAGATGGTGAACAATGCATTGTGGCAAACCTGACCTAAAACTTTCAAGAAGATTCACAACAGTATTCTTATTGGCAGATGTTTTTCAGCTACTGCATTGCAATTTAGAGAACTATGCCTCCAAGAAGAAGCATGGTCTTCGATTTAGTATTTTCTGTAATGTGAAGATCTACTGAAACTTGCTAATTCTTTTAAATAAAATGAATCTTCAGTGCCTGACATTGTCCTGCAATATAAATTCCTACAAACTTGAAGATATTGCCATTCAAAGGAGCCAAAACCTTGGGAGATGTTTTATGACCACTAAGAAGACTCCAGGAAATAGTATGTGGCCATCACCTATTCATTCTTTCACCACCTTTGTGGAATATCTTGTGACCTGAGGTTTTATTCTCAGATTTTTCCTTCGCTATTTATACAAAGAAACATTCTTAAGAAGAAAGAAAATTAAAACCTACTGTAAAACTTTCCATTTATTTTCTTTGTGTGAGAATTCTTACATTAATAGATTAACATATTACAATACATTTTAATGATTCTATTAAAGTCAAGTAACTGTGTTGCTGAGGTAAAGATGAAAAGTGTTGTGAAGAAAAGTGAAAGAGGACTCTCTGCCTTTTGGTTTGGGTAACTGGGTGACAGTGGTGTCATTAACACAAAATGGTACTCTGGGAGGAGGAGCCCATTTGGGGGTCAGTGGCATGGAAAGGCAGTAAGGTGACCCACACAGAGCTGAGTATGTCTGCTGAGACCCAGGCTCCAGAACTCTGGTGCTTTCATCAAGATCTCACCCCCTACATTTTTACAGTCTTTGTGCTGTTGCAAAAGTTATCAAGTATCCCTGTGTCTCCATTGCATCTTCTATAAAATGGAGGTAAGAATGATGCCTGTCGGTTATTGTCAGGATTAATTGAGTGAATTCACTTAAAGTATTTAAGAAGGATGCTGGTACAGACCAATGCCTCAAGAACATGAGTGGACAAAGAAAATCATTTCTTTTTTTTTTTTTAATGTTTTTATTTCTAGGAGAGAGAGAGAGAGAGACAGCGTGAGCAGGGGAGGGTCAGAGAGAGAGGGAGTCACAGACTGAACAGGCTCCAGGCTCTGAGCTGGCAGTCAGCACAGAGCCCAACACGGGGCTCGAACCCACGAACCGCGAGATCATGACCTAAGCGAAAGTCGGACGCTTAACTGACTAAGCCACCCAGGCGCCCCAAAGAAAATCATTTCTAAATCTGGATTTAGAAGAAAAGAGAAAGTCAAGGAGGAAGGAAGAAGCAACAAATAGAGTCACTACCACAGTAAAGTTGCCTGAGGAGACAGAGTCCCTTATGACCTAATTTTGCTTCAAATGTCACTTTCAGGAGTTTGTATCTATATCCATATCCTTATCTATATCCATATCTATATATATCTATATCTATTTATATCATCTATATCTATATCTATGTAATACTATACATATCGTGTGTGTGTATTTTAATCAGACTGAGTAGCTACACAAGAAGCGATGAAAGGAGGTTGCCTATAATAATTTGAGAAGGAAAAGGAAGTTGTGGCTAGAAACTTTCTGGAGAAAACAAAAAGAAAGTTATGTGATTTTATCCTTCAGAACAGTAAGCGGAAGTCCCTACCTTGTCAATAGGAATGAGAGTTTTTCAACCTTTAAGAGTTTAGGAGAATTGAAACAGAGTCAGGGATAGGGTTGGGGGTGGGGCAAGGAAGGGAATGAACAGCCTGTAGCCCTAGTGGGGTTGATGTCTGGGATCTAGCTGTAGAGGGTTGGATACCAGGCAAAGCTACAAATCTCTGGAGCATTTTTGATGAATCAGGAGAAAGCACTCTATTCTAATCTAGAGGAAAAAAACAGGATTAGATTAATAAATTGATTTTTACTTTGCGGCTAGCTAGACATTGTCCCGTATCATAAATTTGCAGCCACCTAGACCCTCCCACTCCTCAGTCATCAGTCTTGAGTTTTGAGAACTGGTTTAAACTCTGAATGTTTTCTCCTGGATTTTGCATACTAGGGGTATTTAATATATGTCAGGAAATTACACTTTATTCATCTGGATCCTAGAGATAGTCTCCAACTTTTGGGTGTCTCTATTTTGCCCTTCCTTCAAACCACTGCCGTTTATTTTTCCATAATACAAATCTGATCTTGCTACTTACCTATGCACAGCTAACAGTTGTACTTCATTTCTGAACTCTTGGAGGTCTTTGAACCCTCCGTGGTTGTGGATGTATGCATTTTCTGGGTCCCTAGCTTCATCAAATTGCTTAGTAGAGCAAATATGTCTTTATATTCTGTTGCAGTCACACATCCAGCCTTATCTGTGACAATGACCACATGACCTATAACCACACACATTATACTCCACACATAGAGATGAGATGTTTTCAAATTCAACGTGCATAAGCATCACCAGCTTGTGAGGGTGAGTCGGTGGGAATGCTGTTAAAAATGAGAATTCTGATGCAATAGGTCTGGAGCGTGACTGAAGGTTTCTCATTTCTGACAACCTCCCAAATGATAATGACGGTGCTGATTCATGGAACACATGTTGCAGAGCAAAGCTATATTGTTACTAGTGCCGCTTAACAAAGAAAACATCTCACATACACGTGCATACATCCCATCCATATCCTTGTGACTTTACACAGCCTATTTCCTTTTTCCCTCTAGGCTAAGAATCTTCTGTCTTATCAACTGATAAACTCCTACCACCTGTATACTTTGTGCAAGTTCACATGAATAATAAAACCCTGAGTCATAATGGATTCTAAGGCAGAGATTGACTTTTTCTCTGTTTATCCCTATTACCTAAGCATTTTTGTTTAATGAAATGTAATAGCCACCCCCTGCAATCTTCTGATCAAGTTGGAGAGACAGTGTTACTTGTCATTACTGTGATGATTGGAAACAGTACCATAGGAGCTCTTAGCATTTTATTCCTAAGACAATAGTTTTACATAAGTAAAATAGGATAAAATAGATAGAACTGAATGTTTCTGCATTCACAGGCACCAAATTAAAAACCTCTATTACTTAGTGAGAAGAGGGAGAAAGTAATGGGAGACAATGCGGTCCATATAGATTTCCAGGAGGGCTGTGGTGCAAGCACAAAGACGAGTACCCATGTTTGCACAGAAATGGGAGGGAGAGAGTATGGACAAAAGATAAAAGACAATGTTGAGAAGTGTCCATCGTCAACTATGTGTTCAAGGTGAAGAGTGATGAATGTGAGGAGATTAGCCTGGTGAGAAAGGGGTTGCTATCCACACTGGAGTTGTTTGCTGAGAAAATGGATGGGGCTGGAAATGAAGGAGCCTGAGTGCAAAGGTTTAGTCACTGAGTGTGCCAGGAGAGAGCAAGGCATTTAGGGTTCTGACCAATAGAAGGTGCCAAAATAAAAATGTATTTAAGAACAACTAGCAAGAATAAAACAAAATTTGAATAGCATACCTGGCTATCTGATTCCAATGTGGCATGATTTGCTCCCAAAAATGATTGCTTCAACATATGTCGTGAAATAGTTTAAAAAAAATGTTCTGTGTGACTTTTGATTTACCTTCCTCCTATGATGTGAAATGAACTAGTCGCCATTATTCAAAATTTGTTATTTAAAAAGAAACAAACAGAAATTAGGTTCTTATTATTCCCCTCAGGTATAGAACAAGTTTCTAATTTTAAAGTGCATCGGGTAAGGGTAGGAATTGTACTGAACTTAGGACATAGAAGCAATTCTAGACTCAGCACTTAAAGGGGTCACAGATGTTTTTTAACTGTTCACAAAATAAAGAGTAGTTTAACTAAACGATAATGAAACAGTTTCAAATTGATTTGTAATCATTCATTCACATTCTTGGTACATTTAACACATAATGGGGATATGATATGATTCCCACTGAGTAAACTATAATAATATGAGGTAAATATTACCAAAATAGAACCCAATATATATCCCTTGTACTATCCTGTCTTTAAAAAAAAAAAGATCACAGAATAAACATAGTAGTCTTGCTGAAACAAGAGGGTGGCATCAAAAAAGTCTGGAAAGACAAGATTGAAAAATAGCTGGAGATTCTATCGACTCACCTTAATTTCATTTTGAATACTTTATCCTGATTGGAAGCCCCAAGCTCTTTTTTGTGTGCTTCTTGGTTCTTATCGTATAGAGCCAGTAAGCTAAGTAACTGGAACTTAGACATACAATTTTAAAACTAAAATTACATTGTTTCTAGCATGTGTATATATTTTATCAACTTCTGGCTCAACATCTCATACATTTTGGACTTCTGTATACAATTATAAGTCTTCTTACTATTTTTAAAAATTATTTTTAGTGTTTATTTATTTTTGAGAGAGAGTGATAAAGAGACAGAGCACAAGTTGGGGAGAGGTGGAGAGAGGGAGACAAAGAATCTGAAGCAGACTCCAGGGTCTGAGGTATTAGCACAGAGCCCAATGTTGGTCTCGAACCTGTGAATCATGAGATCATGACCTGAGCTGAAACTGGACACGTAATCAACTGACCCACCCAGGCGCCCCTAAATCTTCTCACTATTAATTTTATCAATTTTAATATTTAAACTGTTTATTATAATATTAGTATGAGCACACAAGAATATAATTTTATTCCTTAAATTATACATTTTGATTAAATTATTAATGTGGAATACTAATAAATAATTTGTCTAAGTTCAAATTTCATTGCCACCAAAGATGCTGCCTGAAAAACTGAAGATAGCCTTCTGCACTGTCAAGTGTCAAGTCTGCATTTGTCAAGTGTTAAGACTCAGGACCAGTTTGTTCCCTGTTTCCTTATGGGCTTACAGTGCCTGATGTCTTACGAGTGCTCACTGAATATGTGCTTTAGGCTGCTGACAGATGGCTGCCCAAAAAGTTATTCAGGGTGGTTCACTCGGGTAAACGCCTGACTCTTGGTTTCCACTTTCACCTCAGGTCATGATCTCGTGGTGTCCTAAGTTCGACCCCACGTTTGACTCTGCTGCCAATGCATAGACTGCTTGGGATCCTCTCTCTCCCACTCTCTGCTCCTCCCCCACTCACTCTGTCTCTGTCTTTCTCAAAATAAATACACTTTTAAAAAAAATAGTTATTCAGGTGTTTGATTCTTAGATTCTCAAGCATCTATATGATTTACTGAACAGTCCCCTTGGTATTCATTTATGGAAAAATACTCACAAATGATTTTACTCTTTCAAAAACACTAAAAATAATCATAAATTAGTGCATGGTGAAGTAAGGATTCTGGCAATTAGAGAAAGATGCTTGAAGGAAAGTATTATTGCCATCGATCATATTGGTTTTTATTTAATCAGCATCTGATTAAGTAGAGTTCTACTTGCACTCCAAACCTAACGTTGAACAAATCTTCCAAATTCTTGCCAACAAATCTGTTTATTTAATTTTTAAATTCAGCTTTTAAATCCTATAGACGTTAGATGTTTTAACATTTTTTTAGCATTTATTTATTTTTGAGAAAGAGAGACAGAGCATAAGCAGGGGAGGAGCAGAGAGAGAGGCAGACACAAAATCCAAAACAGGCTCCTGGCTCTGAGCTGTCAGCACAGAGCCCGATGTGGGGCTCAAACCCATGAACCATGAGATCATGACCTGAGCCAAAGTCAGGCACTTTACCAACCAACTATGCCACCTCGATGCCCGACTAGTTATCTGTTTTAAATTAGTTAAGATATATTATAAGCTAATGAAATAATTCTTAATAAGACTAAATTTTATACCATACCCAAAATACCTTTCTATTTACATGAATTGTAACAATGTAAATGATACCTTAATATATTTAAATTAATAATTACCCAATGATCTCTTACAGATGTAATTATACAAAAGAGCTTAACCTGCTCACTTTTTCAGTATATCATCCAAACATTCCTATGTGGAATTTTGTTGTTAAAGTTTATTTATTTTTGAAGGAGAGAACACAAGTGGTGTAGGAGGAGAGAGAGAGAGAGAGAGAGAGAGAGAGAGAGAGAGAGAGAGAGGAGAATCCCAAGCAGGCTCTCCATGGTCATTGCAGAGCCTGATGCTGGGCTCAAACCCACAAGCTGTGAAATCATGACAAGAACTGAAGTCCAATGCTTAACCCACTGAGTCACCCAGATGCCCCTGCTATGTGGAATTTTAAAAGAATATTAATGGTGTAATTAATACTTGCTCCATTTTATAGCTAGAAAAAAGTTAACATTTTGGAAACATATGAATTAAAATTCTGCTAACCAAAAATGCATTGTTTTCTCACTGGTCATGTTATGACAGATTGCTTGAAGACTCTTTCTCTATCCCCTCCACTATGAAAATAACTGGAAAGGATTTTATGACCTAGTAAAGGAGCACACTGTTAACATTTCAAAAACATTTTTTCAGAATAATGCAAATGGAATTGAAATTTCAGAGTCTCATTTTGAAACATCATTAGGCATCATTAACCACCATAAGAAATGTGTTGTATCTCGAAGAGCAATTTAATGACTAATTTAAGCTATACCATACAGCATAGAAGAGCTGATTTTTGCCAAAATTTAAACAACGGAAAATTTTGTGCCATTTCTTGATATCTGCAAGCCTGTTTTGCCTGGAGAAAATTGAAGAGGAGGGAAGAGTAGTAATTGCTAATTTGTAACACTGTGTTGTTTGATGATTATACTACTGTGCTTTATTCCCTCCTGATCCCCTTTGGTTGGTGGGATGGGGCAAAGATGGCAGCAAACTGGTGTTAAAAATAACCTCTTTTTTAAAAAATATTTTTTTATTTATTTCCAGGAGAGAGAGTGAACTTTCGCTTAGGTCATGATCTCGTCGTTCGTGGGTTCGAGCCCCGTGTCGGGCTCTGTGCTGACTGCCAGCTCAGAGCCTGGAGCCTATTTCAGAGTCTGTATCTCCCTTTCTCTCTGACCCTCCCCTGCTCATGCTGTCTCTCTCTCTCCTAGAAATAAATAAAAAAAAAATTTTTTTAAAAGAAGTGAAATTCTATGTTACTTTTTTAAAGTTTATTTATTTTGAAAAAGAAAGAGAGTGTGAGTATGAGTTGGGGTGGGACAGAGAGAGGGAGAATCCCAAAACCAAGCAGGCTTCCCTCTTGCAGCACAGACCCAGACACAGGGTTCGAACTCATAACATGACCTGAGTGGAAATCAAGAGTCCTCAGGTTAACCAACTGAGCAACCCAGGTACTCACTGTGTTACATTTGTTACATTTTTATTTTAAAATCCTTTTGTGTTTTTGTGATGGCATTGTAATGGATAAAATTTGGAAGTAGCCGAAAAAATGAGAAATTCCACCCAAAAGAGTAGCTTTTATGGGATGCATGGGTGGCTTGGTCAGTTAAGCATCCAACTTTGGCTCAGGTGATGATCTCACAGTTCATGAGTTCAATCCCCACATTCAGCTCTATGCTGACAGACAGCTCAGAGCCTGGAGCCTGCTTCAGATTCTGTTTCACTCTCTCTCTGCCCCTCCCCCACTCATGCTCATGTGTGTGTGTGTGTGTGTGTGTGTGTGTGTGTGTGTGTATGTGTGTGTCTCAAGAATAAACAAACACTAAAAAATTTTAAAAAAAGAATAGCTGTTACATTTCCATATATTTATTTAAGTAAAATAAGTAGTACATAAAATATAGTTATTAATGATACAGTAAAATATGCATGAATTGAGAGAAACAAATGTCCTGTAAGCTTTAAGATCAACATTATTTCCCATGAATCTCCTTCATACTCAACAGTTCCCAACTTTTTTACACTTTATAAAACACTTAGAACATTATACTCATATGACACGTGAGAGTATACAGTTGCTCGTAGCCTGAGGGGACCAGGGCTTGTCCTCAAGAGATGCTGATTCCCAGACTATCACCTTAAGACTGAAATGATCAATATCTTCATACAGTTGTAATGTTGCACTTTGTCATACATTTGTAATGTTGCACTTTGGGAACTTCTGAAAGAGTCTGAAATTAAAAATCTCTATTTTCTTTTTGGATGAGAGGCTCTAGGGAATCTGTGCTCTACCTATAAGCCCAGCTCTCACCTTCTTCCGCTACCTCAAACTGGGAGCTCCATTAATAGTAATGTCGTGTAGTTCTCTGAACACACCAGGCTTGTTGAGTCTTCTCCATTTGTACACTCACTACTTCCTCTGCCTGGAGGTATCCCTGTGCCTGATCCATCTGCCACAAACCTTTCATCCCTTTGCTACTAGGGTGATTAAAGGCTTTAGACTCGAGATTATCTTAAAATTCGTGCCTAAATGCAATTTCATTTGTCAGATCAAAGTGTTGTGTACAAATCTCGGATTTAACAATTATTTTGCTATAAACATTTATTTACTTGACCGTGCCCTGACTGGACTGTACCCCCCTTGAAAGCAAGAAATGCATTCTTTTACCTGTTTAAATGTTAATGTATTAATTCATTTTTGCAAGACTTGTGAAGTAGAATAATGATATAATAGTCAATATATATACTTGTTGAATAAATTCATAACAAATACTTGAATCATATTCATAAGGTGACATTTACTCTGGCAGGATAACATCTTTATGGCATTTTTGGGTAATATGTAAGCCTTTCTCATTACTGAATGAATTATCTCTCCAGAAAAACACCTACATGTAAAAATATGCTCACAATCGCCATATTTACAAATTGACTTGTGGATGACCTAAAGGCCACTAACCATCCAGGACAGATGATTATACCAAATGATCTTTTAAAGTAGAGAATGATTTTTATCCTATTGGGCAAACTACCAGTATGATTTGACCCGACAGACCGTACCTATGCTAGCATGCACTTTAGACTACACAGAATGTACTTATAATAATTATCAGAAATTTTGAGTCTATTTTATGTTTAATATGTGAAAATAAAACGATACCAAAACTGTATATTATGTGTCAAGGAAAAAGAGATCAATTAGCACCCCCTAAATTAGATATTTCACACTATAGAATAATCCAGTATGTTGTATTTTTAAATGTCCAAACCATTGGGACGTCTGAGTGGCTCAGTCAGTTAAGTGTCCGACTCTCGATTTTGGCTCAGGTCATGATCTCATACTTCGTGGGACGGAGCCCCACATGGGACTCTGTGCTGTCAGTGTGGAGCCTGTTTAGGATTCTCTCTCTCCCTCCCTCTCTGCCCCTCCCCAACACACATTCTCTCTCAAAAATTAAGAAAGAAAACTTAAGGGGCGCCTGGGTGGCTCAGTCGGTTAAGCGTCCGACTTTCGCTTATGTCATGATCTCGCGGTTTGTGGATTCGAGCCCCGCGTCGGGTTCTGTGCTGACAGCCAGCCCAGAGCCTGGAGCCTGTTTCAGTCTGTGACTCCCTCTCTCTCTGACCCTCCCCTGCTCATGCTGTCTCTCTCTCTCTCTCTCTCCTAGAAATAAATAAAACATTTTAAAAAAGAAAGAAAGAAAGAAAACTTAAAAAAAAATCAAATAAATAAATGTCCAAACCATCAAAACATGTTGAGATATTTCTTACCTTATACTGATTTTACTCATTCTTTGTGCTCAGAATATTTTGTTTTCAACGTGCTATATATTTTCTATATTTATTTACTTTAAACATGCTCATGTTTATACATTGAACAGCATAAAAAAGACATCTTAGGAGCTACTAAAGGTATTGCAAAGTAATTTGAATACTATTCAAATTTATTTCTAATTTTGATGGTATCCAAGGTCCACTTGTAAACACTTCATCCTTTCTCAGTGTTTATGAGGTAAATTTGAATAAATTCCAGATCTATACACATAACAGTAAGTTTTTATTTGTTTTTATTATTTTATTTTAAGTGTATTTATCTTTATTGTGAGAGAGTGCATGCAGGAAGAGCATCCACTCTTCGTGTCACACATTTTGTAGGTTTTGGTAAATACATGATACATTTCCACCATTACAGGATCACACACAGAAGAGTTTCACTGCCTTAAGAATCCACTATACTTCATCTGTTCCTTCTTCTTTCCCTCCCCCCACACTTCTGTCCACTACTGATTGGTTTTTACTGTCTTCATAATTGTACCTTTCCAAAATGCCATACAATTAGAATCACATGGTGTGTTTCTTTTTCAGATGGGCTTCTTTCTCTCCACAAGGTTTTTGAGGTTTATCTGTGTCTTTTCATGGCTTTATAGCTTATTTTTATTTGCTAAATAATATTCTACAGTATGTATATACCACAGTTTGTTTATCTATTTACCCATTGAAGGACACTTTATTTACTTTCATGTTTTAGCAATTAGGAGCAAAACTGCTATAAAACATTTGTATGCAGGGTTTTGTATGGACATAAGTTTTTTTTCCACTCACTTGATAAAAATATGGTTTCTAATCCTACAGTAAGACTATGTTACCTTTACAAGAAACTACCAGAATATCTTCCAAAGTGGCTATACTATTTTGCATTTCCACCAGCAATCAGTGAGAGTTCCTGTTGCCCCACATCTTCACCAGCATTTGGTGTTTCCTGTTTCTGAATTTTAGACATTCTGATGGGTTTGTAGTGGTGTCTCTTTGTTGCCTGAACTTGCATTGCGGACATTCATACTATGTGTAGTATCTTTTCATATGCTTCTTCAGTGAAATGTCTGTCTAGATCTTTTGCTCACTTTTAATTTTTTTATTATTGTTCAGTTTTAAGAATTCTTTGTGTGTTTTGGAAAACAGATCTTTATCACATGTGTCTTTGCATTTCCTCCCAGTCTGTGCTGGTCTTCACAATCTCGTTTTTCTCATAACATGTTTTTAATTTTAATGAAGTACAAATTATAGTTTTTTCTTTTATGAATCATGTTTTTGGTGTTACATCTGAAAAGTCATTGCTGGGGTGCCTGGTTGGCTCAGTTGGTTGAGTCCAACTCCTGATTTCGGCTCAGTTCATGATCTTAGGGTCATAAGATTGTCCCGCATTGGGCAAATTAAAAAAAAAAAAAGTTTTTGCCACATTCAGTCACCTACACATCATGTGGTATAACATGTTATAATCTGGGAATTGTGTGGTTTTGCATTTTGCTTTTAGGTCTGTGATCCCTTTTGAGTTAACTTTTGTGAAAAGTGTAAAGTCTGTGTCTGGATTCGTTGTTTTGCATATGCATTTCCAGTTGATCTGGCACCATTTGCCAGAGAAAAAGTAATTTTTTCTCTCTTGAATTATGTTTGCTCCTTTGTTAAGATCAGTTAACTATATTTGTTGGATCTCCTTCTGGACTTTCTATTCTATTTCATGAATATACCTGCCTATTGTTTTGCTTGATACCATGTTGTCTTGATTATTGTAGCTTTCTACAGTAAGTCTTGAAGTCTGCTAGTATCAGTCCTCTGACTTTTTCTTTTCCATTTGGTTGGTCATTCTGGGTCTTTGGGTTTCCATACAAACTAGAATCAGTTTGTTGATATTTACAGAATAGCTTTCTATGATTTTTTATTAAATTTTTAGTATATTTTTATCCCTTCAATTTTATTTTACTTTTTAAAATACCTTCATATTTAAACCTGTAGGCGTACAGAGATCCAAATTATTTTGTCCAACACAGGTCTAATCTTAACCTTTTAGCAATTCAGTTTTTGTACTGAGACCATAATTCATTTTGAGTATCAGCTAAGTACACTGCATAATATTTTATTTTTTATTACTACCAAGCCAAAAATAAATTTCTGTGTTTCTTGTTGTTTTTTATTTTATTTTATTTTATTTTTTTTTTTTTTGAAGATATCAACAGTTTCAAATTTATTAACACTCTGGTTTTGAACAAGATTACAGACAGTTTTATAAAAATATTAAATAGTCAATTAAAAATACATTCTTTTTTTTTTTTTTACAAATAGTTTATTGTCATATTTTATTTTTAAAAATTGTTTTACATCTATTTATTTTTGAAAGACAGAGTAAGACAAAGCATGAGCGGGGGAGAGAAAGAAGGAGACACAGAATCTGAAACAGCCTCCAGGCCCTGAGCATGCATTTAGCACAGAGCCAGATGCCGGGCTTGAACCCACAAACTGTGAGATCATGACCTAAGCCAAACTCGGATGCTCAACCAACTGAGCCGCTCAGGCACCCCACTTGTTGTTTATTTTTTGTTTTTATTTTCAAAATGTTTTCAGTTTAGGAGTCTCAGTACCAAAAGAGGGTCCTGGTTTGAAAAGACACATCATCAAACAAAAATACAAACAACAAAACCCCACACAAAATGAACAGCAACAAAACACACTTATAGAAGGAAATAGCAAAATAGCAGAGGTAGAAGGAGACCCTTAAAGTGCTTCTTTATCATTTATTTAATTTCAAATGTGTTTGTTTTCATAGACACTGATACATTCATATACAAATTTTAAATATTTTATGAACCAGGACAGAAAATTCAGATTAGAAGGTAAAACTAGAAACATTCACTTTATCATTTCAGTAATTAAATGCCCATCCACTGTGGTACCAATTTAATTATGGAAAGATCTATTAAAATACTTACACAGTTGTAAAAAAAATTGGACAAAGTAATAAACTTTATAACTAGAAATTTCTGACATGATAACCGTCTTTTATGACTGTGTAAAAAATTTACTCTGTGTATTTTGTGTGGGGTTGTATCAATTACTGTGACAAAAATCACCTTACAAAAAAAAGTTATGTTCCAAATAAATAAAAGTTATTTATTTAAAGAAATATTTGGTACAGCAAAATTCCAATATTTCTGGAGACCCTGGATTGCCTGGGAAGCCCACCATGATACCTGTACTGGAAATCATTATACTTAGATCAACTCATTATGAAATAGAAATAATGGAAATTTGACAATAATAGAGATATATAATAAATAATTATATACTATAATACATATTATATATAAAATATTTATATTTATACACACACACAAATATATACTGACTGCAGGTTAGAGCCCTTTCCTTACATTACCTTACCTGATTCTTCCATCAGTCATATGAAGTAGGTCGTGCAAAAAGTGTTGTGTCTGCTCTGTAGTGAAAGAATAAAAGACAAAAAACTTTCAATAACTTGCCCAAGTTTACTTGTTAGTTATTGTCAGAATTGAATTCAAGTAAATATGGTTCCAACTGGAATGTTTTTCCATGACACTCTTCAGAGATGAAAGAAAATGAGATCGTTTCAGGTTAAGTTTGAAGGCAGAAACCTGTTCACAGTTTTCATTTATCTTTAAAACGGAAAAGTACTAGGATATATATGAAACTTTATTTACTATGATTACTCTTAATTTATACATTATTATATAAAAATGTAAATAATCTCTAAATAATATCAGGAACCATTGAATGCCCTTCTTTTCTCAGTGGGGCAGAAGGTCACAATGATGAAATCCTGTATTGGTGCTAACCAGATGCATTTTTTAGTGAATGTTTATTTATGTTAGTGATATTCCCTACAGAAAATTTTCTATTGTCATAGGAATGGCTGGGTATTCATTTTCAAGCACAATGTTATTGGAAGCCCTCAGGATAGATGTCATTGGAAAAAGATCAACTCTGAAGCAACATGCTCTGATGTCATAAAAATCCTGTAGTCATGTTGAGTCACTACCTTTAGTGACCGGTTCCCACATTTATTAGGAAGATAGCATTTTATACAGGTGAAAGCTTCTGAAAAATTGAACTTGTTGAATTTTTACTAATTTCTTTCATGTCAAAGACAGCACTTAATAATGAGCTTGATTCAGAATAATTTTTCAAATCCCTAAATTTTTCATGAAATCAGCTGTTCTCTGCAATTGATATCATAAGAGCATTTTCTTAATTGTACACTGTGTTACTCGGTTATATCAGTGGCAGTACTAACCCTATGGGGCATACGATTAATTTTTTTCTATATACGGTAATACACTTGAGTTCTGCTAGGTCATTTTGCTTTTCTTGTGACTCATATACGAAAGATGTTTACATGATTCTGCTGAGCACTTGAATAAAAATAAGATGAAACCCCAATAAACCTGAGCTTATAATGCTCAGAAGTGAGGAGATTAGTCTCTTTTTATCTTCTGGTAGAACAGAGGGAACACACTGAAGCAGGCTTGTTTAGCCTTGCTGATAATAAAAAGCAGCAACACCCACACTGGACTCTCTGCAGCATAAAATAGCAGCAGCCCCAGTGCTGACCAGGCTCACTCCTTCATGCTCATCATGCCTGCCCTGTCCATTTCAGGCCTGGAAAATTCCAACCTTTGTTTCTTCTACTTTTGCTCTGGCTCCTGCCCAGTATTAGATCTAATGCAGGAATGACTGGCCAAACTTCAACCGGGTCCTTCCTTTCCACTGCTAAGCAATTATTTCATGAATCATCTGGTAACCCTTTACTGAAGACACGATAGTTATTGCCCAGACCTTCTTCTCTCTCCGGTCTTCTCTCCTAGTCCCTCATGTTAACCCTGTGTCTCAGCCAATGCTTTTAAAATCTGCCTGCAGTGAGATTCCATAGTTCTCTTACTTCTAGCCCAATGTACTTCTTTGTCTACAGTGATAGTCATTTTCCCCCTTTGGACAGAGAAAGATTCTACTTCTTGACTTTCCTTTTAGTAAATAGTGATTTTCTTTTTTCTCACTTCTTAAGTGACTTGTATTGTCACCATTTCTTCCATTTTCATTAGCAAAGTTCCTTTTAGCATGCAGACATCTCCTCTAGCTCAATTACATCTCTGAAAATCCTCACTTAACATGGCAGCCCTGTCTAGTTACCTATCTTATTTCATTTAAAAATGTCTTAAATATCTAGACATGAGAGCTTACAGGAACTGGGCCAAATATCTGAAGTCTGACAGATAAGTATAAGCACTTGTACCACCAATGTTATTATCTCTAAGTCTCAGTATTTTCAAATATAAAAAGAATCACCCAAGGCCTTCATCTATCTACCATTTTTAACAGTCCTTTAGTTTGGGCTATCTGTGTTCAACTGTGGGATTGTAAAATCTTTCAGAATGTGAACCAGAATGTTCAATTTTCTTTTCTTCTTCTTGGTCTTTGTTCTTCTTCTTGGCTTCCATTGTTCATAATGGGTATTACATAAATGCTCACTAATCCTTTAATTGACCTCCGAATGCTTTAAAACTTTGCTTAACTGGAGAGTGTGACTGCTGACCAGGAGAAAACATCTTTCACTGGAGTAAGCCCTGAACCCTACTCTCATCAGGTGGTGTGGTTATCAGGTGATAGGTTCCTTTTCTCCTGGGTAGAAGGAAGAACTCCCAATCACATACACTACAAAAGAAATAATTTAGCAGTGATAAATAATACTAAACTACAAAAGAAATAATTTAGCAGTGATTGAACCATGATGCCTCAGTGAACCACTAAAACCATGTATGCAGTTTAATATCTCAATAGATAGAAGTCTTTATTCATAAAAATGCAATTCAACAAATATCATAACATTGTTTTATTACCCCTTGGCTTATCATTTATTGATTGTGTCTAGAACATAGAATTAGACATAACTTATAAGCACTTGATGTATATCTGACAAAGACAAAAAATAAATGAAAGAAGATGAAGAAATGATACTGGCTTGGTTCCAGTGAGATGAAAGTCTATTATCAGAGTCAATAAGTCAGTTCTCTTTATCTTTAGAGAACGTGGATCACATTCAGGTTCACAATGAGGTGTAACAAATAATAGATCTTCCAAAGTGGGAAACTTTTGCAAGTGAAAATGACAGAAGACTTCAACTAAAACTATCCTGGGAACACTGCCATGGTACCACTGCTATAAGATATAGTGAACAGGGCAGACACTAAGAACCTAAGAACCTGTTGATACTTTTCTCATCTCTGATTGGAAACTTAAAAGCAAAATATTCAAAACACACACATAACACGAGGACTTAAATTCCAACACTTACTAGTCAGTTTCTAGCATGCAGTGAACCTTAGAGACTTTAGTAGCTGAATAATCTAGAATGGACTGCTTTCTTGTTCTGCCAACATGGACCTTGTTAGAGCAATTATTCACAATTGTATGGAATATATTCTTTTGCTCAGTCCATATTTTTATTTTTTTAAATTTTGTTAATATTTATTTATTTTTGAAAGACAGAGAGAGAGGAGAGAGAGAGAGAGAGGAGGAGAGGGTAAGGCAGGCAGAGGCAGAGAGAGGGAGACACAGAATCTGAAGCAGGTTCCAGGCTCTGAGCTGTCAGCACAGAGCCCGATGCCAGGCTTAAACTCACAAACCATGAGATGAAGTCAGACGCTTACTGACTGGGCCACCCAGGTGCCTCAATATTTTAAAAAGCTGCTACATAACCAGATGGTAAACTATATCTTATAGATATCGTCAATTAAGTTAAGATCTGCATCCTTGAAGATTTACAATAAAGCAGAATATGAGTTAGGCCATTCTTCAATTTCAGAATTAAACACTAATATATAGACATGTTAAAAACTCATCTCTGTTTCAGATTATCTATGTCATCATTTTCCTCTATTGATGCAGAAAACTTAGCAAAGAGATTGAGGCACAGAAAATAAGCTAGATGTAAAGCTAAATATTATTAGGTACAACTGAAAATCATTAACATATTTATCAATTTATTCATTATTTAAAGTATCTGTTGTTCCAAGAAATAGAAAGTCATATACTATAAACAATAGAATTTCATCATGTGTTAGTCAAATGCACTCAACTCAATGAGAAAATATGCAGTGTCTTTTCATTCATATCAATCACTCAATGAAAAGAATTTATGGAATACATGTAATGTAGGTAAAATTTTGACACTCTCTTTTTCCATTGGCACTGCTGGAGGTATTTTAATTTTCCAATGGAAAGTTACTAGAATTTAGCCTTTTCTTGGAATGTCAGCCATCACAAAATGAAGATAGTATAAAGTCTAGATAAGGCCACACTGTTACCATGATTTCAGTATTTTAAAAGTAAAATGATAGTCCCTTCAGCATTAAATTCTTATTATTTCTGATCTATAATCAGCAGATTCTAAATCACCAATAATTTTTTTATATATATACCAGGCTTTTGCTGAAAGTCCTATGCCTCCTGATGCCTGATCCATCTACCTTAGAAAGGTTAGTTGTGAAATTAGAGGTTAAGAAGCTATGAGTATCAGCAGAGTCATGTGATATCATGTCACAGACCTGTAACTGAGCTTTGGTACTTATGACTCATGTTAGTATCCATGATGAATCAGGCAGGCAGGGCTATTCCTAAGTCATTCAGTCAAAAAGGATTTTTCTTCATTGCTGACTGTTCTTAAATAATATACATCCATTATGTATTATACAAAGATCACATTAATAAGGTTCACTGTTTTAAAATTTTTTTCCAGAGAGAAACCTAATTAATCAATGATTGGTTGGGTATGAGAGACTAGATTTTTTCTTTTAAATACATATAAGTGAGAGTAATAATATTAGCCCTAGAAAAATTGATATGCCTTCCTTTAAATTGCAGATAATAATAATAAAAGTAAAATTGAGTTATAATGTGTCAATGATAGTCTGGGAAAAAGTAATTCTGGAAGATGACATCGACGGATCATTATTGGAACCTATAATGAAAAGCTTAATACTTGGCAATGCTGTTTTATTCAAGCACTTCATTGACCTCATATGCAGAGTCAAATCCTCTTTAAGTACAGACTTCTTACTCTGATTTACCAAAAGATTTAGATTTATTATTTATTCAAAGAAAAAATCATGACTAGAGAGGTTACATTTAAGTTCTTCTAATTCTGCTATTCTCTATGATCTTTCTGTAGGACTGTTATAAGGGAGCAAAATTTGCCCCCTAAAATGTGTCTCTTTGGCATGTGGATTATTTTACGTTGGTTATTTTTAAGAAACAGAGTTTCAGGAAGGGGAAAAAAAAATACTTTAACCTCCCTAACTGCCTAAAAGAAATTAGGTAGAGGACTTGCTCTGGGAAGGAAGCTATCATCACAGATAACTACAGTATAATAGTAAATAGTATGATAGATAAGCAGGAACTTAGCAAAGTCTGTTTATTAAAATTCTTCTCTTTGTCTTTTGTTTTAGAGTGTCCCAGCAAACAGTGATTTACCAAACATTCACTCTTTTTCATCTTCTTGTGAATTGTCTTCCTTCCTTTTGAAGTCCCAAAACGCTATCTTCTGCTTAGCTCTGGATGACCTATAAGCCTCAATTGCCTGACTACCTACAGGCCTCATATTCTTATGGTGCCTCTACATACATAATTAAATTTTATTTTCTCTTGTTAATCTGTCTTATGCCAATTTAATTCTTAGACAAGCCAAAAGGACTTTGAAGGATAGGAACATTTTCCAATCTAACACTATCTTTGGTAAAATGAGGTTAATTACATGGCACTGTCTTATAAGAGTACTACTCAAGGGTTAGCTAATTACTTGTCTTAAAATGGATATAATATTTCAAATAAAAGAGGCTAGGACCAGAGTTCCTGGGTAGCTCAGTTGGTTAAGTGTCTGACTTCAACTCAGGTCATGATCTCACAGTTTGAGTTTGAGCCCTGCATCGGACCCTGTAAGCTCAGAGCCTGGAGCCTGGTTCAAATTCTGTGGGTCTCTCTCTCTCTGCCCCTCCCCTGATCATACTGTCTCTCTTTCAAAAATAAATAAACATAAAAAAAGAAGCTATGACCTTAATGTAATTTAGAAACCACAGGAAAATTTATATATATATAAAGAATATATATTATATATATATATATATATTAAGATCAATATCTTCTACTCTGACTTTCTTGACAAGGGACTGGAGGAAAAAGTTTCTATCCTAGTATATGCTTTGCATAGTCTTAAAGTGGGAATGTTCCAACCCTGAAGGCATCTCTATCCTTGGTGCCTTTCTACTGCTTTCTTTACATCTTTAGCACTGTTGAGATATGCTCTTTTCTTTATTTACTATCAAAAGTCATGAAACTTAAGTCACTTCAGTAGAACTCTTGACAGGGGCTGTATATGTTGTTTGATTTAAGAAGGTTGAAAAATCCTGCTGCCAGAAATGCCTTTGTAGTGCCAGAGATGCTAGCATTCAGATCAACTCTTTGGATCAAGTACACCTTCCAACTGACTCCTAATCAAACACATGCAAGTTGCGATGATGAAAATGAGGAGCCTGGAGAAAGAGCACTCAGTTGTACACATTTTGACCAGAACTTTGAAAAAAAAAAAAACTCTGAGTGAACTTGACATAGAACTATAATTGGATGGCCTGGTACATAGGACACTATGTGGGGAAGGTAAGACAGCCAGAAACACGATAAAGTTGGCTGTAGCAAGCAAGAAAGTAATATGGAGATTATGGGAAGAGAAAGAACCTAACTATTCAGACAACTCACTAGAAAGAGAATTTCTTAGGAGGTTGCCTGAGAATTGTGGCCAACTAACATTCCACACATTTGTGTCAAATTCTCAGTTTCTAAAGGGCGTTGATATCATCTGGATGCAATTCCTTAATTAGAACAGGCATAATTAAATTCCAACAAAGGAAGGGAGACACCAGTTAAATAGAAATAGGTGTAAATTGACTTTGAGTAGCAAATGTCACACTGTCCCTAGGGGCTGTTTCAGGCTTTTAAAATAGTCTTGAGTTTTTTATAGATAAACTTAACATGCAAGTATTCCCATGAAGCCAATTTATTATTTTATAAGTTAAACATAAACAATATCGAATATGGTGAAGTTAAATAATAACACAAGTCAGTGCTTAATTCAGGACCAAGCAGGTCATAGAGCTAAGGTAACTGAGTATTATAGTCACAGACAGACTAAGAATTGAATCCTAATTCCATCCCTCACTAGCTTTGCTATATTGGGAAGGTTGCTTAGCCTGTATGATTCTGAGTTCCTCATTTTTAAAATAGTTAAAATAAAATATACCCATCAGGGTTAAAGATATATATGAATTTGCATAGTACAGTGCTCAATAAAATGGTAAATGATTATTATTGTTGCTGTTACAACTGCCACTTTAATTTTTTTAAACTATTAAAGGCATATTTTTTTCTTTCATAGTTTATTGTCAAATTGGTTTCCATACAACACCCAGTGCTCATCCCAACAAGTGCCCTCCCCCATGCCCATCACTGCTCTTCCCCTCTGCCCCCCCATCAGCCCTCAGTTTGTTCTCAGCATTCAAGACTCTCTCATGGTTTGCCTCCCTCTCCCCAAATATTTTTTCTCCTTATCCTCCCCCATGGTCCTCTGTTAAGTTTTTCCTGATCCATTTATAAGTGAAAACATATGGTATCTGTCTTTCTCTGCCTGACTTATTTCACTCAGCATAACACCCTCAAGTTCCATCCATGTTGCTACAAATGGCCAGATTTCATTCTTTCTCATTGCCATGTAGTATTCCATTGTATAGATAAACCATATCTTCTTGATCCGTTCATCAGTTGATGGACATTTAGGCTCTTTCCATGATTTGGCTATTGTACAACTGCCACTTTTAGAGAATAAATGTAACCAGTATTGAAAGAAAGTATGAGGTTCTGTGAAATTCAGCATCCTGAGTCAGTTTCACAGAAGAGATAGCTTTGTGCCACTGTTTGAATATTGAGTAGATTATGTATAGGTAGAAGGGATTCTGTAAATAGGAGGAGACTTCATTCCATTAAAGGGGTGATAGTATAACTGTGCAGATAGAAATATCCCTCACATGATTTGAGAAGAGTAGACTGATCTAGTAAGGAATTCATTTTAGGGAGGTATGGATAATAAAGAAGGAAAGGTTAACTTGGGAACTAATTATACTATCTTAAATATCTGTCATCCCTTGGGGTCTTTGTGAATAATTGATAATAGGTTGGGTTATGATTAATGGACCAGTGTAAACCAGAAGAGAGATGTGTGGTCATAATCTGTAAGACTGTTCTCATCACTGACATTTTGAGTGGGTTTTCAAAGACCTAGCCTGCCATAATTAGGCAGAGACTCTCTCTGGAGCAAAAGAATTGAGAGCTCCATTCTGTTCCTCACTGAGTAGACCACAGTTGAAGTGGGGGAGCACATCCATAAAAGAATGAACATAATAATTAAGAAACTATAAACCTTTGTCATTGAAAGATCAAAAGGTTTGGGTATTGTCAGAGAATAAATTCAGAGATACTTTTGGAGAGCTGAGTAAAAGTTTTTTTCTTCTTAATATATAACAAAATGTGAGGGAATCCAGATTTCAAAATAAAATAAAATAAAAATAAATAAGAATAAAATAAAATAAAAAGAGAAGTATTTAAAACATTTATAGTATAAATATATGTCATATGTATTATATTTTATATGTGCTATAGCTTATATAGAATACTATAGTACTTCTGCTCTGTATTTGTCCTTCAAATCATTAAAGTAAAATATTCCAGCTGTATTCTGTTCCAGTTATTTTGATATAGACCAGGCATCCCTGTGTTTGATAAAAAGAAACAAGTATTTTCTGGCTTGTGTAATGATCCAAAGCCCTCTGAGTCTGTTTGTAAACTGTGCCTTTCAGGAATGCAAGTCATTTAGAAGTGTAAATTTTTTCTGAGCTATAGAATGTGACAAGTTCTATGCCTGGCCAAGGAGAGCTAGGCTATCAGCAAACCATCAGTTTTTCTTTCTTTCTTTCTTTCTTTCTTTCTTTCTTTCTTTCTTTCTTTCTTTCTTTCTTTCTTTCTTTCTTTCTTTCTTTCTTTCTTTCTTTCTTTCTTTCTTTTCTTTTTTAATTCTATATGTTTAGCTAGGGGGAAAGAATCCTCAGGAAGCCCACGTTAGCAAATATTCAAGAAATTAGGTTGTCATGTGAAAAAGGATAAATTTATTTGCAATGTCACAGGATAGAACTAGTTCTGTGGGTATAGATAGATAAAGGCCAAGTTTAGCTTTACATAGGAAATATTTTATATAATTGGCTGAAAATAGCTTAGCTTACTTCAGGACGATGGAAATAGTGAAGCCAAATGTAGATGATCAGTTGTTTGTGAGGTAAGAGGGAGCTATCAATTAACTCAGTAATTTTCATTCTGGCTGCACATCAGCATCACCTGAACGTTTTTTGTTACAACTACATTGACAATGGCCCCCTTCCCTGGACCAATTCATCAAAATCTCTGATAGTAAGCCTATGGGCATTGACATTTTCATTAAGCAGCAGGGTTGTGAATAACTACATCAGCTTAAGGTAAGTTCAGGTGGTCCCCCAGCATCCATCCTTTCTATAACATTAATTAGGAGAGTACCAAGGAGAGTCTGTTAGCATGGGCAATCATGGTATGGTGTGAAGAGTGGATTGAGGGTAATCCAGTTTTGAGGCAAGTGAGACAAGGAAGGGGCTGCTGTGAGTACAGCTGATACATCGTGAAGAGTTCTGCAGTAAATACGCATTGCTTAATAATCAGAAAAGTAACTTTGAACTTTTTAATGTCTAGTTAGTTTTGAGAGAGAGAGAGACAGAGTATGAGTGTGGGACAGGCAGACAGAGAGGGAGGCACAGGTTCTGAAGCATGTTCCAGGCTCTGAGCAGTCAGCACAGAGACTAATGTGGGGCTCAAACTCATGAACTGTGAGACTGACCATGAGCTGAGTCAGTCAGACACTTAAGTGACTGAGCCACCCAGGTGCTCCAGAAAAGTAACTTTAAAAAAAAAAATTAACAATAATATTAAAGAAAAAAATGAAAATTTGGAAGTGTTTTCCAGCTTTATTTTCAGTCTCTCATGAACTCCCGCCTCTTCCCCCAACATATTCTTATGTTCAGCTGCAATGGATTCCTTAAGTTTCTGGGAACACTAGATTTTCAGTTGTTGAGACTTGTCTCCTTGAGTAATTGCCCTCCTTCACCACTTGGTAAAATTACTTTTCTCCAAGACCTTGTTCAACCATCACCTCCTCAAATTTTCCCTGGAAAATTTGGAATTAACTGTTTACTCTTTTTCTATAGTATTTTTAACATAGTCCAATGTATTTATTGCATTGCATTTTAGTTATTTTTATTCATGGTTGTTTTCCTATATTTTTGCTTTGTTCTTCTGAGCAACAAAGGAGAGAGTGAATTTTTTTTAAATTAAGCTTTTCTTCAAGGAACTATAAAATCACTGATGGAATCACAGAAGTTAATTGAAGATATTTTAGTTTTGAGGCAGTGGTTGGGTGCACATACAAATATACCCTGTAAGTGCTTGGAAACTCATTTCTGAAGAGCTTTTGACAAATGCCAGGGACAGAAATCTAGGCTCAGGATTTATTCACAGAGAAGAAACAGTTAAAAGTCACTTATGTATATATTCAACAATTTTATTCATTGCCTTCTATATTTAAAAGTACGGTGCTAGCAGCTAAGGATACATTGGAAAACATATGACTGGATGATACTCTTCTTTGGAGCCCGTATTTCAGGGCAAGGGGGTGAGAGGGTGGAAATGAATTTCTGAGGCTGAGTATGCATGCAGAAAATAGCAGATGGCTACTATGTGGACACTAGGAAATGCTCACTTTAATAAGCAAGAGGAGGAAAATGAATTATTCACAGTGGAGTAAGAATAGAAAAACAGTTGAGGAAGAGTCATAAACTTTAAAAAATAATGAAAACCTATTGGAGAATAAAAGATCATAGTTTGGAAGTAGTTCTATTAGCTTAGAGATTGTTAGAAATAGATTTTTCAATGTAGGAATACTTGTGTGCAATATAGACGTGATTATTGTTTTTCTCTTAATTCTTTCCTCAGAACTTCTCTCTTTCTTTCTTTTCATTTTGATAGGCCTACTAAGTTTTCCTTGTTCTTATTTGTGGCCCTGTGGTAATTCCCTGAAACAACCTCCATATATGTTTGGAAAGGGTGTCTATTCAGGCATGATCCCCTCTTAAGCTTTGCAGCTTTCCTATCAGGATTTTAATTCTTCTTACGGATACTTTAACTATGGAAGCATTTGGTACTTGCTGTATTCAGCAACTTAAAAGAACTCTAATCCAAAACTCAACACTGGCTTTACTGCTACTAGATAGAGGACTAGCCACATAATTTGTGGATTCCAGTGAAAAATGATAATGTTACATGTCTTATTCAAAATCTTAAAATTAAATCTTTGAAATTAAAATTTTAAGATGGTGACTAAAAAGTATTAAACAAGTATGAATGAACCTCTACACGACTATACAGATCACTTGATCCAGCCCTGAGTGGATGGTTGCCAAAAACTCAGTTGAAGAATATTCTTTAGGCCATTCAATCCACTACCCTTCCTTCAACACTGTAACGTATTTCTCTGGATTAAGCATGGCCAACTGAGAACTTTATGCCAAGTAGAGTAGTTACATAAAATATTGCCAGTCCAGTTAAAATAATTTTCAGATAAATGAAAAATAATCTTTTTAGTATGTCACATGAAATATTTGGGGCATACCTAAACTAAAATGTATTTGTTGTTTGTCTGAAATCTATATTTAACTGGGAATCCTATATTATTAGTTGCTAATTTTGTGAACCCTAATTCCAAGATCACATCATTTGACTCTTTGTAAAGTATGTTTAATATATTTTTCTTCAGAATATTGTCCTATATATAGATAAATTATGAGGGGCAAAGCTAGTAATTTGACACAGTAGCTTTTATAAGTTTCCTATTAAAGATATTGTTTCTTCCATTATAAAATGTTGTTAAGGGAATCCAAAAGAAAACTCTTTCAGTAATCATTTTTACATATATTTATGCCTTATCAGTGTGTTTGTATCTTTAAGACATAAATGAGATACCTGATACCATCATGACCATTTGGAAAACTTATTTCCTGATTTTATCTCATCACTCTGTGGTTGTATTATTTTCTTTCCAATATGCTCATTTATTTTTTTATAATTTTATTTTATATCATCATTTTGTGTGTGTGTGTGTGCATATATGTATAGGCAGTCTTTTCTGGAAAACAGCAGGTAGTGATTAACAAATCAAATAATTAATAAACAAAGAGACTTCTTGGAAGATTTACATATTGTTAGTAATATTAAATTTCTTACTAACTCTAAAAGTATTCACCAAAAACAGAGTTTCAAATAATAGGAAAATCAAATTGAGCAATATTATTTAATGGAAGACCTTTAACTTGAAGTTTAGATATTTGATTGATATTATAAAGTCATAAAAATTATACCTGTGTGTGATTACTCACTCAACAAATACTAATTATTGATTTTATTAGAAGAGTTCTAAGTCAGTAAGAACATCAAATATTTACATAAATTTTAAAAAGCTACTCAATAATACAACTTTATTGTTCATCATGTAGAACTGAGTTGGTCTATGTTATGTAAAATAAAAGTAGCTGTTTAGACCAAATTATTCATTCTCTGTCCCAACAAGATTGGTACAAATCGTTAGCTTTTGAATTGAATTTTATTTCACTCTATATCCTAGCCAAATATTAATAAATTACACATATTGGCTCATTTATAACAGACGTTTGCTGAATAAAAATTTTTATTCATCAGACAGATTTCTGCCACAGTTATCAGTATACAATTTTAATTAAGCTTATTACCAAAGAATCTTACCATCTAGGAGAAGAATGTTTGCAACCCTTCAGCCGTAAGAATAAATCTCTCCTATATATGAACAAATAGATTTTTTAATGTTTATTTATTTTGAAATAGAAAGTGAGAGCTCACACATGTACAGATGAGGGAGGGGCAGAGAGAGAGGGAGGGAGAGAATCCCAACCAAGTTCCATGCTGTCAGTGTAAGGACCTACACAGGGCTTAATCTCACAAACATGAGATCATGACATGAGCTGAAATCAAAAGTGGGATGCTTAACTAACTGAACTACCCAGGCACCCCATGAACAAATAGAATCTTAAACTAAAAACATAATGCCATTTACATTAGCATACCACAATGAAGTATTAGGTATAAAGTCCAACATATATACAGGTTCTATATGAAGAAAACTATAAAACTCTGAGAAAAAAAATCAAAGAAAAATTAACTAAATGAAGAGATATCCTATGATTATGGATAGGAGGACCAAATATGGTCAAGATTCAATTCTTTCCAAATTGATACATGGATTCACTGCGATCCCAATTAAAATACCAGGAAATTATATTATATATATATCCACAAATTGATTCTAAAATTTATTAGGAGAAGCAAAAGACCCAGAATAGGGAATATAATATTGAAGGAGAAGAATACAATTGGAGGATTGATGATACCTGATTTCAAGACTAACTATAAAGCTATAGTTATTAACACAATGTGGTACTGGCAAAAGAATAGGCAAATAGATCATGGAACAGAATGAAGAATCCCAAAATAGACTTCCATAAATATAGTCAACTGATCTTTGGCAAAGGAGCAAAAGCAATACAATGGAGCAAAGATAGTCTCTTCAACAAATAGTGCTGGAACACTTGGACATCCACATGCAGAAAAATGACTTGACACAGACTTCACACTCTTCACAAAAATTAACTAAAAGTAATCATCACCTAAATGTAAAACACAAAACTATAGCTCTACTAGGAAATAACATAAGAGAAATCTAAATGTTCTTGGATATGGTGATGCCTTTTTAGACACAACACCATAGACACAATACATGTAAGAAATATTCATAAAACTTGGACTTCATTAAAATGAAAAAACTTTGGCTCTACAAAAGAAAATATCAAGAGAATTAAAAGACAAGTCATAGATCAGGAAAAATATTTCAAAAGTCACATCTGATAAATAGCTGTTATCTAAAATATAGAGAATTCCTAAAGCTCAACAATAAGAAAACAAATAACTCATGTAAAATGACTATATGACATTAATAGACACATCACCAAAAACGATGTATATGGCAATTAAGCCTATCATGATCTACTTCGTATGTGATAATGGATATACAAATTAAAACAATGAGATACCAATGCATAACTATTAGAATGGCTAAAATGTGGAAGACAGATGACACTACAACACTAGTGAGGATGCAGAGCAACAGAAATTCTTATACATTTCTGGTGGAAATACAAAATGGTATACCCACTTTGAAAAACAAGTCAGAAGTTTCTTATAAAACCAAATGCACTTTAGCCATATGATCCAGCAATTATGTTTCTGGGCATTTACCCAAAGGGGTTGAAAAGTTATTGTTCACACAAAAACTTGCATGCTGACATTTATAGCAACTTTATTCATAATTCCCCCAATTTTAAAGCAATCAAGCTCTCCTTCAGGAGGTAAATGGATAAATAAACTGTGGTACATCTAGACAGTGGAATATTATTGAACAATAAAAATAAATGAGTTCTCAAGTTCTGAAAAGAAACGAAGAAATCTTAAATGCATATTACTAAGTGAAAGAAGGTAATCTAAGAAGGCTATGTGGTGTATTAAATGAAAATGGGACATTGTGGAAAAAGCAAAATATGGATATAGTAAAAGGATTAGTGACTGGGGGATGGGACAGGAAGGGGCAGGAGAGATGAATTGGCATACAGAGAGAATTTTTATGAATGAAAATGTATGATATTGTAATTGTTGATATGTATCATTATATATTTGTACCAAACTATTTAATGTTCAACACCAAGAATGAATCCTTAGACAAACTATGGACTTGAGTAATTATGATGTGTCAATGTAGGTTCATCTTTGGTAAAAAATATAACATTTGGTGAGTAATGTTGATAATTGGAGAGTCTATGCATGTGGGAGAACAGAGAGTATATGGAGAATCTCTGTACATTTTTCTCAATTTCATTGTACACCTAAATTTCTCTAAAGATCATAGTCTTTAAAACAAAGAATAAATCTCCTATTTAATTTTTATTTATTATTGAAGTAGAGTTGACATGTTGTATTAGTTCAAGGTATACAACATAGTGATACATTACTCAGTGATCACCATAAGTGTAATCTCCATCTGTCACCATACACCACTATTAACAATATTCCCTTTATTATACTTTTCATCTCCATAATTTGTTTATTTTATAATTGGGAGTTTGTACCTCTTAATCCTTTTTATCTATTTCACTTATAACCCTAACCACCTCCCCTCTGGCAACCACAGTTTATTCTTTGCATCTGAGCCTGTTTGGGTTTTGTTTTGTTTTGTTTTTATGTTTTTTAGATTCTACATATAAATGAAATCATATGGTATTTGTCTTTCTCTGTCTGAGTTATTTCACTTAGCATCATACCTTCCATGTCTATCCATGCTGTCACATATGGCAAGATCTCATTCTATTTTATAACTGAGTAATATTCCATTGTGTGTATATGTATATATACATGTATAAACACATATTTTTTCATATATACACATATATTTGTACATGTATATGTATATATAAATATATCACATCTATATCCATTTGTTACTGATGGACACTTGGATTGGTTCTATATCTTGGCTATTGCAAATAATGCTGCAATAAACATAGGGCTATATATATCTTTTCCATTTAGCATTTTCATTTTCTTTGGGTAAAGATTCTGTAGCGGAATTACTGGATCATAGGGTATTTCTATTTTTAATTTTTTGAGAAACCTCCATACTTCTTTCCACAATGGCTGCACAATATACATTCTCATCCACAGTACACTAGGGTTCCACTTTCTCCACATTCTTGCCAACACTTATTTTTTCTTGTCTTTTTGATACTAGCCATTCTGACTGGTGGGAGGTGATATCTCATTGTGATTTTGATTTGCATTTCCCTGATGATTAGTGATATTGAGCATCTTATCATGTGTCTATTACACATCTATAAGTCTTCTTTGGGGAAATGGCTGTTCATGTCTTCTGCCCATTTTTTCATTGGATTATTTGTTTTTTTAGCACTGAGTTGTATAAGTTGCTAACATATTTTGTATATTAACCTCTTATCAGATATATCATCTGCAAATAACTTCTCCTGTTAAGTAGGTTGCCTTTTCGTTTGTTGATGGTTTCTTTTGCTGTGCACAACAAAGAATAAAATACCTAGGAGTAAATTTAAGCAAGGAGGTGAAAGACTCAGTCTCAGAAAACTATAATACATTGATGAAAGAAATTGCAGATGACACAAACAAATGGAAAGATATTCCATGCTCATGGATTGGAAGAGTTAATATGGTGGCTTGTTTCTTAAATTCCAGCATAATTAATGTACAAACTTATACTAGTTTCAGTGTAGAATATAGTGATTCAACAATTCTATACATTTCTCAGTGCTCATCAAGATAAGTGTACTCTTAATCCCCTTTATCTATTTCATGTATTCCTCTACCCACCTCCTCTCTGGGAACCACCAGTTCATTCTTGAGTATTTTTGTTTGTTTATCTGTTTTTTCTTTGTTTATTTGTTTCTTAAATTCTACATATAAGTGAAATCATGTGGTATTTTTCTTTCTCTGACTTATTTCACTTAACATTATACTCTTCAGACCCATCCATGTTGTTGCAAATGGCAAGACTTCATTCTTTTGGAAGAGTTAATATTGTTAATATATCCATAATACCCAAAACAGTCAATTTACAGATTCAGTATAATACCTATCAAAACACCAACAGTATTTCACCAAACTAGAATGAATAATATACAAATGTTTATGAAACCACAGAGGACCTCTAATAGCCACAGTAATCTCAAAAAAGAAGAAGAGGGGTGCCTGGATGGCTCAGTCATTTGAGCATCTGACTTCAGCTCTGGTCATGATCTCATAACTCATGAGTTCAAACCCCACATCGGGCTCTGTGCTGACAGCTTGCTCAGAGCCTGGGTCTCCTCTCTCTGCCCTTCCTCTGCACATGCTCTGTCTCTCTCTGTCTCTCAAAAATAAATAAATGTTAAAAAATTTTTAAAAAGAGATGAAGAAAAACAAAGCTGGAGATATCACAATTCCAGATTTCAAGGTAAACATGAAGCTATAATAATCAAAATAATATGGTACTCACGCAAAAATAGACAGATTAATGGAACAGGATAGAAAACCCAGAAATGAGCCTATACTCATATGACAAGTCAATCTATTGAAAAGGAGATAATAATATACAATAGGGAAAATATAATCTTTCAATAAATGGTATTGGTAAAATTGGACAGCTACATGTAAAAGAATAAAACAAGGTCACACTCTCACACCATACACAAAAATAAACTCAAAATGGATTAAAAATCTAAATGTGAGACTTGAAACTATAAACCTTCTTGAAGAAAACATAGTGATCTCTTGTATAGAGCTTTGGCAGCATTTTAATAGAGGTCTCCTCGAGCCATAGGTGGGCATGGGGAACTATTTGGGACTACACCAAAATAAAGATTTTACTATTTGAAGTTATTAAAATAGGAAGATAGATTTCTACAAACTCACTATATGTTAAGAAATTTAAATGTTATATCACTAATTATAAGAATAAACACATTCCTTACCTGTCAGTCTTTATTATATCTATGCGTACTAGAAGCATCTTATTTTTTCCCCAGAAGAGATTCTTTAATGTCAGTATAAGCACAAAGTGAGACTACTTTTTAAAAAAATGAAGGTTCTTTATACATTCTAATCCATTCAACCTTAAGGCAATAACTAGGAACCTGTATCTCAATAAGCACAAATCACTCGGCTTATAGTCATTCTCCAAGTGAATTTCAGATTGCCTGGGAGAAACATAGCTCTGCAAGTATGAATCATGTTTGTAAAATATCTTCAGTATCAAAGTCAGTATGCTTCTCTGTGAAAACAGCATACAGTTGACCCTTGAACACGGGTTTGAACTGTGCAGGTTCACTTATACATGGATTTTTTTTTTTTTATAAATACAATACAATATTGTAAATGTATGTTCTCTTATGATTTTTCTTTTTTTAATGTTTATTTATTTTTGAGAAAGAAAGAGGCAGAGAGGGAGACAGGATCTGAAGTGGGCTCTGCACTAACAGCAAAGAGCCAGATGTGGGGCTCAAACTCAGGAATCATGAGATCATGACCTGAGCTGAAGTTGGATGCCTAACTGATCAACCCACTCAGGTGCCCCATCTTCCTTATGATTTTCTTAACATTTTCTTTTTTCTACCTGACATTATTGTAGTAATATAAAGTACATAATGCATCTACAAAGTATGTGTTAATTGACTGTTTGTGTTATCAGCATGGCTTCTGATCAACAGTAGGCTATTAGTAGTTAAGTTTTGGGGTCAAAACTTATTACATGGGTCTTTGACTCCATGGGTGTCATGTTCTTCGAGGGCCAACTATAACCCAAAAATATTGATATTTTTTCATGAGATTTCTTTGACCAACCATATTTATAATATTCTTAAAAGTATTGTAATGAGTTAACTATTTCAAATTTCTATGTAATGTTCAATTTATTTCATTATTCTGTGATGCTATGATTTTGGTTTTCATTACTTTCCTATCCAGCTAGGGTAAGGACCCATAGATGAACAAAACTTCCCACCCCAAAATGTGTATCTTCGGAATGTGGATTGTTTAAGCTGATTATTTTTAAGAAACAGAGCCTTTGACCTTTCCCTTAACTGCCTAAAATAACTTAGAGGACCTACTATGCCAGGAAGGATAACACCATAGATAACAATTGCATACATTTGACCCTTGAGCAATGTAGAGGTTAGGGATGCTGACCACCGGGGGGTCAGCCGTTGAAAATCAGCATTTAACTTTTGAATCTCCACAAATTAACTAAGGCTATCATTGGCTTAAAGCTTTACCGATGCCATAAAAAAGTCCATTAATACATATTTTGTATGTTATATGTATTATATGCTATATTTTTACAATAAAATAAACTACAGAAGGGAAAATGTTATCAGGCAAATCATAGGAAGAAGAGAATACATTTACAGTACTGCACGGTAAAAAATCCACATATAAGTGGATTCAAACCCATGTTGTTCAAGGGTTAACTGTTGTTCAAGGGTTAACTGTAATATGAACGAGGTGTGGTAGACAGGGAGGAACTAAGGAGAATCTTAAAATTCCTCTTTATGTCCCATTGTTTCTGTATGGTCTCACAGCAGACATTTGTTTACCAAATATTTAATCTTTTTCATCTTCCCATGAATTGCCCTTTGAAGTCCTGGACCCCTACCCCTTTCTCTCTTAGTTCAAGATGATACATACACTTCACTTTCCCACTGTCTTTCAAATCTTTCATGTTTATGTGGATTTCCTATATGTATGTAATTAAATTTGACTTTCTCATATTAATCTGTCTCATGCCAATTTCATTCTTAGACCACCCAAAAGAACCTTGAAAGGTATAGAAATATCTTTTTTCCCTTACAAGTCATACCCATAATTTAGGGTAACTGACAGGCCTTTATGATCCAAATAAAATATAGAAAGACAGGCCAACTATTTTAGAATAAAGTAATTGGGCAGGAAACTTTCACTTTCACTGAGATAAAAGGCCTGATTATCTTAATGCTTCACCCTGAGAGTTATTTTTCATTGTATTTGGCTTTCATCAGACATATTTAAAGACCTTTTCACCTCAACGGGGTAAAATTTAAAAAAACTGAGCAGCTGACAAACCAAGTGAAAGGTCTGAATTGGGCCAAGACGATGACATATGTGTGGAAGCAAACAAAGTCATTTATATGAGAAGAAAGTGTCACTACAAAGAATCTTCTGGAAAGATCTGGATAGAGACAATCAAAGGAACTACTACTCAAAGTGTCATAACAGAAGCTACTAGTGGAATGAGCTGGATGGTTTATAACAGTCACTCCTTATTTCTGCTCAAGATGGACTCTGTAGATGACAATAAAGGTTTTGAACTTGAGATAAAAGATAGTTCAACACAGCTTTCTGGACTCCATCTGAGTGCTTCGTCACTTCAGGATTTTTGTTTTGTTTTGTTTAAAATAGACTACATGATTTGGCCACATAGGTTAAGAAAATAGTAAAGGAATAATATTTCTTATCAGGAAAGACTGATTAGCCAACTTGTTAAATTAAGATCATATCACAAATTAGCAATAACATATTGAGTAGTGGTGATACTACTTAGATATTAATACTATTTGGAGTAGTAAAGTTAAATTATTGATAATTTCTGCTTAAGGATCTGCTATATGATTCTCATTAAATGCATCATATTAAGTCCAGTTACATTTAAATCAAGCATTTATGTTTTCAGGCTAGAAGAGCAATGAAATATGATGTAATATGACTCAGAGTCCTAGATTCTAGCCTTACTGCTAAGATTTTATTCTAATTAGTTGTGTGACCTTTGGCAAGGTATTTCACATTTCTTGAGATTGTTTCCTCGTGTATAAGAGATAACATCACTTTGCTCATTTTTCAGACACATTACCAATATGACACAAGATCATTTACACAAAAATGTTTGTGAGCTATAGAAAGCTCTACACATGTAAGTTATTATTTTATTATGACAACAAGCAATGTAAGCTATATATAAAGAGAAGATTTTTCATGCATTTTTTTATTTTAATCATTTTAAAATAATTAGCTATTCCAAGTTAGAAAAGCTTTCTTGAAATAACCAGTTATTTTAAAATGTTTATGAAGGATGGGCATGGAGGAGGACACTTGTGGGGATGAGCACTGAGTGTTATGTGGAAACTAATTTGACAATAAACTATTTGTAAAAAAGAAAAAGAAAAAAAAATGTTTATGAAGGGCACCTGAGTGGCTTACCTGGTTAAGTGACTGACTCTTGACTTCGGCTCATGTCATGATATCATGGTTTGTGAGTTCAAGCCCGGCATTGGGCTTTGTGCTGATGGTACAGAGCCAGCTTGGGATTCTCTCTCCCTCTCTTTCCCCCACTCCCCTGGGCAAAGGCTCAAATTCATGTTCTGTGAAAGCATGATCTGAGATGAAGTCGGATGCTTAACCAACTGAGCCTCCCAGGTATCCCAGGTACATCCATTGTTCATGGCCAGTTCTTTAACTTAGGACCTTATAAGAATCACAAAAAAATTCATTGAAAAAAAAACTGAGTAGAATATAAATAATCCTCAGAGACCACCCTGGAAAGTCCCATAAATAACTCGGAGAGACAAAGTGTGGGATTGGGTGAGACTCTACTTTCATTAAGGTTGAGGCTACCATATATTTAAAAAAAAAATTAAATGTTTTATTTATATCTGAGAGAGAGAGAGAGAGAGAGACAGTGTGAGCAGGAGAGGGTCAGAGAGAGAGGGAGACACAGAAACTGAAGCAGGCTTCAGGCTCTGAGCCAGACATCAGCACAGAGCCTGATATGAAGCTTGAACCCACTAACTGTGAGATCATGACCTGAGCCAAAGTCAGAGGCTTAACCGCTTAACCGACTGAGCCACCCAGGTGCCCCAAGGCTACCGTATTTTGTAAGTAATAGTTATGTGGTTTTCCTCATTTCCACTCATTGGTGAAGAGGAGTTTACCTACATACAGTAAATTCTATGGACTATAAAATGTGTTATTTTATCAGTCTGTAGTGCTTCCTTATAATAGACCTTCAGAAAAGTCTCACCTAAAGTGATAGTCATATCTGGTTTAATTCCCTTTCCCAGATGTCTCATACAAGTCTTGCTTTATGCCACTTGGTCTATTGAAGGTATATCAGCTCTTTCTTTTCAGACTTTTACATCTATGTTTTTTGTTTTTAAATTTTTAATGTTTTATTTATTTTTGAGAGGGAGAGAGACAGTGTAAGAAGAGTCAGAGAGAGAGGGAGACAGAATCTGAAGACAGGCTCCAGGCTCTGAGCTAGCTATCAGCACAGAGCCCAATGTGGGGCTCGAACCCATGAACCATGAGATCATGACCTGAGCTGAAGTCAGACGCTTAACCGACTGAGCCACCCAGGTGCCCCACATGTACGTTTTTTCAATGGATTTATTCAAAGTGGTCATTAGCAGGTTTCCTCAGAAGTCTTTCCGTTTCTCCAAAGTGATCTGACATATACTGGGTATGGCTGTGGGTGCTGCAGCTCTCTGCATCTCTGAGAAGAGAGCCCTTGAGTAGTAGTTTACAAAGTAGGGGGAAAGGGTTGCAGTACAAAGAAAAGATTAACCCCCTTTGGCTAAGCAATTCACTTCCCAAAAGAAGTATCAGAAAATAAGTGTGCCATTATACAAGCTTATTGAAGCATGACCCGAGAGCCCAAGCCATGAGCCACCATGGTGAAGTTTAGACCTGAGGGTTAAGAGTCACAGGTGGAGCTGTCCAACTGAATGGGTACCACTTGTTTGGGCTGGAAGCTGGGAAAGACCCCCACATTAGATGCAGCTTCAGCATTGTACAAGACAACAGACTCGTCAGGATAGTCTTCATCCACTAGGAACTGAGATTGCTATGGAAACTATGGAACTATTTTCTGAACCAAATAAGCACTTCAGACTGCATGGCTATACAAACTCAGGGATAGAGAAGGAGATCCTGAAAAAATACTGATAGAGGTAGTGCCAGCTATATTAAACTTGATTTGGACAATCCAAAAACACTGTGTGACACCACTTTCATTGTTGTTGTTGTTGTTGTTATTTGTGGTAAGAACACTTAAATTGAGATCTACCCTTTAAATGTTCAGTACAGTATTATTAACTATAAACACGAGTTTCTACAGTAGATCTCTAGAACTTTCTTATTTGCTCTTTTAATGTTATGAGGTTATAATAAACTAAGATTAAAAATGAAATACATTTTTCATCCATAATATTGGCAAGAATAATAAAGACTTATAATATTTAATATTGATAATGGTGAGAGGAAATCGGTATTATTATGCATTTTTGGCGAAAGTGGTATATTTTGAAACGTAATGTTCTGGGTTACTAATATGGATCTATCACAGTTATCCCAATAGGACCCCCTGCCTTGGACCTCTCCCATCAAAATTTTAAAATATTGGAAATAGGAATTACTCACCTAGATGGCTCCTTGACAGGAACTCAGTATGTTGGAGAACATGGTTTCAAAGACAGTATATTGCTGGCTTATTTTCCTCCAGGCTCATTACTGTTACCCATCTGTTAGAAATGTGGTGAGAGCTGACCATACCAGCTTTATCTTATTCAATGCAATGTTCTTATAATGTTAATTTTTAAATTTTCTTTACATGTTCTGTTTTCCTAAAATTATATTCATAGAAGTGAAAACAGCTTGATACTGATTTTGCCTTTTCTGAATTGAATAGGTCATGTTTCCTATTAATTTGTCCTGTATGTTAAGCAAGTATGAAAGCCAAAGAAAGTCCACATTACCCAGTATCCCCATGGACCCAACCCAGTTATGACTCTAAGAGTCAGTTTCACTTCCCACATTCTTTAAATTTCCACAATTACCAATGCATTTGGTTACAATATGGTTTATTAATATTGGATGAGATATTAACAATCTGACAATAATATTGAGTGAAATAAATATGAAAAATCAGCATGTTCTTTTACGGTCTATAAAATTTAATTATATCTAAAAATGTATAAGGCACAGCGTAAAGTGCTGTATAAACATAATACTATTCTAACTTCTCTCGATTAGTTACTATTCGCATGAAATAGCTTTTTCACATTCTGTCACTTTCAGTCCATTTGTCTAAGATGAATCTTTTGGAGAGCATAAAAATGAATCATGAGAGATTTTCTTGTTTCTTTGGGTTTTTTTGTAAGCCATTCTTCCAATTTGGACCTTTTTATTGAAGTGTTTAATCCATTTAAACTTATAGTAAATATTGGTAAAGAAGGATTTACAATTGCAAAAACATACTTTATTACAAATTTTGTATTTGAGTTTTACTTACATGATTGTCTTCAGTCATTGAAATTTACCTAGTTAACATTGACATTTTCTGATGAGAGGACTTACTCTTTCATTTTAAAAATATTTTTGTCTATTTTTGACAAATATTAAAGATCTCTAAAGCATAATCATGTTTTATAAATTATATCTATTGAATAACATTTCCCCATTTCCCCCTTCCCTCTTCCTCTGGCAACTACTATTCTCTGCTTCAATGTTTTTGACTATTTTATATATGTCATCTAAGTGGTATCACACAGTATTTGTCTTTCTGTGACTGATTTATTTCACTTAACATAATGTCCTCAGGAGTCATCTATGTTACCACGTATGGTGGGATTATCTTCCTTTATTTTTAAGGCCAAATAATGTTCTATTGTATGTTTATACCACATTTCCTCTGTCTGTGCAGCTGTTGATGGAAATTTGGATTGTTTCCACATCATCGCTATTATAAATAATCTTACAATGAATATGGGAATACAAATATTTTTTCAAGATCCTGATTGCAATTCTTCTGGATAAATGCCCAGAAATGAGATTACAGGATCATATTTTTAATTTTTTTGTGGAATTTCTATTTTGTTTTCCATAGTGACTACACCATTTCACATCCCCAAAAATAGTATACAAGAAAAACAAAATAGTATACAAGTGTTCCAATTTCTCCACATCTTCATCGACACTGTTGTCCTTTGCTTTTTTGATAAGTATTGTAACAAATGTGACATGATATCTCATTGTATTTTTATGATTTATTTTATTTTGAGAGAGACAGCTTGTGAACAGGGGAGGGGGCAGAAGGAGAGAGAGAGAGATTCTTTTTTAATTTTTTTTATTTTTTAAATGTTTTATTTATTTCTGAGAGAGAGAGAGAGAGAGAGAGATAGCAAGGGAGGGTCAGAGAGAAAGGGAGACACAGAATCTGAAATAGGCTCCAGGCTCTGAGCTAGCTGTCAGCACAGATCCAGACGCAGGGCTTGAACCCATAAACCATGAGATCATGACCTGAGCCGAAGTCGGATGCTTCACCGACGGAGCCACCCAGGCACCCGGAGAGAGAGAGAGGTTCTTAAGCAGGCTCCCAACACCACCTCAATACCATGACTCTGGGATCATGACCTGAGCCAAAATCAAGAGACACTCAACTGACTGAGCCACCCACGTTCCCCCTCATTGTAATTTTGTTTTGCATTTCCCAGATGGTTAGTGATGTTTAGTATATTTTAATATATCTACAGGCCATTATGTATTTTTTTGAAGAAACGTCTATTCATTCATTCATTCATTCATTCATTTATTTATTCTATTCATTAGTTCATTTGTGTGTATGTGTGCTTCTGAGTTAAAGAAGATTTCTTTGGATACTACCCCTTGTATGATTAATACACCAGCTAATATATCATATATACTCTCTTTATGGTTTTCAAATGTTTTCTCCCACTCCTTAAATTGTATTTTCACTATTAACTGTTTCCTTTTTGTGCAGAAGGTTTTAGTTTGACATAATCACAATTGTCTATTTTTACTTTGGTTTCCTGTGCTTTTGATTTGATATCTAATAAATCATTGCCAAGACCAATGTCATGAAGGTTTTCCTATATGTTTCTCTTAAAAGTTTGATAGTTTCAGGTACTGTGTTTAAGACTTAAATCCATTTTGAGTTGATTTTTGTGTAAAAATTAAGATAAAGATCCAGTTAATTATTTCAGACGTGAATATTCAGAACACCATTTTTTGAAGAGGCTGGCTTTGCTCCACTGTGCCCTCCTGTCACCTTTGTCAAAGATGCGTTGACTTTAAGCCTTTCCACGTCGTATTAAACAAAGGCTACACTCTCTGAAAATCTTCATGAATTTTAGGGCTTGTGATATTATTGATTTTATTGATAATGCCTAGAGGTATAAAACAGAGATTAAAATATTGGTAAGCACAGCATCCACAGCGCTGACAGTCTACTGCCACCAGTGGGTAATTTATGGCTTTTTCTGATCTAATTAATCCCTCTGCCTTTTTTCCCCACATATAATTGAGATAATGTATAGACCGTGCTCTGGGATACTCAGATGAAAGATGCTATTAAATGTATAGAATATTTTACAGATATAATCTAACTAACCACCACTTCACTTCTTGGGTTAAGTGTCTCTAATTATTTCTTTGTAAATTTGTAATCTAGAAATGATGAGGTTAAGTGATGTACTGAAGGTAATATTGTAAATTATGCACAGTGTTAGAAATACAGCCTAGTGGTTATATAAGTTACTGTTATAAATCTGAATAGAATCAAAGAAATCCCTTGACTCTGTTAGCTAGATTTTTCTGATTGGCTTGGTTTAACAAGAATGTCACTGTAATGTAATAAACAAGAGTATTATAAAACTTTTTTTTTTCTTGTAAAGTTCTTATATTTAATATTCACTGCTATTATAGTTATGCCAAATTTGGGGAAATTCTAGAGACAGAATGAGATAGTAATCTAGGAAAGGAGTTAAAATGAAAATGCTCTTGGGGCACCTGGATAACTCAGCTGGAAGAGAATGCAACTCTTGATCTGAGTCATGAATTCGAGCCCCATGTTGGGTGTAGTTAAATAAAACGAACATGCTCTGGGTGCTAATATGAACAGTGAGTTTAACATCTAACTTCTATTCCCTTGTTGAGAAAAATCATGAATTTTATACATCCTGAACTAAAATATTCGTTCTCCATCCTTTTTATCTCCTGAATGTCTTCTTCAACTTTATTCTGTACATTTTTGGAATGTCTCTTTTATATACAATTTTTCTATTGCTGTAGCAACAAATTACCACAAATTTAGTGGCTAAGAACAACACAGATTTATTGTCTTACAGTTCTGGAGCTCATGAGTCCAAAATGGGTTTCACTGGCCTAAAAGCAATCTGTCAACAAAGCTTTGTTCTCTCTGGAGTCTCTAGGGGAGAGCCTTGCCTTTTCCAGCTTCTTTTTTTTTTTTTATAATTTTTTTTAATGTTTTATTTATTTCTAGGGAGAGAGAGAGAGAGAGAGAGAGAGACAGCATGAGCAGGGGAGGGTCAGAGAGAGAGGGAGTCACAGACTCTGAAACAGGCTCCAGGCTCTGAGCTGGCAGTCAGCACAGAGCCCGACACGGGGCTCGAACCCATGAACCCCGAGATCATGACCCAAGTGAAAGTCGGACGCTTAACCAACTAAGCCACCCAGGCGCCCCGACCTTTTCCAGCTTCTAGACGCTGCCCACAGTTCTTGCCTTATGGTCCACTTCCATCTTAAAATCCAGCAATGGCTGGTCTAATCTTTTCCATGTTGCTGTCTTCCTGGTTATCCCTCTTTTGTATCTCTCTTACACCTATAATAACCCTTCTTATTACACAGTGACCCCTCATAGGTAAAGAAGGATAATCTCCCCATCTCAAGGTGAAGTGATTAGCAACTTTAATTCTATCTGATTCCTAATATCTCTTTGCCATGTAAGGTAACATATATTCCACAATTCTTGGAATTAAAAAATAAAAACATCTTTGGAAGACCATTATTCTGCCCACCACAGATGCTAAGAAATAAAGACCCTCCAATGAATAGTAGGTATAGCAAACTGTTGCCATAACTAATCTTATTAATCTCAAAAGTTTTAAGTTCTTTTTAGCATGCCTAAATATCATTTTAGTTACTTAGGAAATATTTTTTGAATATCAAGCTTTTGTTTCTTAATTTTTTATTATTAAACAAGACGAAAATATTTCTGACTGATAATTATCTGAAAATATGCAACAAATTAAATCATGTAATTATATGTGACTGATAACAATATCAGCTAGTCAGCCTACATACATAGAATTCGTAGATATGACCAGTAATAAGAATAAAATCTTAATCCAATAGAAAAGTGGGAATTTTAAAACAGAAAATATAGCCTTCTAATAATGGTGAATGGTTCCTTTCTTACAAAATTATATTTGAAAGTGATCACACACATTTCATACACCTTGATAACTGTTTTTGTCTCCTTTTTATTTTTCTAATCAATAAATCTCTATTCAAGCAAGAGAGAAACTTTGTTAAAGGCAATTACAGAATTATTTTAATTATAAATGTAATTTGTATCCATATGATTACCAAAAAATATCGATTGAAATAAATACATTTCCAAAGAAATTTGCCAAATTACCCTTTTAAAAACATGAGTCAGGGGTGCCTGGCTGGCTCAGTCCACAGAACACGTGACTCTTGATCTCAGGGTTGTGAGTTCAAGCCCCATGTTGGGTATAGAGCTTACTTAAAAAATAATAATAAAATAAAATATGCTAAGCTCTAAGGTATTTGATGTTCAAAAAAAGTAGGTCCTTTCTGAATGTCATCATTGTTTGTTGAGGATTGCCATCTTCTTCTAGACACTCAGCGTCAGCATGTACACATTTGTTTCCTTTGTCCAGGTATCAAATTTTTTTATTCTTGTTCTGGGGGAACGACATTATCACAGTTGACTTTCATGAATCTTAATCAGTCTATACCAAGATTACTATAAGAACATGTCGAAAGGATTAGTCTACATCGATTTTTTTATTTGAAGGCAAAGGGAAAAAATCATCTTACATATATTGAACATTTTACCATGTCCTAGGCTGCATTCCAAATGCTTTAAAATATAAAACTCATTTAATGCTCACCTGGCCCTATGAGTTAAGTGTCCTTTTAACCTTGTTTACAGATGAGAAAACTAAGATACAGGGAAGTAAAATAATTTGCTCAAGCTCGGGCAAATATAAGTAGTAAAGCCAGAATTCAAAATCAGATAGTCTGGCCTGAGTTTTCACCACCCTGCTCATGATGCTATCTGGAAAATTCTATAAGAGGCAAGTGACTCTCTTTGTGTGTTGGGGGGTTTGTGTGGCCAACCATACTAATTCCAATATGGTCTCACTCCAACAAATTCCACAGGGAACTGGAGGGCATATTTAATAGAGACAAGGATCCACTGGGTGAGAGGGCCTCCATTACTAAGGGAGGAAAGAGGAGGAACAAGTCTTACTTCAGTCAGACACAGACCAGCAGGTCCTGCCTCGTTCTCCTCCTCTGAGCCTGTTAGACAGCGCTGCCAGGTGCTCCCGTAGCACCTCTTACATCATGTTATTCTCCTACCCAGTAATCTAAACTGACTTGGTAATGCTTACAGGAGCAAGTCCGAACTACTCATCTGGCAGGAAACATTCTTATTATTCAGATGCATTGTATTTATCTAATCTTCCACTTCTTTCAAACACAGATTTTGTAATTCCAAAACCTGAGTCATCTTCCACTCCTCTCTCTCTTACATCTCATAGCCAATCTATCAGCAAATCCCACTGACTCTAACTTCGAAGCGTAGCCCAAATTCAATCATTTCCCAGCACCTTCACTGCCACCACCCTACACCATATAACTATCGTATCTTATTTGGACCATTGACGTAGCTGCCTAACTGGTCCAGCTGCTTCTTGCCCTTACCTTTCTACAGAATCTTCCAAAGACTTCAGTGGAAACACTGCTTTAATATAAATTACTCCTCTGCTAAAACCCCTCAAGTATCTTCCTATATCAACTGTATAAAAATCTAAAGACCTTACCAGAGGGTGAAAGGCCTTGCATAATCTGGCCCCAGCAATCTACATGACTTAATCTCTTTCCACTCTTATGCTTGATTACTTTGTATTAGTCACACTGGTAAATGGTTTTCTTAGTAGATGTATATTTAGGAGCAAATTATGAAAATAGAAAATCACTCCCTGGAGTGTTAGGATAAAATAAAATGGAAACCTTGAGTTTTATGTAAAACTATTGGCTGAAAATTCTAGGGGTAAAAACAATTATCATTACAGTTGAACTAGTAGTCTTTGAAAAAATATAGTTTTTTATACAGTTCTGTTTATGAAAAAAATGGGTTAAAAGTCATCCTGAAACTCTTATCTAAATTATAAAGAAATATATTTTAGCTAGATATAATGTATTAAGAAAGAAAAAAACATAACATGAGATGTGTTAATAAATTTTCATTTTCTGAAGGGAGAGAACTTATGAAAAGAAAAATCTGACCCTGACTTATCTTTTATCCAGTTTGAATTTTGGTAATACCTAGCACAAAATGAGCCATGTGGGTAGCCCCTCCTTTTCCTTTTCTGAAGTAAAATTATTATTAAAATTAATAAAAGCAGATTTTTCTTATCTGCCTCTAAAATAGACATTTCAGGGGCGCCTGGGTATAAGCGTCCGACTTTCGCTTAGGTCATGATCTCGTGGTTCGTGGGTTCAAGCCCCGCGTCGGGCTCTGTGCTGACTGCCAGCTCGGAGCCTGGAGCCTGTTTCAGTCTGTGACACCCTCTCTCTCTGGCCCTCCCCTGCTCACGCTGTCTCTCTCTCTCTCTCCTAGAAATAAATAAAACATTAAAAAATTAAAAATAAAATAAAATAAAATAGACATTTCAGAAAAATCTTCATAATTTTTTAAACATTTAAAAAATAAATTCCATTTTAATGCTAAATGAATTAGTACAACTCTGAATAAATAAATATCATTAGCATTTATTATCAAAATTGGCCTGGTTCTTGCAACTGAACAATGGATCCAATATTGAAATCAACAAAATGAAACTATAAAGCTTATTAAATGATATGAGAGAGTAATTCTGCTTTTTTAGTTGTGGTAAATATGCATAATATAAATTTTAGAATTGTTATTATTTTAAGTGTATAATTCAGTAGAATTAAGTGCATTCACATGGGTGCCACTTAATTCCATTTTCAGAACTTTTTATCATCCCAAACCAAAACTGTACTCACTAAACAGTAACTTCCCAGCTCCCTCCTACCAGCCTGTGGCAAACACTACTGTACTTTCCATGTCTATGAATTTGCCTGTTCTAATTACTGCACATAAGTAGAATCATATAACAGTTGTCCTTTTGTTCCTGGCTTATATCACTTGGCAGGATGTTTTCAAGGCTTATCCATGTTGTATCATGTATCAGAATTTCTTCCCAGGGCGCCTGGATGGCTCAGTCAGTTAAGCATCTGACTTCAGCTCAGGTCATGATCTCATGGTTCATGAGTTTGTGCCCTGCATCGGTCTCTCTGCTGTTAGCACAAAGCCTGCTTTAGATCTTCAGTACCTCCCCTCTCTCTGCCCCTCTCCTGCTGTCTCTCTTTCTCGTAAATAAGTAAACATTAAAAAAAAATTCGTCCCTTGTTAATGCTGAATGATATTCTATTGTATGGACATACCACATTTTGTTTATGTATTCATGTGTTGATGGACATTTGAGTTTTTCCACTTTTTGGCTATTGTGAATAATGTTCCTTAAATATCATTCAGATTTTTTATTTTAATTCCTCTGTGTATATACCTGGACGTGGACTTACTGGATTACATGTTAATTCTCTGCTTAATTTTTTGAGGAAATGCCGTGTTGTTTTCTATAGAAGCTGCACCATTTCATATTCCCATGAGCAAATGCACAGTGGGTCCAGTTTCTCCACATCTTCTTCAACACTTACTCTTCTCTGTTTTTTGTTTTTTTTTAATAGCCACCGTAAGTGGTATAGGAATGATTCTCTCTCTCTCTCTTTTTTTTTTTTATCCAGTTTTCTTGGGAAACAATTGGCATACATCACTATATATGTTGAAGGTGTACAACATTATGATTTGATTTACATATATTGTGAAATGATTACCATAATAGGTTCAGCTAACATCCATTTTTTCATAAAGATACAATAAAAAAGAAACAAAAAGGAAAACAAAATTCTTCTTGCTTTGAAAACTCAAAATTAACTCTCTTACCTATGCTATATATCATCCAACAGTGTTAGCTGTAAGTCATCATGCTGTATGTTAATCCCTAGTCCTTATTTATCTTATAACTGGGAGTTTACACCTTTTAGCTACCTTCTTCAACTCTCCCTGCCCTCTTTCTCCACCTCTAGTAACCACAAGTCTAATCTCTTTTTCTATTAATTTGTTTGGTATGTTTTCTTTTTTTAGATTCCACATATAAGTGAGATCATACCACGTCTTTCTCTGCCTCACTTAATTTACTTACCACTTACGTCAAATGGTAGGATATCCTTGTTTTTCAGTGCTTAATAATATTTTATTGTTTATGTATACTACAACTTCTTCATTTATTTGTTGATGGACACTTTGGTTGTTTCCATGTCTTGGCTATTATGGACATGGGAGTGCAAATATCTTTTTCAGTTAGTGTTTTCATTTTCATTTCCTTTGGATAGATTCCCAGAAGTGGAATTGCTGGATCATATGGTAGTTCTTATTTTAATTTTTTAAGGATGCTCCATACTGTTTTCCATGGTGACTGTAGCAGTTTACAATCCCACCAACAGTGCACATGGTTCCCTTTTCACCACATCCTATCCAGCATTTGTTATCTCTTGTCTTTTTGTTCATGGCCACTCTAACAGGTATCTCACTGGGGTTTTCGGATAATTTTTTTTTTTAATCTGAGAATGAGAAAGACTCTTTCAAATATAATACAAAAAAAACCCCCAGAAGACATGAAATAATATATTGATGAATTTCATTACTTTAATATAAATAAATTAGAAAATTATTGTAACTTTCAAAGAGTTAATTTCCCTAATTTAAAAAAAAACTCTTCAAAAAAATAAGGAAATAATCATCAACCAATTGAAAGGTGAAAGTTAGAATAAAAAAAGGCTAGCAGAAAAAGAAATGCAAATGGATCTTAAATATATGAAAAGATAGTATGTGTCTCAGGTATCTAGTTCAAAATTGTCTAATGATATTAATTGCATTAGGCTAATATACAGAATCAATGGTAAGTATTCAATAAATTTTGTAAGTTTTATTTTTTAAAAAGTTTTAATGTTTGTTTATTTTTGAGAGAGAGCATGAGGCGGGTAAGGAGCAAAGAGAGGGAGACACAGAATCCAAAGCTGGCTCCAGTATCTGAGCGGTCAGCACAGAGGCAGATGTGGGACTGAAACCCACCATGGTGAGATCATGGCCTGAGCCAAAGTCAGACACTCAACTGACTGAGCCACCCAGGTTCCCCTTGTATATTTTAATTAACAATCTAGAGTCTACAGGAAATAGAGCCACACAATCTACTTAGGACTAGGACAAAAGAAAATAAAAATTCTGAACTTGGAACTCGGGTTAAAAAAATTAATTTCCTTAGAAGCAAGGTAATAGATAAACAACAACTCTAAGGTCTTAAAATATGAGCCAGATTACTGATTTCGATTAAGTCAAGATAGTTTCAGTATAGTTGTAATTACTGAACAGAAAGAATATGGGGGAATTTTTAACCAAACATCTGTTTCTAGAAGAAACCTTGAACTTCTTAGATATTAGGAATAGAAAATTATTGGGGCGCCTGGGTGGCTTAGTTGGTTAAGCGTCCGACTTTCGCTTAGGTCATGATCTCGCGGTTCGTGGGTTCGGGCCCCACGTCGGGCTCTGTGCTGACTGCCAGCTCAGAGCCTGGAGCCTGTTTCGGTCTGCGACTCCCTCTCTCTCTTACCCTCCCCTGCTCACGCTGTCTCTCTCTCTCTCTCTCTCTCTCCTAAAAATAAATAAAACATTTAAAAAAAAAAAAGGAATAGAAAATTATTGGAGGGAGAACCATAAAAATCTCATTCAATACTCTTATCATCAAAGGTTGAAATACTTAATCACATCATTCATATACGTGAAGATTTCTAAAATCTTTTGCTTACCATAAAATGTGGCATTAGTGAGTCTGAGTATTTAAATATAATTCTAAGAATCCTCATTAACTTTGAAAATGATTTCTTCTTGAGCAAAACTTCTTGGTAAGGAAAATCTATTTAAATTTCATAAATATTTGATATGGGAGGTATGTGTTTAACTGTCTTATTCCACATCAGGAGATCAGAATGATCAAAAGCATTAACATGGCAGCACTTCTAATCTCATCCATGAAGCCATTATTAAATCAGTAATTAATATTCTTATTTTTTTAAAATTTTTTAATGTTTTATTTCTAGGAGAGACAGAGAGAGACAGCGTGAGCAGGGGAGGGTCAGAGAGAGAGGGAGTCACAGACTGAAACAGGCTCCAGGCTCTGAGCCGGCAGTCAGCACAGAGCCCGATGCAGGGCTCGAACCCACGAACCGCGAGATCATGACCCAAGCGAAAGTCGGACGCTTAACCGACTAAGCTCCCCAGGCGCCCCAATATTCTTATAAGTGTATACAGAAAAGCAAAGTTAATGGACTCAAAAAATTATTTTCTCCAACAGATTTTAACTTTTCCCCACCTCCCATTAATAAACTTAATTTACTCCCTCATTATATCCTGAATGCCTTCTTTGTGCCAAATGTGATTCATCACAAACGTGATAAAGTCCCTGTCCTTGAAAAGACTACACACTAATAGGAAGAGATCACAAAAATAAAAAAGGAACAAGAAAATAGTAATATAAGAGTAGGTCTATAAAGAAAAGTAAAGGAAGGTGAAAGCAACAAATAAATGAGTGAGGATTGTTCTCTTGTGTAAAGTGGTTGGGAAAGACCTCACTAATGAGGTCAGACGTAGGAAGCCATGTGAAATGTTTTTCATAGGGAAGCATAGTCTGGCCAGAAAGAATCCTGGGTTCAGAGGCACTGCAGTAAGGCTATGTTGTGGGATGTATGAGCAACAGCAAGGAGGATACTACATGCGTAGAAGAGTGAGCATGGGGAGAAAGCCAATGGAAAATTAAAACATAGAGGAAACCATAGGAAAATGTTTATATGACCTTTCAGGTTATTGTGAGAACATGAGCTGCTACTCTGAGTGGAATGAGATGACATTAGAAAGTTTTACAATGAAGAATGATATGATCAGATATATTGTTAAAATTTCATTCTAGCTTCTCTGTGCGCATAGCCATTAGGGGGGCAAGAGTAGGGAGACTGGCTAAGAGGTTCTTCCAGTAATTAACATGATAATCTCTTTCCAGTCATACAGTGACTAGGTATCTGGATGGTTGTTTCAAAAACAGCTACAAGTGCTAAAGAATACTCTATAGATAAAGTGTGGCAGAAACTGTTAGATGCCTCCCAATAATTACTTTCCTCTTATTCTTCAGTAATAGATCATTAGCTCAACACATCCATGGAAGAATGCACATACTTCTCCACTTCTCTTATAATTAAGCATGGCCAAGTGACAAAATTTTGGCTAATAATAAGTGAAATTTGATGTGAAACTCCTTAAAGAGTAGGAATAAGGTCTTTTTTGTAATTCCCTCCTCCCCCACATCCCACCCCTGCTCCTCAGAATACAGACTGGTGCCAAGGCTGAAGCAGACATCTTAAATTGTGCAGCAATTCTCCTAATATGGTGGAACAGTGTGATAGAAGTCCCTGGTAACTGTCGAACTTCCTGGAAATTTCTATCTTGCTCATACCACTGCTTGTGTATTCCTATTAAATATATTGGAATCTAAGCTTAGTGACCATAGGAGCATAGGTTATTCCAAATAAGAAATGACCAGAATTAAGAGACAGTAGAATATCACTGTCCACTCTATACTAGAAAATAAGTGGAGAGATTCAGAATATATTTTGAAGAACAATCCAATAATATTTGTTGGTGGATTGAATATAAATTATATTATAAAAGGAGAAATCAAACAAAAATCCATATTTTTAGCTGAAATAAAAAGAAATGGAGTTACTATATACTAATTTGAGGAAGATTACAAGTAGGGCAGAATTTTGTTTTGTTTCATTTTGTTTTTAAGTCTTAAAATAACCAAGACTTTATTTTGAATATGTTGGTTTTAGATGCTTTTATATTCCCAAATTGAAAGATGGTGGGGGCATCTGATAAATAATTCTATAGTTCAAGAGAGAGGACTATGCTGGAGATAAAATTATGGACTCATCAGAGATCACTAGGGAATAAGTATAGATAAAGAAATGATCAAAGGATGAGCTGAGAAGCATCAGTGGACATGAATACAAAATATGAGGATGAAGCCACAAAGAAAAATGAAAAGGAACAGCCAAGGAGGTGTCTTAGGGCCAAAAGGCATGGGGTAGGGAATAATGTTCCAAGGAGACTAGAGTGACCAACTGTGACAAATGCTGCTGATTGAGCCAGTTAAATGTAAATCAAGAATTGACAATTGGAACTGGCAGCACGTATGACATGGACATCATGGACATGGATGATTTTGTCAAGAGCTGTTTTTGTTAAGTGGGGTGGGTGAATGGTGGGTCCTCATTGGAATGGATTTCATAAAGAATAAGACAGGCATTAGAGACTCCTGGTACAGACCACTCTTTGTAGTACCTTTGTTATAACGAGGAACAGAGAAATGAGGAAGTCACTTTTTCTTAGTCTTCTTTCATTTGAGAAATACTATAACGTGTATATGTTCACAGAAAAGATTCAATAGAGAGAATCAGTAGAAAGAATGAAGCAGCGGAGAGAGGGGAAGGATGTCCTGCCTTTGAGTGGGTGCCAGGGGTTGGAATCCAGTGCACATGTGGAGACATTGGCCTTTACCAGCAATAAAAATAGCTCATCCAAAGGTTAGAGCAGGATTTTATTTTTAAGTTGTTAATATTTGGTTGCTGGAATGTTGGGACATTTTCTTCGTATTTCTTCAGTTCTCTCAGTAAAGTAGAGAAAATGTCATTAGTCAAGATTGGAAAGGTATTTGAGGTTCAGGGAGAGGGAGAACATGGGAAATAAAAATATAGTGTGGAATGAATGATACAAGGGGAGTAGGGGAGTTGTTCTAGGTGTTTCTGGAAGTTAATAATCATAAATGTAAACAGGGACCAGTCAGCATGGTGGTGAGTTTTTCTCCAGCTGTAGTTTCTCATTGGTGTAGGTGTAGAATAGGTGGAGGGTTGTATTCACTCAGGATTGAGCTCTTGGCCAGGATAATACAATGGAGGGAAAAAAGGCAAGGGAACTGGGAGTCTGCATAAGGAACAACTGTAATGACGGACTATAGAATCTAAGCCGGAAGGAGAAAAGTGAGGGATGAGGAGGCAAAGAAGAAGGGAAGGTGTTGGAGTTGATGAACTGAAGGTCTACTAGAGTTAGAGTCTTAGATATCAGAGGTGTAGTGGGAAGAAACAGAAGAATGAAGGTAGTGGTTAGAGAGTATGATGTCTTGCACTGATATTATGGAGGGGGCATCATTGAGGGCAATGGCAAAGTGCAAGGTATGACCATGAGAGTGGTTACTTTAGGTAAATTGAAGGCTAATATTATTGGAAAAGTGATTATAAACCTAGTTACCAGCAGTCATTACAAAGTTGATCTGTGTGGATATTCATTCACCAAAGAATTAAAGAGGTGCTAGAATCTTCAAAGAATTAGAGAGGATAACTAAGAAATTTGTAGATGGCAGCAAAAAAGAAAGGTGGTAGGTAGCCAAACAACTCATGTACTCCTCAAACTGAACTGCCTGAGGTTCATGAATACACTGGAACTCTGAGATAATCTTGTAGTTGATATAATATTGATTCATTTTTCCTATTTTTATCAAGTGCTCACAATGTACTAGGCACCACAGAAGGAAAGGCAAATAAGGGTGGCACAGTTTCTGATACTAAAGAAAATCATTCTTGGGGCGCCTGGGTGGCTTAGTCGGTTGGGCGTCCGACTTTCGCTTACGTCATGATCTCGCGGTTCGTGGGTTCGAGCCCTGCATCGGGCTCTGTGCTGACTGCCAGCTCAGAGCCTGGGGCCTGTTTCAGTCTGTGATTCCCTCTCTCTCTGACCCTCCCCTGCTCACGCTGTCTCTCTCTCCCCTAGAAATAAATAAAAAATATTTAAAAAAAAAAAAAGAAAAAGAAAATCATTCTAATAGGAGAGATAAACATGAAAATAAATGATGGTGCAGTGAAAATGCATTCCAGCAATCTGTGGAACATTCACAAGAAATTGTGATCATGGTAAATTGTTAAAATGAAAGCCTTTTGGATCATACAAAAGTCATCCCTGGATGCAGTTTAGATTTGAATCTACCTTTCCTGTATTTTCTCAAAAATATCTAGCGAGTACTACATAAAAGTGTACAAAGTATGGTGGGAGATACAATGATATATTAGATTCAAACCCTGTCTTTATTTTGGATTATTTTATGATGAGTCATGTTACTGGTAAGATTTCCTATGGTTAACCTTTCTTTCCACATAATTTTATTTAGGCAGTCACATGAGCTCTGTTCAGCAAGGGCAAAACTGTTCTTTCAGGTTACATCAAACTGTCTGAGTCATGTAAGCATTTATTTAAAATGTAAAGCCAGAACTTCAGCTAAGAAAAATATCAGGGGAAAACAAAACTGGATACTGAAGACAGAATGCACTAAGTGCTATCTCTCTGAACATATTCACAAGATTTTTACTGAGAACTTAAAACAGTGGGGCATCATTTTTTGTTTTGTTTTGGGGATATTTTTGGGACCAGATAATAGTGTCTGTCAAATGACTCATAATGCCACCTGATGGCTGATATTTACTTCTTAATAACTATCATACTATACAAGTGAATAACCAATACCAACAAGGGAACTTGTTCTCTTCCTGGGATTTATTCCTTACCTTTTCTGTTGAGAGTTAGTATCACAGTTTATTTAAAGGGATTCGATAGTTACTGCTTCTTTAATTTGTAATAACAACTCACTTGAATACCCTTTAAATGAAACATGTAACAGTATACATTAATATTTATTGCATCATATTTAAATTGGGGATAGTAATGTCTATCTCATGAGGTTATAGGGAGGATTAAATGATCACTGTAAAGCTATGAAAAATGCTCAATAAATTTTAGCTAACATGACTCTTATCATTACCATAAAAATTACTATTATGACTACACAGTAATTTTATTTTGAAACATCCAGTTGCAAGTGAACAAAACGCAACTAGCAGTAGGACGAGAACACAATGAAGCTTAATTGATTGTGCCGAGATCAAAGAACGACATAAGGGTTGGAATGGCATTGAGCCTCAGAAGACAATAGGATTAGGCCCAGGAGAGCCATCAAATTTCTCTTTCCATCTCTTTTGTTTAGCTCTGCATATCTGCATCAATATTTCATCTCTGCATAATGGCTCCCTCTGCTTTTCTCTGAAAAGGTAGTTTACATGTTACGATAATAGGTTAACTCAGAGGCATTGCCAGAGTCCCTTTGACCTCAAGGGACTCAATGTTGTAGTTCAAACCACATGCCGGGTCTAACTACCTAACTCTCAAAGCCATTTCTAAATAGAAGAGAAAATGTGATCAGTCCAACTGGATTCAGTAATCTCCACCTGACCCTGTTAGGATCAAAGAGTTGATATAATTTAAAAATGACTGCCTTTTTACCCTCATGATGTTTAGGGCAGTTTCTGGACAATGGAGAATTACTGGTAGCACTGCCATAAAAGACCTACTATCTCCCACTCTTGATTTCCTACCACATATATGTCTTTCTTTCCATATCTCCAAAAATATTCTACCCGTGCTTCACCTGCTTGATGCACAACAAACACTCTCAACTGTTCCATAACTGGAGGAAACCTGAAATAAAATCTGTCACTTCACCCAGAGGAATGCCATAGGGCATGTATCAGGACTTTTTAATTTAAAACTAAAATGGAAACTTATTAAATGATTTAACTGGGAAGTCCAAAGATATTTTTAGATTCAGGCTCAATTAGATTGCAAAGGTCACACAATTTTCCAATATGTGTATCTCTACTTCCACTGCTTCCCTCTGTATATTGCCTTAATATTCTCTACTTCAGAAGGACTTTATCCATGTGTCTAGGGGCAAGAGGTCACTATTTGATTCATGGTTGATTATCCCAGTTTTCTCTCCACTATCAAATATACAATACAGAGAAGGACTCTTCTGATTGATCTTGATTTGGTCATAGGCCCACTCAGGATCAGTTGTTTTATTTAAGAAAAATGGTGTTCTGTTTATGGTCAGGCCTGCATCATGTGTTTGCCTCTGAGGCTGGACATATATGGGGGGAGTAGGGATATGCTCTATGATTGACAGCTCCACTGGAACCTCATGATTGAGGAAGAACAGATCCACAAAGGTAGAAGTGCTCGTAAAATACTGCCCAACCCATTTTTATATTCCAATCATGGTTGCCCATCATCAGCACTAAGACCAATTATTAAATGTCTTCACCTAACTTGCTCTATTAATTACAAATGTCACCAAATATATACTCATTCCCTCTCTAAAGGGCAACAAATCAATATCACCTTGAGATGGTACAGCCACAGATATGTACTCACCCTGGATTAGGTCCAGATGTGGGTCTTTATGATATATTTTACCACCGTAACATTTAGAATCCACAATGGGGGTGGATGGGATAAGCCTCCTATTTGTGATAAAGGGAAGAAGAAAATAATAGATAGCTGTCACTGAAACTCAGCATAAATCGTATTCTGTAGGAATGGATAGTAAGGAACTCCTCTTTGGCTGTGGAATAAATTCTAGGTCTGGGATAATTCTAGGTCTGGAGTAAATCCTAATCTGCCTCCCTTTGCTCTCACTGCTAGGGGGTTTGCAAGGGTCCGTTTTCCACAGTGGCTGTGTCTGAAAGCATTCCCTCCATAGTATTGTAATTGCTTAATCTACCCACTTTCTGTAGATATGGTCATAATGACCTGAGTGTTGAATTAATGGTTGAGCAACAATAGATCCCTGTTTTCCAGGCTTGAGGGTTCTCTGAAAATTAAATTTTCTAAAATTCCCACTCCTCTTCTACTTGTTAATTTATTTCTGAAATTTCCACGTGGTAATTAGCAGTAGAAATCCTGGATTAAGAACACTGAACCCACTGATCCCAATAATTGTCCTAATGCTCTGCTGATCTCTCAACATCACTGCTACAGGGCTTCCACTTAGCCCTCAGCTGATGGTAGTAAGGATGAACCCACCTCTGCCCTGTCCTACTACATCCCAGAAGATAATGCTTTTGTTATTTACCTCGTGTATTAACTCTGTCAGGCTGGGTACAAACATTAGGAGATGTTTGGAAGATGAAATGTAAAACTTAAACTACTCCTGGATATCAATCTTATTTTCCTACCTTTCTGCTTTCACTTGTTCTAACTTTTGGGAGGGACAAATACTTTGTTTTGTTTTATGATTAACAAGGCACTGGTTTTCTGACTGTAAGCCATCCCAGATTCCTGTGTTGTGATTTATCAACAAATCTAAATGTTGTTCTCTTTCTGCTTGCAGATTTCTGGCTCCGGAATCCAACCTTGTCCCGTTCTTGCAAGATCTCACTGCAAGGCTGTTAAATTTGCTAATATCCTCATATATTTGCTAGGTCCCCAGAGGTTTCATCTCAGGAAGGCAGGGGGTCTGAATTCTAGGATATACCAGAGACCTATCAAATACTTTTGCCTATCAATCCAGAGACACAGATCATTGCTGCTCACAATGACATATGGACTCAACTTCCTATTTCAGGGTCTTATTACCTGTATAATTCCTTTTCAAAACACCACTTAATATACGAGGATTCTTTGAGGTGCAAGTATCAAAACACACTTGGTTAAATATAACACAGAACTGGGTTGATGCTTTTATACTTGGTTGTATCTAGAACTCAGTCATCATGTAAAATCCCCCCATTTATGATTTATTTTTCTTCATAAATTAGTTTAATTTTCTCCTCTAGCATTCTTTCATGCAGTTGAGAAAGAAGGAGTAGAGTACTCCTGGCTCCTTCACCTTAGTTTGACAATCTCAGCAGAAAGACAGCGTCTAATCTCTAACTGCATTCTGATATTTGGGTATAGTTTTAAGCTTTACAACACAATCCTGTATCTGAATTTGGGATGCATGCATATGTGAAGAAACAAAGTCTCAGGATAGACATGAGAATGAGAAACAGCTAATCGGAGAGTGTGATTATCTCTGCGAGACTACAGGAGAATAATCTGTGATGGGCTACATAGGAACTTTTGCTGTATTGGTTTATGTGGATCCTTGTTTTATTCCTTATAAATTTTAGTATGCCCAAGGTATTTTATAATTTAAAAAAGAAAAAATTTCTGTTAATATTGGTAGTTCAGTTCTAGAGACAATCTCTGATTGGCCCTATTTAGGTGATTTGAGCAGCCTGTTCTCCCATTTTTTCTTTTCCAGTAACATGTGGAAGGCTAGGCCATGTGCTGACATCATACATGTGGGTAGAATGAAGAGGTACTGCGATTCTCAGCCCATTAGCTACAAAAGGGACATGGAAAATATGGTTTTTAAAAAAAGGAGGGGGGGTTATTGGTTGTATAAAAACAACTGAGGGACTTTTTAATGGGTTAATTTCCCCAGATGAAATTCATTCCTTCTGTGGTTCCCTTGAAGCCTGTTCCGGTATCGGTTTTCACCACTTTATATATCATGACCTAAAAGTATAATATTAACCATGGTCAACATACCTGATAAACATTGATGGGGAAAAAAACAAGATGAGTCATTAATGAAGTAAATCTTAATCTTTTCCTTGTGCAGTGCACTTCAGGGCCACCCCCGAGATGAGCATGAGGAAGGCTCCCCTGTGTGTGGGTGTGTGTGTATGCACTCACATATAGGCCTTCAAACACCCCTTACTTCCTGGTGGTGCTTGGATTTGGATCTGAGGGTCACCCAAGTAGATAACACTCCCCACGCTATTTGTTATCACGGCTCGCTGTTCCTCAGAGTTTCACACTTCCCTGAAACCTCCTGAACTGTCATTTTGGCTTCATTTTGGGGAATTCAGTTTGTTTAAAAAACATTTCCACAAGACACTGACTGTCAGGATGCCCTCCAAACCCTATTTTACCATCAAAGCTCCCTTCCTGTGATCATGGGCTGTTACCAATTTTCAACCATCCCCATTTTTCTCTGCTGATGGGCCTCAGCCACAGATCATGATGGGTAACGATGGGATTCTTCTTTACCAGGACCCCATCCTGGCCCTTTCTCCTGACAATGTAGTGATGGAATGAGCTTTACACTGAAATGCAGAGATCATTACTATCAGAAAAAAATATTGGAAGGCTGCTTTAAAGACATAGGAATGGGAGAGGGTGATCAGGTTTGATATATATGCACCCAGAATTTGGATTCGGTAGTTTTTTAATCCGTGCATCAATCTTATCCATAGTACCTGGTAAATCTACCTGCTATAGTTCACGTGATTCATGATTTGTTGTTGTTGTTGTTGTTGTTATTTAAACCTCAAATATTTTAAATAAGTGACCCAGGTTTTCTTTATATGCTTGCAGGTGAATGAAGGACTGAAGTATATCCTGGACTAAAATTAAAAAATTTCAGGGTGCAAACAGCACAGTCCAACCTATGCCATTATTTGCTACTATTTCCACTGATGTTCATCATTGGTAGGTGCTCAGACTAAGACTCAAGAACCAACAGATAATAGTTCAAACAAATACTTTATTGTGGTATGGTATGGACTAGCAATTTCTTCCTCTGGGGTGAGAAAGCCCTCTCAGAACCTGACCCTTTACTGACTTAGCCAGTTATACATTCTCTGAAGGTCTATTATTCTCAGCCCTTCACCTGTTACTAAAATGAGTCATTAGTTAGAATTTCATAGATCACAGCAGCAGAAACCAGCTTGTATTGACAAACATAGGAATGGAAAATATATTATGAAAATGGACACATATTTCCCAGGGTCCCAGGGCAGGATTGCATTCAAGCCCACAACAGTATCTAGCTAGATTTAGGAAATGGAAAACAACTGGGACAATTGATATCATCTTTTGTCCCTACTTTGCACTGCCCTTTTGTATCCCTGTCCCCTTTGCAAATCAGGTTTGTTTTTCTCTCTATGACAAAATACAGTTACTTCACAGACTGATTTGATAGCTCTAGATGCTGACGTTGTCTCTAAATTCCAAGAGAAAATCTGATTGGTTTAAGACAAATGGCTTCCCCTACTTCATAGGTTGTGCAAAGTGAAACATTTTGAAACATCAGATGGCCACTTTAGAACATGATCCTTCTAGATGAAGCATCAGAATGGAATTCTGAGACATAGATTCTAAGACTGTGTTTCTGTTTTAATTCATCAGAGAGCTTGCCTTAGCTTTGATGTTTGCAATAGATGCGGAATGTCTGTAGTAATGATATCCATAGTGATATCGGACTTTTGTATGGTAATTGCAGGTTTTCTAAGCTACCCAACATCGATTTAAGGTCAGTCAGTATTATTATAATTATACCAGATCTAGGAATATGGAGACACAGGAATTTAAGTTGCCCTGCTAAGGAGTCATGAGTCACCCAGGATTTGAATGAAAATCAAGTGGCTCTAAAACATGGGCCCAGTAAATTAAAGTAATGGTATTAGACTTGAATCTCTGTTCTATCTGAATTTCTATTTTCTTCTTACCATTTTTTATGCCAGCTGCTCAGTATCCCAATAATTGCTTTTCATAATAGATTTTTTAAAAAATTTAAAAAAACTGTATTCCTTATCTAATAATACCAATGTAATCTGTTTACAGAAAGAGTATTTTATATGTTTTTGTAACTTTTTTTTCCCTTTGGTTAAACATTCTCCCTGAATTCCTTTTTTCCAACTAACAATCATAATGATGGTGGATTTTATTTTGCCTATGTTTGTTAGCAGAATGGGAGCCTTAGGGAACATCTGCTTAAGTGAAGTTTAGTGTATTTAAATTAAATTCCAGTTTAACCTCCACTAGGGAAATATACTTTTGGTTGTCATATAGGGAGAATGGTGACAAAAGAAAAGGGCACTGTTTGAAAGTGTGTCTGCTTGTATTTATGTATAACTTCTCTCTAGTGATTATAAAAATGACTAAGAGATAGATTTTGATATTGAAAGTTTGATATTAAAGAATGAAGAAGTCACATCTTTGAAGCTCACAGTCTCTTCCATTTATCCTTTACACTCTTTTTTTAATGTTTGTTTTAATTTATTTTCGAGATAGAGACAGTGTAAGCACAGGAGGGTCAGAGAGAGAGGGAGACACAGAATCTGAAACAAGCTCCAGGCTCTGAGCTAGCTGTCAGCACAGATCCAGACGCGGGGCTTGAACCAACGAACCGTGAGATCATGACCTGAGCTGAAGTTAGACGCTTAACCAACTGAGCCACCCAGGTGCCCCTATCCTTTTCACTCATATCAATTTTCCATTCGCAGAAGGAGAGAGGAAATGTCAGCTATAGGAGTTGTTAAGAGATAAAAAGAGAGAGCATGCCAGCATTATTTGTGACAAGGAAAGACAAGGCGTACTCAGGTACAACACTTGATGTATTCATTTACTTCATTCATTCCCTCATTCATTCTTCATCTATGTATTGAGCCCTACTATGCACCAGGGGTACGGTGATGATGGGAATGGATGGATGGGTGTTCTCTGGGAACAAGAGAAGTCAGGCTTTGCATAAATTAACCTACAATTAAAATTTGGATAGTTTTTTAAAAAAAATGTTTTACTGTTTATTTTTCGAGAGAAGGAGACCGAGTATGAGTGGGGGAGGGCAGGGAGAGAGGGAGACACAGAATCCAAAGCAGGCGTCAGGCTCTGAATTATCAGCAGAAAGCCCAACATAGGCTCAAGCCCACAAGCCACAAAGTCATGACCTGATCTGAAGTCGGATGCTTAGCCAACTGATCCACCTAAGCAGGAAGGCTTTCCTCTGATGAAAGCATCATTTAACTCTGAAGGAGGAACTCATAGATTTTTTTTAATGAAAGAAATTTTTTTTTTTAATTTTTTAATGTTTTATTTATTTTTAGGAGAGAGAGAGAGACAGCGTGAGCAGGGGAGGGTCAGAGAGAGAAGGAGTCACAGGCTGAAACAGGCTCCAGGCTCTGAGCTGGCAGTCAGCACAGAGCCCGACGCGGGGCTCGAACCCACGAACCGCGAGATCATGACCTAAGCGAAAGTCGGACGCTTAACCGACTAAGCCACCCAGGCGCCCCAAGAAAAATTTTTAAGTTTATTTATTTATGAGAGTTAGAGACAGCAGGAGTTGGGGAGGGGCAGAGAGAGGGGGAGACACAGATCTGAAGCAGGCTTCAGGCTCCTAGTTGTCAGCACAGAGCCCAAGGTGGGGCTCGAACTCATGAACCGTGAGATCATGACCTGAACCGAAGTTGGACGCTTAACCGACTGGGTCACCCAGGAGTCCCTCATAGGTTTTTTTTTTTTTTTTTTTTTTAATAAACAAGAATATTTAGTCCAACATTGTGAATAATAGAAAAATATCATCAATATAAAATTCTAATAAATAAGAATGTCACTTATAGAATAGATACCCTCACAAAAGAATATTTTGCACCCATTAAAAAATTATTTGGAGCTTTACTTTTTGACACAGGGATTTCCATGAAGTGATATTGAGTAAGAAAAGGAACATTTTTTTAAACAAACAAATACAATAATAAGTTTACAGATTAGGTTCCTCAAAGTAGAAGAAGGGGAGCATGGTGGAAACAGTTTTCCAGGCAAAAGGAACAGCATTTCCTGAAGAAGATAATCTGTTGAAACAAATTAACTGAAAGTGGGTGATAGGTCTAGATAGCAGAAACTAGCAAGTGTATGGGGAATGGGGCGGGGGGGGGGTTCAGTTGGTTAAATGTCTGACTCTTCATATCAGCTCAGGTCATGATCTCACAGTTCATGAGTTTGAACCCCACACCCAACTATGTGTTGACAGTGTAGAGCCTGCTTGGGATTCTCTTCTCTCTCTCCTTCTTTTCTTCCTCCTCCACTTATGCTCTCTCTCTCTCTCTCTCTCTCTGTGTGTGTGTCTCTCTCTCTCAAAATAAATAGATTTTAAAAGAAAAGAAAAAAAATGGTGGGTTGAGGGGGCTAGGGGAGGAAGAGAGGGGATGCTTTGTGAAGCAGAGTAGACAGGCAGGAATATCCATGTGAAGGACTTTGTTGTTATCATTCAGTAAATGTATTATACTTTTGAACTCTTCACTCTTTTATCATTTAGCAGCTGTATGCCATCAGACTGCTGGCCCTGCAGAGTCCTGAGTATATATTAGAACCTAAGGTACCATGCCTGGTACAGAGGATTTCCTCAGTAAATCCTAGTTTTCTACTTTACTTATGCCTCCTTAACATCTGCTTCTCCCATAAAAGTGTGTGTAATCTGGTTCTGTGGTTCTCACTCTTGGACCCAGTGCCCCTCTATGATTCTGAACAAATGAGGTTAATAAAGATAATGTCCTCTTATTATAAGGAAACAAGATGAACTTTCTTGATAAAATAACCTATACACATATTTTTAAAAAGTAATGTCATGCCTAATTATAAGTATAAGCAATTTATAAAAAAATGCTATTTGTTTTAGTGTATAAATATTCACACCCATCTAGGACAGAAAATATGAAGTTGTCAGATGCTTGACCTACAGATGTTAAAGGAGACTCATGAGTTTTATTGGTAACTCTGATGCAGTTCCATTAGTACTGTGATTTAAGAAAGGAAAGAGCAAATGTCTAAATTAAAAAAAAAACCTTGTAATTGGATTCCTAGGATTTAGGCTATGTTCAAATGGAGCAAAAAAAAAAAAAAAAAAAAGTCTTGTATTTGTAAGTAAAACAGAGAAATCCTAGTCTTAGGTAATTATAAGTGGCATTTTCATCTTCATTATGGTAGGCAAGACTGCTGTCATTTGTACAAGACACAGGGTAATTTTCCATTTTGAAGGACATAGTATAGGACATATATCATTCCAGGCCTTGTTCACCAAGTTCCTGTAGAGCCCTCAACTATTATAGCATTTTCCAAATGTCCTCTATGGGTTGGTATCTCTTCTACTGAGAACCACTGATCTGATTGGAAGACAAGGCAAGACAGGGGGAAGATTGAATTATACCAGAAGACTTCAATAACAGCCTAGAAAAAAACAACAATCCATAAACAAAGACAATAATAGGGATGTTACAAGGGCACATATCTTCGATAGCAAAGTAGAAAAGGGAGTAAAGCTTATGCATTTTAAGGAGCCCACACGAGTCAAAGCGAACATTAGACAGTGGTGGAACAGAGGTGAGTCTTCAGTGACGGCCACCCCGCAGAGAGGCAGAAAGGAGCAAGTAGGCATCACAGGTTGGAGATCCACTGAGCAGGGTGCGTAAAGGCATGAAGTGCAAATAAACCTGCTAGGTCTGGGAGACATCGGTGATACAGAATTGCAGACATCTCCAAATTAATTCTCCAGAAAAGGCAGAGGGAATTGGTAGTTCAATGATTCTCCCTCTCCTCTCTCTCGTTCTCTTTTACTTTAATTACAAAAGTACAATTTATATTGCAGACCTCAGTTGACCTCTGTGAAACCTAATCTGGGTAATGATTGCTTCTAAGACCATCTAGAATGATCACTGCTGATATATTTCTTCATAATTTATACAACATAGGATAACAATGGATGCCTGTGATTGTGTTAATAATGTTGGTGATAATGACTATTACACACTGCCATGACCAAAAAAAATACCTCTGATTATGGCATTCACATTCATCCATAACAATGACAAAAAGCTCATGACTTATTTAAAACATATATATATATATTTTAATGTCTTTTAAAATTTATTTCTGAGAGAGAGAGACAGCGTGAGCAGAGGAGGGTCAGAGGGAGAGGGAGATACAGAATCTGAAACAGGCTCCAGGCTCTGAGCTGGCTGTCAGCACAGAGCCCAACGTGGGGCTCGAACCCACGAACCGTGAGATCATGACCTGAGCTGAAGTCGGATGCTTAACTGACTGAGCCACCCAGGCGCCCCTGAAACATATTTAAATTGGACAATGTTCCTATGTTTTAGCAAACGCTGGCAATAAAAGACTAATAATAAATATTTAAAACATTGAATGATAACAATAATCAGTACTTTATATCAAGTATCTTCTATTAGCATCACTTCACTTCTGTCTCTCCACCTAATTGCATGATTATGCACTTTGCCAGTAATACTGGCAATATTTTAAAAATTCTTTGTGTTATGAAAAATGTAAACAACCTTATACATATTTTCATATATCTGATCTGCTAAAAAGAAAGAGAAGAGGGAATGTCTTCATGTGAGGATAGGATCTAATGAATTTAGCTAATAGAGAGGACCATGGACCATGGTTTTCTCCTGTTTGTCATTTTATTTCTCTACCCCATTCCCTGAAATAATTTGTTATAATTATCTAACATTTTAGATACTTACAGATTTTAAAAAAACTACACAGTACTACATAATAATTTTGAAGAATGAAGGAAGCACAAAGTATAATAATATATTTTTCAGGGCACGTGAGTAGCTCAGTTAGTTGAGTGTCTGACTTCTGCTCAGGTTGTGATCTCCTGGTTTGTGAGTTCAAACCCCACATTGGGCACACTGCTGTCAACATAGAACCTGCTTAGGATCCTCTATCTCCACCCCCTCTCTCTGTGGCTCCCCAGGTCATGCTCTCTCTCTCAAAAATAAATGTATTGTTCATTCCTTCTAATGGAATTTAGTGATGGAAAATTCAATAATTATTAATCTACATATCTAATTTTATTTAATTATATATTTTTCTATACCTCTTTTTCATAACATACTCTAACATTTTCGTGGACTTTTTTAAGGTTTTTACATCTTTGTGGACTTTAAGTTGTTCCACACATAAGCGCGCACACGCGCGTGCACACACACACACACACACACACAGATAAGTTAAGAATTCAGATAAACATGGATGGTTCCTAGCTATATCTACTATGCTTTTTAAATCTGTTTATCCTCTGCCTACTGTCTGCACAGACTTTCCTACAGAAAACTCTCTTTAACTAGGTGTTGAACTAGTAAAACTTACATAATACCTTATGTAACAATTTAAATGTGGCAGATATATGAAATGATTATGCAGTTCTTGTCAATAATTTTCACAGTAGTCTTCACATGAAATGCCTTAAGAATATTAAACTGTGATGATTCAGCCAGTAGTAGGTTTTGCCAAAACTATTAGCAATTTTGCTTTTCAACTTCCCTCAGAGTACTTGAGGAAAATGTTGTGTTTCTTCTTAAATGTTTGTATATTTTTGAGAGAGAGAAAGCATGAGCAGGGGAGGGGCAGAGAGGGAGAAAGAGAATCTCAAGCAGGCTCTGGGCTGCTAGCGCAGAGCTTGAACTCGCTAACCATGAGATCATGACCTGAGCCCAAGTCTGGCAGTCAGCCAACTGAGCTACCCAGGAGCCCAGGAAAATGTTTTTGATAAACACATCTAGTTTTGTTACTGTGTGTGTGTTTTGGAAGATTATATCTAGCTATCTATCTATCTATCTATCTATCTATCAATCAAGAATCCCAAGCAGTTCCACACTGTCCATGAAGGGCTCAAACTGACACACTGTCAGACATGTGGCTCCTATGGGGCTGGCACAGGGCTTTCATGGGGTTCAAACTCAGGAACTGAGATCATGCCCTGAGCCAAAATCAAGAGACTGATGACTAACCTACTGAGCCACCCAGGTGCCCCTAGTTTGTTGTTATATGTGACATTCTTTCTGTAAGGATGGCTTTGTCTGCCTTGAAGCCATTGTCTTAAACTACATTACAATATGCATATTTTAAAGCTTTTGAAGGGACACAGTTTACTCCATTGATAATGGATTTTGTCATTATTCAATTCACATCCCAACAGCTCTGTGAAGTTCCATCAGCAATCCTTAATGATGTAAGCAGTTATCATTTCTTTCTCTTACTGGTTAAATAAAGACCTATGTGCTTTCACTTCTAGCTTCTCACACTGGCTTGAAGTATTAGTCCCCTTTCCTTGAGCATATGTTCCCTCTCTTCACCAGGCTTGTAGGTTCCTTAAGGGGTCAGGTCAATTTTACATCTTCCATCTTGCTAAGGACAGAAAGCCTTTAGCATACCACCTTTAATGGATTATCCATCTCCACTTACATTTTCCTCTCTTTCATTAGCTATTTAATAATTGACACTCTAGTAGATATCCTTCTTTGAGATTTCACTAATGTATGAATGAATAGCTTAAGGAAATTAGACTTCGTATGAGCCCATTTTAACTTGTTTAGTCTAAATATTCTTGCTATTTTTAAGTAAGTGTATATTTATGAATGCTCATAAGAAACATTCAGAATTATTTTTGAACATTGTGAAAGCAAACCAGTTAATGAGGTACCCAGACAAATAACATGTATTGAGTGAGTAGGATGATTGTGTTTCAGAAATGAAGACCAGCATTGCAAAAATATTGGGGCACTTGGGTGGCTTCGCAGGTTAAGCATCCAATTTTGGCTCAGGTAAATATCTTGTAGCTCGTGAATTCGAGCCCCACGGTGGGATCTGTGCTAACAGCTCAGCGCCTAGAGTCTGCTACCGATTCTGTGTCTCCCTCCCTGTCTTCTCCTCTCTGGCTTGCACTATCTTTCTCTCAAAAATAAACATTAATTTAAAAAAATACATTAAAACGTTAGACATGTAAATTACAGAAACAGAAGAAAAAAGTTATATACATAAAAAACAAGATAATTCTCTAGATATTGTTAAAGAAAAGAAAGGATAAATCACAGTTACCACAATCTGGAAGCCTACCCTCGTTCTGTTTTGGAACTTGCTTTTACTTTCTGACTTAATCCTTTGCTCTGTGCTGTTTCAGCATCTAGAATATGTAAATCTCATCCTCCAGTCTAAGTCCACTCATCAATCAAGACCTAATTCAAATCCCAATAGTTTCACATTTTCCCCAAGTGTTTTATTCAGAGCAAGATATCCATAAAAGTCATTTATAAGGTCAATTCCATTTTATGATAATTTGCATATCATGCCAAAAGCTTAAAATGTGCTTATTAGACCCTAGGTTTCATTTTTCCCGTACCAGTCTGCATTTTTAACATTTGCTGCAAGTGACTATATTTTGAAGATTATATGGTTATACAATTACCAGAAACATTCCTAACAGATTTACCGAGATGTAGACAAATTTTTAAATAAATTTTATTTATTTCATTGATTTTAAATTATTAACAATTGCTATAATTATTTTATGTTAAAGCCAAATTATAATGCCTCTATTCCCCTAACCTTCGTACACAGCATTCCACCTAGAGTGACGTGCTTTTCACGCAGGTATTCCTATTTTAAAGAGTATCTTTTCATCTCAAGTCAGCAACCAGCACAGGCCAAAGTCGATACCAAATCTTTGCTGATGTTTAAAATCTCTCTTTTACACAAATAGATACATGCACAAGTACTGTTTCTACCACCTTTCCACCTCCTGCCCTTTTCCAAGCCTGGAAACACTCAGGCAGCTGGGCGGGGGTCTGCATTGCTGGCCGCCGATTGGAATTATCTACCGCAGGCTCAGTCGGCCCCGCATCTCCCGACGGTACAACCCCATCCCCCGCTCTAACCCTGCGGCCCCCTCGCCCCCTCCCCCACCCCCAATCCGCATTCCAGTGCCGGGGAAGGAGGGGGGTGAGAGCTCAACCGCCTCTTCCGAGGTCCACCCCCTTCGCAGGTAAGCAGGCGAGTCCTGGGTCTCCGCTCGCAGAGGCCCAGGTGTCGGGACTTGCAATCTCCAGAGACCCTGGAGGGCGGACGGGGGAGGAAGGCTTTATACTTCGCTGGTGGAGGGTTGGGTTTCTGAGTTCAGACAGGTTCCGAGGCGCTTTCTGGCTGCGCGGGGTTCGGCGTGACACGACTTCGAACTTGTTGCAACTGGTCCGCACACCCGCCCTCGCTCAGCTGTGCACTCGGGCCCGGGGAGGCGCGGTCGGCGCCGGAATCAGCTTCCCTCCGCCGACCTGACGCGCGGCAGGTAACTCCCCTCCCCTCTCCTCCCTCCGCCTCCCCGCTTCCTGGGAGGCAAACGTTCGGCGGCGGGCGCGGCTGCGCGTGGCTCGGGGGCGCTCCTGGCCGTAAGTGGGGCTCCCGGCTGCCCTCCGCGGCCCCGGCGGGCGGGAGACGGCCGGGCGGGGTGCGGCGGGGCCCGGAGGCTGCACCCACCTTGGGCCGGCCCGGCAGGGGGAGGGAAGGGGAGCACCCCTGGTGAGCCCGCGCGGGATCGGCGGTTCTCCAGGGTGCACATTTCGGTCTTCCCTGTTGGGCGTGTAGGTGAGAGTGCGTCGGGAAGTTTGAAAAGTTGTCTCAGGCTGAGTGTGGCTTCTGGTTCCCCAGGGGACAGGCGCCTCCCACCGTGGACGTGGGATCTGTTTCCCCCTGTGCTCTTGGGAGCTGGTGGCGGACCCCGGGGGAGAAAGCGGTAGGAAGGGTCTGGGAAGAGCCTTGTGGGAGGAAGTAGAGGACGTGGTCGGGCTGGGGGCAGGTTGCGGAGGGGGCGTCCAGCAGAAAAGTGGGGAGCATAGGCTGAAGGAGGGCGTGTGTGTTCTTGCGATCTCCCGTGGCGTTTGCAACTGGGAAAGGAAGACAAAGTTACTCTTGACTAAGTCTCGTTTCTTGTTTGTATCTAATCCTCTTCTGTCCCCAAGTCAGTTGAGACTTGTGTTTTCCAAACGAGCCTGCCCGAGTCTGGGTGCGTGTCCTTGGTTCGCTCGTAGGTGTTTCTGGTACACTCCAGATTATGAGAACCACTGCTCTAGAGGGAGAGGAGATTTGTTTCTGGAAAGGTACTTGGAGGCTTGAGGCCTATTCTTTGTGACTTGTTGGGAGAATTATCACCTATATAAGGTGTGTGAGTAGGCAGACAATATGCCTGTGTGTTCAGGCGGCTGCGTCTATGAGTGTGTAAAGAGACAGTGGTGCTTTATAGGGAGGAGGTTGTGGGGACACAGGATTCCATGCTGTGAATTCATGCTGTGGGGACACAGGATTCATGCATGGAGTGATGAGGTTCTAGGTCCTAGGGTCTCCCACCCAGAGGTGGAGATAAGAACTCAGGAGGCCAGAAGAGTAAGAAAAAGCCATGCTGGGAGCAGGAAGTCGAGGCTGTAGACCAAGATGGCCAGCGACTCATTTCCAGATTCCCAGTTGGGACACATTTTGCTAGGTTACTGGCAGGCACCTCCCCTCTTTCCCTTTCTCATCCCCAACCAATGCAAGAGCCCCAGGGAAATCCATGACTGAGGCTGAATCAGTCCTGACAAGAAATAGGACAAGGAGATAGTGATGAAAGGGATGACCTTAGAAGAGAAAACTATTAAACAAAAAAAAAAGTGTTTTTTTTTTTTAAATTTGGTTTTTCAAAATAATTCAATAATGAGAATACCGTGAAACAGGATGAGGTAGGTGTTAGGGGTCGGTCTTTATTTTTGTTTTTTCCCTGTCTTGCTGCAGTCCCCAGAATGGTGACAGTCCCCACACCTTCCAGTTTCAGATACCACCCCCTGGCTTTTGGGTTTAGGGCACACGTGGTGGACACACCTATTAAGACTGCTGGCTGCACCCTGCAGAGACTGCCTGAGGGGCTGGGTGGATCCTGCCTTTAAAACTGGCACATTCTAGGCCACAGATGCTCAGAATTTATTGTGGGAAGCTGTACCTATTGAACAGTTGCTGAAAGGGATTGCATAGATGGAGACAAACCACACCTTTGGTGCTGACTCAGTGATGTCTTTTGTGATTACTCTTTGGAGATTATTACTGTAACTATAACTGACTAAACTCTTTTGGGATGGGTTAATTAATTTTACTATTCCTTCTCTTGTATTTCCTCCTGCTACCGTGTGTCCCCTTACTGTTTATACATTGAGTGTTTTCTTGATCATGACTTCCCCTGCAGCGACACACCTGCTTTGTTTCTTATTCCATTCCATTCTACAATAATGAGTTTCCAAGATGTAGCAGTGTACTTTAAGTCTTGAGAAATCTTGTGGTGAAAGTGTGATCCCAGAAAAGCAGGCCTCTTCTCCATATCACGTTGGAGGAGAGCTTTTGAAAAGGCCCCGCTTACCTTAATTTAACTAATTATTTGTCAAATGACAAGTTGTCCTTGTTTAGCTCGTTAGGTAAGTTTGCATATTTGTTCCTCTGTAACTCGTAAAATATGAGTGCTCCAAGGATGTTTCACAATTCAGAGTCTGTTCCACACAATGTCACTGCTAGTTTTGCAATGCACTTTTGTTTATTGAATTGTTTCTAATCTGGAAGTGGCATGTAGTTTAGAATTTTGTTGGTGAGTTTATCATTTGAGAGTCAGAATACATTCTCCTCAACACCCCCAAATAGTGTTCTAAATATGGATTTTGAGGTACCCTGGGTTAAATTCTATGCATATAGCACCTAAGCTCCATTATAAATTAAATCCACTGATCAGTTCTTCGAGAAAACACTCTGGAGCCTTTGCATGCAGCTTCCTTCTTACTGAGATAGGCCAGTTGGCATTAGCATGGTTTTGTGGTATCTGTGTCAGCTTACAAGGGGCATGGCTGGAAGTAATGTGGAGTGATAGAAAATTGGCTCCAGGTTTGGGAAAAATGGTTTATTAAGGAGGCTGAAAGCTCACACATATAAGGGGCAGATCAAGGAGGCAAAAGATGTTTCTAGCAGCTGTGATGCCATGGGGAAGGTGAGACTGGATTGGAGAGATGATCCAAACATAAGGGTTACTTACCCATTGGGTACATCTGTGTTGGGAAGTGTTTGAATCCTTTGATCATGTCTGATATGAAGAACCTTTTCCTCTGGGGACATCTAATTACTATCCAGTTTGTAATTTTGTTTTATTTTCACACTGCCCTTAGGAGTGAGGCCAGATGTCCCCTAAAGGCACATGACTTTTATCTTTTGAGCTGTGTATCAAGTAATTTGTAGAAGGCACCCATTTCTGGGGAAGGGAAGTTAGGGATGGTCAGCCTGTTGAGAACTGGCATAGAGTCAGGTGTAACCTCCACGTTACTGGCAGTGGCCTGTTTTAAAGAGTTTACACAAAAGTTAGTCCTCATATCTAAAAGTTATGACTCTATCCATTCATTACACATGCATGTATTGACTACTTTGTGCCTAGCAATGTGTCCCGCTCTGAGTCAGAAGGTAACAAGATACTGTTCCTGGATCTTAAGCTGGTGTTTAGGGATGTAATAACAATTACAAGCGCAAACTGAATGAATGAATCTTGTCCATTCACTTAGTGTTTCCTTCCTATTCTCTCAAAGTTCCAGCAGATGCTGTGTGTGTTCATTAATCTTCTGTGAAATTGAACACTAGCAGCCCTGACTTAGTCATGATTTGGGACAAAGTGCCTAAATTCTCTTGGCATCTCAGGTTTTCCACTGGTGTGTCCCATCCTGCTCTGAAATTCTCTGTGATCTCTTTCTATTGAGGGTACCATAAAATAATGTTATCTAACATCTCCCTGTAGTGTCCCTGGGAAGCTCATGATTTTCAGTTCTTTTGTCAGATTCTCATTTCAAAGGGTTTTAGTTCTCTATCATCAAGTTTGCTTCTCTGATTGTATAAGCTTTACTCATTTAGGGAAGAAAAAGCAGTTTTCAGACCACCAAAAAGTGCTTCTTCCACCTCAGTGGCCACAGGAGAGTCACTCAGAGGCCTGTTCAGGATCTCCTTTATTTCCATGCACAAGCAGAGTTGGCTTTCATGGCTTTCGTCCTTAACAGGACACGGCTCCGACTACTCAACCTCCTCTGACATTCAGCAGCTGTTTTAAAAGGATTGTCTTTTCTTGATAAATGTGACTTCTGAATGATTTGTTAGAGAAGGGCGAAATAAAGCTAAGCTGTCCTTAGATTAAGGAGCTACTGACTGCATTCCCCACTGACTCCTTGCTTCAGGTTCATTCCTTCCTTTCCTTTCTCATCTCTTGAGGTTCCTCCAAACTTTTGTCTGATCTTATGGTTTCTGGCCTCTTTGTTTCTCTGTGCTTCTCTTCCTTTTCTGTATTTTCCTCTGTCTTCCCTTCCTTCTTTCCTCGTCCCTTCTCATCCTTTGGCTCCTCTTCTTTTTCTGTGCCATGTTTCTATCTTTTCTTTTTCCTTCTCCCCCATTCCTTCTACTTGTCTAATTCTCTATCTGTTCATCTATTTATTTGTCTTTATTTCTTTCTATCACTTCCCAATAGCAGTACAGTTTTCTATTCTGGTACATTGTTTATTTATTTTTTTTAATGTTTACTTCTTTTTGAGAGAGAGAGAGAGCATAAACAGGGATGATGCAGAGAGGGAGGGAGACAGAACTTGCAGCAGGCTTCAGGTTCTGAGCTGTCGGCACAGAGTCCAACGTGGGGCTCAAACTTACAAACTCTGAGATTATGGCCTGAGCTGAAGTCAGATGCTCAGCTGACTGAGCCACTCAGGTGCCCCGATTTTGGCACATTGTTGATTTCTAAAATTCTGTAAAAATTCAAATAATGTTTAAATCAAATAACATATATTATGGAGGTAATTCTGTTCTCTAGTAGTTAAAATACATTCTAAAAATATTGCCAGTTATATTCTAAATGTTTGATACACTAGTCAACAGTACATTTCTGGCATTCTATATGAAAAATATGCTTTTCCTTCACAGTGGAACATGTGTACAATGATCATCAGATTAAAACAAAAGATTGGCCTCACTTGCCATTTCAGTAATTTCCATCTTTGCCTCTGTTACACTCAATTTATTAGAGAAGCATTTTACTACCATTGAGACTTTCCCTTTTCTATTTTCTGAAAACTTAGAAAGTTCAAGCTGCAATAAAATATTCAAGTAAGAGTACAACTAAGGTAATGAAAAAGAAGGATATTGATGTTACTGAAAGTGGATATTGACATACCCATAGCCTCACTGTGCAGTAAGTTGAAATATTTGTTAATTAATGGATTGAAAGGTGGATTTATCACAAGAAAGTTACTTTGAGTGTCATTGTCTAATGTAGGATAGTTCAAAGGTCAAAAGAACTAAGTAGAGGGCTACAATACATATAATTGAACTTTAAAAAAAATCTCAATAGGAAAATAATACCAACGAGAATTAAAATTATAGCATATGTCTACAATATCTGTGTGTAATGTCAGGCAAAAAGCATCAATCCATATACAATGAAAGTAACATAAAATGTGCTTTAATGTACAACTTTTATTTCTGTAATACTAAGCCACTTCTTGTACACTCACATTTGTGAAGGTGTTCTTTGAGAAGTCAATCACATCTGTATACTCAAAGCCTTGATTCAGGACCCTCTTATTACGATAGGGTCTTCCTAATATGAAGTTCTGTGTTCTGTTTGTAGAGTAGATTTACTTCCATTTATTGGGTTAAATCTTACATGCAGAGGAGTTAAACATGAAATATTGAAGGAAAAGACCATAAAATCTCTCTAAGGTTTGGATATAAACTATGAGTGTGCCAAAGTTTGGACCAGAGCCCATGAACATCCTAAGTAGGTCTGTGTATATAGCACACATAGAAATGATTGATAAAATCATTAATTATTTGAGTGAAAGGAACTAATTATTATCTTTGGTTTTAAGATCCTAACATAGTGGTAACATTAGTTGGGATCTCTCCCTTCTCCCTCATAGTTACACTAATGTGGGACTTAAGGACAAATGTGAATAAAATAGAACTCTCAGGTACAGTTTCTGGTTCAGGTGTAGAGCTTTATAAACACCCGTCTTCACTGAGTCATTGCAGTTGCCCAGGGTAGAAACACTGTTATAGGAATCAAGCACAATTGTGAGGAGAGGTTGCAGGGAACGCTATTCACAAGTAATCCACAGGACTTCGAAATCCATCTGTACAAATCCAGCATTTTACGCACTTAAAAAAATAAGTATTTCTTCATACTTTTTTGGTTAACTTCCACATGTGTGAGTGAGAAGAGCCAATGAAGAAAACAATAAAAGGGAACTTGAATGGGCTAGTTTTCTAATCTGAGTTTTCTGGGAATTTCTGAGGGAAAATAAAAAAGAAGTGCTTCATTTCAACCGTGATAGAGCTATCTAAGCAGGCTGAATTAAAAGGGAATCCTGAGAGCAAAGACTAACAAAATATTGCTAGACATTGGATTGCTTTCCATGTTGTGTTTATCTATATAGCTCTTTATACAAATCAAACCAAAATCTTTCAAAACTAGACATATTATTGACATTTAATTTGGGGGGTTAAATAAACTCATGACTGTTTGAGCAGTTTCCACAATTTTATTTCTGTTTTGAACCTCTACTTTTTAATAGTCCAAGATTTTTGTTTTTGCTGCTAAATGTATAGAACCCTGACTTTTGATGGACATTCCCAACATACATAAGGAAAGTACATTTTCTTAAGACATTTTGTTTGCAGACTTTCAGTTTAGCATAGATGAAGCACGCTCTTTTTGTTACACATAGTTGGAACGCCATGTTCATAGTTCATATTGGAGGATATGCTTATGATGATTTCCTACAGCTCCTGCCCCTCTGTAATGTCAGTGTGCACAGAGATTGGCTTTCTGTTGTCTTAAGTAGACTCAAAAGGTGTACTAGAGGGGCACCTGGGTGGCTCAGTTGATTAAGCATCCCACTTTTGTTCAGGTCATGATCTCCCGGTTCATAGGTTCAAGCCCTGCATCAGGCTCTGTCCTGACAGCTCAGAGCCTGGAGCCTCCTTCAGATTCTGTGTCTCCCTCTCTTTCTGCCCCTCTTTCACTCATGCTCTGTTTCTCTCTGTCTCAATAATAAATAACTTTAAAAATAATTTAGAAAAAAAGATAGAAGACAGTGGGTATGACACACATGCAGCATTTCACTCTTTAAGGCCCTTGTTACCTGCAGTGTGCTCACCTAAACATATACATATTCTACAGAGGTTCAGAGCTGAGGTCCAAAGATCCCGAACCCACTCCCTGTGGTAATGGGAATTGCGGGTGGGTGTTGTGAAGTGGGGAGGGTTGGTGAGGCAAACGAATGAAGGGATAGATAGATCCCTAGTTATTTCGCCTTTGTGATTGATTACAAGTGAGGGAAGAACAGATCATAGATACCAGTAGACTTAGCACGTAAGACAGTGGGCCTTATCTATGACAGCAGTGATACTCCAAATGAGGAGTACCCAGTATGACTGAGGCACAGATAAGTTAGAATAAACAGCTTGGGGGCCTTCAGGGAACTTCCATTTTGGTGAGGGGGATACAGACAGTGGCAAGTAAACAGATACCTTGATTATTTTACATGATAATAAGTACTAAATGTTAAATAAAACCAGATAATGGATTTAAGCATAGTTGAGAAGGTAGGTCTTTAAAATTTTTTTTTAATTTATTTTTAGAGAGAGAAAGAGAGAGAGAGACAGGGAGAGAGAATTCCAAGCAGGCTCCACATACACTATCAGAATGGAGTCCAACATGGGGCTTGAACTCAGGAAGCGTGATATCCTCACCTGAGCTGACATCAAGAGTCTGATGCTCAACCTACTGAGTCACCCAGACCCTGGTTAGGTCTTGTCTTGTCTTGTCTTGTCTTGTCTTGTCTTGTCTTGTCTTGTCTTGTCTTGTCTTGTCTTTTCCGTTTATTTTTGAAGGAGAGAGATAGAGCATGGGAGGGGGAGAGAGGGAGAAACAGAATCTGAAGCAGGCTCCAGGCTCTGCGCTGTCAGCACAGAGCCTATTGCAGGGCTCAAACTCAGGAGCCATGAGATCATGACCTGAGCTGAAGTCAGATGCTTAATCAACTGAGCCACCCAGGGGCGTCCATTTTAAAATGGGTAGTCTGGAGGGCCTTTCTAAGGAAGTACCACGTGAATAAGATAGGAATGAAAAGCAAGAGAATTCCAGGCTGTTGGAATGACTAGTGCAAAGATCCTGAAATGAGAATTAACTTTGCATGTTCAGTGTGAAAAGGGGAACCTGTTAAAATAGTCAGGGAAGGTGTCCAGAAATGAATATATGAGTTTGGAGCCTAGAAGAGCAGTCCTGTCTGGAGATTTTTGAGTCATCAAAAATTGATAGAGAATATTTCCTGCTGTAAGACTGAATGACATTATCCTGGAGAGAATATTGACAGAAAAGAGTAAAGGTATAGATAAGGAAAGCTCCCAAGTCCAAGCCCAGACAACAGGAACATAAGAAGTCTTGTGAGCATTTGAAAGACAGTCTTAGCCTTCTTTCCTAGAACCCAATATTGTGGATATCTCAGCAGTGATTTTCAGATACCATTGGCATTGACAGGAGTCAGTTTTAAAAATCACTTCCCCTGGTACTATAGCATTCTCAAGGAAAAAACAAAACAAAACAAAAAAACAGTAGTTGCAAGTTTTGACTACCTTTAGAGTAGAGAGATGGATAGGCTTCTTGAAACCAGAATCTGGGTTTGCATCCGGATGATGTGTTGGATAAACCGAAGCATCACAGTGTTCTGTTTTACCATGTTGGAAAATATGGACTTTTAAGCTTCTCAGCATTGCTCTGGAACATACAGTTTACCCTAATTGCATCTTAATGATATACCAAACATCTATAATCATAACCTGTTTAAACACCCAGTGAATCCTTCCTGCTGAAATACGTTCATATAATAACAGAACTGATATCAAAAACAGAGAAGGAATGAGTCCTACTTTATAGCTAATTTGTATCATTATGTTGAAAAACAAGACTTAGAACTTTATTTCATGAAGATTAAATACACAGAAACTATTTTCAGATTTCAGAATGACTTTAGCATAATTAAACAGCTCAAAAAACAGTTCTTAGGAAGAATTCCCAAATGACACTTGATAATATTTCTATCCTTCTGACAGAGTGCTCATTTGAAATTAGTATTTATGTTTATTTTTAATAGAGATCTGTGGATTTATCTAATTACTTTTACAGTGCTCAGTAGGTTTCTAATTATTCTTTTACAAGTCCTTTTCAATGGGTAATAATTTGTATTATGAAACAACTAACCTCCATTTAATTAAAACAAATACATGATTCAGTCTTAAAAAGTTCTGCATGGCTATTATTTTTTTTTCTTTTTTCTTCCCAGGTTAGTTAACATACAGTGTAATCTTGGCTTCAGGAGTAGAATCCAGGGATAACATTTCTTATATATGACACCCAGTACCCATCTGAAAGAGTACCCTCCTTAATGCCTTCCTTAATCATCCATTTAGCCCACCTACCACCACTTACTAACAGCAACCCTCAGTTCTCTGTATTTAAGAGTCTCCTATGGTTTGACTTCCTCTCTGTTTTTATCTTATTTTTCCTTCCCTATGTTCATCTGTTCAGTTTCTCAAATTCCACGTATGGGTGAAATCATGTATCTTTCTCTAACTTATTTCACTTAGCATAATACCCTCCAGTTCTATCCACATTGTACAAATGGTAAGATTTCATTCTTTTTCATCACTGAGTAGTATTCCATTGTGTATACACACACACACACACACATACACACACACACACACACCACATCATCTTTATCCATTCATCAGTTGATGGACATTTAGGCTCTTTCCATAATTTAGCAATTGTTGGTAATGCTGCTATAAACATTGGGGTGCATGTGCCCCTTCATATTAGCATTTTTTGTATCCCTTGGATAAGTTCCTAGTAGTGCAGTTGCTGGGTCATAAGGTAGTTATATTTTTAATTTTTTGAGGAACCTTCACATTGTTTTCCACAGTGGCTGCACCAGTTTGCATTGCCACCAGCAATGCAGTAGAGTTCCCCTTTCTCATAAAACAAGTAATCCAGTGAAAAGATGAGCAGAATATATGAATAGACCACGTTTCCAAAGAAGACGTCCAGATGGCAGACATATGAAAAGATGCTCAACATTGCTCATTATTAGGGAAATAGAAATCAAAACTACAGTGAGATACCACCTCACACCAGTGAGAATGGCTAAAATTAACAACTCAGGCAACAACAAATGTTGGCGAGGATGTGGATGTAATCATTTAAAAGAATTTATACTTCAGGATTTTTTTGGCCTATCCTATTTAATCAACTCATTCTGTTATGCCGAGTTGTTAAAGCAGTATTGTTATGTAACACTTATGCAGTGAGCATTGACAATTGTGCTCACCATAGATAATCTCCACCATCACAGAGCTTACAGTATAGTGAAGAAGATAGAGAATAATGCATGTAAATAATGCATGGGAAGTGATAATATGTGCAGAAAATGCTGTGGGAGCTCCTTGGAATGGCTCTGTTCATAGCCCGTGGGAGTTGGGGACAACATGGCACATCAGTGGACTATTTATTCAGACTTCATTAAGTGTGTGCAGTTATTTATTTATTTATTTTTTCCTTTTTGGTCCCTGAACCCATATGGCTTTAGTTTCTCATATTCTGTACTTGTTCATATGTTTTGCCATAAGACTTACTAAACTGTTTTATTTGCAGGGTTTTGAATTACATATGACAGTCAACTTAGGGCATGAATGGAGAAAGAGGAGGGTGTTCTAACATAAAAAATAACTAATGGAGTAATTCCCTTAAAAAATCCTTTTTTTTCCAAAGTGAAGGAATATAGATAGGTAGGTAGATAGACAGATAGCTAAACATTTGATAGAAGCAGAAAAGTGTAAAGAAATTTTAAAAACTTACCCATAAAACAACCTCTCCAAGGCAGCGACTCTCGTTTTTATGTATGTGTTTTTATTTTTGGTTCTGGATGAATTTTCTTTCATTATAATTCTGTTCTTACATGATTTGATAGACTTCTCATTCATATAGCATCATAATATAAGCATTTTTGCCTGCTACCAAAACTACTCTTGGCAGCTTTTGACTTTCTTGGCTTTTTTTGTTTGTTTTGCATTTGAAAATGGATATGTAGAATATGCTTTATTTAACTTCAAAAAATGAAGCTAGACTGTGAAGGCTAACTTAGGAGAAACTGAAGACAGCAGGCCGTTCCTTGTCACAGTGGAGTAAGAAACCCTTTCTTTGGGCGCCTGGGTGGCTCAGTCGGTTAAGCGTCCAACTTAGGCTTAGGTCATGATCTCATGGTTCGTGGGTTCGTGGGTTCAAGCCCTGCATCGGGCTCTGTGCTGATAGCAAGCTCAGAGCCTGGAGCCTGTTTCAGATAGTGTATCTCCCTCTCTCTCTGACCCTCCCCTGCTCGGTTGGTCGGTCTCTCTCTCTCTCTCTCTCTCAGAAATAAATAAAACATTAAAAAAAATTTAAAAAGAAACCCTTCCTTCCTTCCTTCTTCTTCCTTCCTTCCTTCCTTTTTTCTTTCTTTGTTTCTTTCTTCCTTTCATTTATTTATTTTGAGAGAGAGAGAGAGAGAGAGAGTGAGTGAGCGAGCGAGCGAGCATGAGTGGGGTAAAGGCAGAAAGACAGAGACAGAGAAAGAATCCCAGGCAGGTCTGTGCTGTCCGCGCAGAGCCAGATGCAGAGCTCAAACTCAGTAATCATCAGACGCCCAGCAGATGTAGCCACACAGGCACCCCAAGAAGCATTTTCTTTACTACCTCCCTCTTTCAAACAACATTAGCAAGTTTGTGGGTATAACAGACCTTTCCAACAGGCCAAATAAATATCATCTTAGAATTTTGAAGCTGAGGGTGCCTGGAGCCCAACTTGTTAAACAGTCTAGGACTCTTCCAAGAACTATGTCCTCTGCTTGATTACATACAGAAAGAGGATACTCATTAGGAAAGTAAGAGAAATATCCTTATTATTAAGTCCAATTCTCTCCTATGAGGCTGTGACCAGGGTGTGGGGGTGCAAGAGCACCTGTCTTGGGTGTCCCGAACAGACCAAATTCGGCCACTCACTGCTCACAAAATCCAGAGGTAGACGAATGAGTAATGGTGAAACAAGAGTTTATTTCGGTGAGGCCAGCCCTGGGAAGATAGCGGATTTGCCAGAAAACAGTGGATCCTGAAGACTATCTCTAAAGGGCAACAATTACCGCCTGGTGTATACAAAGCAAATGTGGGACAAAGGTTAGTGGATACTTGCTGGTAGGCAGGAGAGGTCAGGCCCATCCTTGTCTTGAGGCCAGTCACGAGGGTCTTGGTGGCTCAGGGCCGACTTTATTGCTTGAGAGCATAGTTTCTTTTCCCTGTCACAGGACGCTTTGCCTGCAGGGTCTTTTGCCTGAGTTAACAGATAAGCTGGAGAGAAGAATCTAGTCAATTAGAAAGTGCGCACTGAGGCCAAAATGGAAGTAGTTGAAGTTTTCTTTCATTACTATCTAACAATTTATTTTAGTGGATTTTAAGCTGATACAGAGTTGAGAGCCTCTATCTCATTAATCCCAACAGGAACCCTTTACCTTTAGTACTGTTATTTTCACCATTTTCTTGCTAAGGGGTGTAAGGCTTAGAGCCCTGAAGTCACGTGCCCAGAATCTTAAGACCTATTTGTGTCAGAGCCAAAGACTAAACTTGGGCCATCTCACCCACTCTGAGTCCCTGAGCCAACCAGTGATTGGTCACTCAGTCCTACTTTCCCACTTGACACAATTAAAGACTACTCTTTTGTGTCTCCTTTAAGTGTTCTCTTTAGAAGAAATGCTCTAATTTTTCATCTGTCCTTCAGGATATAACCTGTCCCAAACTCTGCTCAATCCTGTACTTGTATGATAATTTATTTATTTTTTTATTTTTTATTGTTAAAGAGAGAGAGAACTCTAAGACTACATCCCCAGGGCAGGGCTGAACCTATCATGGGGCTCGATCTCTAGACCCTGAGTTCATGACCTCCTGAGTTGAAATCTAGAGTTAGACACTTAACTGAGCTACCCAGGTGCCCCTGCCTGATTAATTTTTATTTTATATTATTTTTTAAATTTCTTTATTTTTATTTTGAGAGAGCGAGTAGGGGAAAGGCAGAGAGATGGAGAATTCCAAGTAGGTTCTGTACTGCCAGCGCAGGGCCTGACACAGGGCTCAGCCCTTGAACCCATGAACCATGAGATCATGACCTGAGGCGGAATCGAAAATTGGATGCTTGACTGACTGAGCCACCCAGGTGCCTCCTGTATGATTAAATTCTAATGTGAATTAATAATTTTACATTTATTGTATTGGAGTTAATCTTGTTCATGTTGATTTATTATTTCCCCACTTTAAGATCATTTTGAATATTAATTCTGGCATCTGATGTGGATGCTGTTGTTTCTTTCTGCAGACTGTATCAATGCTTTTCTATTTATTCATCTGAATGATTGATACATACATTGACCAGGATCAGGATAAGATGGAACACTTCACAGCACAAGATACCACCCCATTAGGAAGACCTTATCCCGTTCATTGGAGCTTCTGGAGGGCTAGTATCATGATATAATGCAATGTAGGAGTAGTTTAGGTGTTGGTAAAACTAATTTGCTTTAATTCTGCTTGCATTTTAAACCATGCCTAGAGGACTCCTCTACAGTTTGACTATCTAGTATATGCTCTCTGAGAAAAGGGTTTATTGTTTTTTGTGTGTTTTCTTACCTCTTGTGGATTTCTCTGCAGGAATCACTCAGTGATTCTAAACATCAGTGAATGATGATGTTTTAATGTCATTAACCTATATTGGGGGCCTTTATATTCTTATATCTGGACTATAGTTTAAACTGGGGATGGAAAGTATATTGAATAATAAGTATTAAGATTTTTTTAAATCTTCATTTATTTTTGAGAGAGGGAGTGAGAGCAAGTGAGAGAGAGAGAGAGAGAGCGAGAGAGCGAGAGCATGAGCGAGGGAGGGACAAAGAGAAAGGGAGATACAGAATCCAAAAAAAGCTCCAGGCTCCGAGCTGTCAGCACAGAGCCCCACGCTGGGCTTGAACTCATGAACTGTGAGATCATGACCTGAGCTGAAGTCGGATGCTTAACTGACTGAACCACCCAGACGCCCTTTGAATTATGGGTATTTTAAAAATTATTTTGATAAAGCAATTTTGTCATACCATCCTCCAATGAAAAGAAAGAAAGAAAAGTTTGGATATTGAGCAAATTGGAATTTTATTGGGGATTTATAAAATGAATTGGAGGTATTTAGTTTCCTTCTCATGAGTTTGATAACATGGGCAATTCTATTTGTGATCTACACATGGAGACATTTGCATCCAGACCCCTGAGTGCTGTGTGTTCGTGTATTCCTTGGCCTCCTGAAAAGCATACCCTATGGAAGACTGTAGTCTGTACTAATGGATCATTTTGTTCTATGATTATAAAGCCAGCTGAGAAATTTTTATTAAGTTTGGAGACCACAATTTGATATCAAATTGCATTTGGCAGCTTGAATATTATAGTAAATTTTTAATTTAATAGTATCTTCTTTAATGTTTTAATTGTCAGCTTAAATTTCTGGTAATCAAATTCAAAGTCAAAGACAATCTTGGCAGCTAAAAATTCAAAGGAAAAAGAGATCTATAATTTTTAACTGTTGTGGACCATGGATTATGATTTTATAAGGCAGAGATGTTCTGAAATGCTCCTTAATGAAACATCTTCTCATATTCTCTAGGTAGATATTTTGACATATAAAGTCAGTTACCCCCTTCCAAAAAAAGATTGAGTGAACTTTTTTGTCAATATTTAAAAGACTATCACATGTTCTTTAATAATTTTGTTCAACCTTAAAGTTATGTCAGAGACCTAGTTTTATATCATCACATAAACTAGAAAAAAAAAACCACTTGGAATCATTTCTGGGTGGGAAATTACTTCATAAAAATCTCTTAAGTATCTTTATTTAAAAATTTTAAGGTTTAAAAAATAAAGATGATTTTTATATACACTTGTGTTAGCTTCTTGGTGCCGCTATATCAAAATATCACAAATTTTGGCTTAAAACAATGGAATTTATTTTCTCATAGCTCTGGAGGCTAGCAGTTCCAAGTCAAGGTGATGCTAGGACCGTGTTCTGTCTGAAGGTTCTAGGGAAGAGTCTGCTCCGTGTCTAGTGTTGCCAGTAACCCTCAGCTTTTCAGTTTCTGCTTCTCTAGTCACTTGGAATTCTGTTTGTTTGTGTCAACTCTCTCCTTATAATGGCACCTGTCATATGGTGTTAGGCCCCACCCTAATTAAATATGACCTTATCTTGATTACATTTGCCAAGAAGACCCTATTTCCAAAGAAGATCACATTCATTTGTACCAAGGGCTTCTGGTTCAACATACCTTTGTTAGAGGACATATTTAATCCATAACAGCATTTAGTAGTTTAAAAGAAACAGCCTAAGACAGAAGTTGGAAAATGGACCTCAGAGACAACAGCAGCTGTGATCCTTTTTGCATTTTTTAAAGTTTATTTATTTATTTTGAGAGTGGGACAAAGAGCATAGGAGCAAGAGAGGGGCAGAAGAAGAGGGAGAAGGAGAGAGAGACAGAGAGAATCCCAAGCAGGCTCTGCACTGTCAGTGCGTAGCCCAACAGGAGGCATGAATCCACAAACCATGAGATCAAGGCCTGAGCTGAAATCAAGAGTCAGTCACTTAACCAGCTGAGCCTTTCAGGCTCCCCTTTTTGTATTGGTTTCAAAGTCTTACCTTTGGGTCATCTGCTTCCACTTTGCTAATCATAACCTCGCGCTATTTGTGATTTAAGGAAGTTTTCATTTCTCCTTGGAGCATTTATCCATTGACATGTCTTCAAATGAATCTTCTTCTCAGATCAGAAACCATAAACAAGTATGCGATTTACATAGTTTTATAATGAAACTGCTGAATTGTTTTCCAGAGTAGCCCATGAGTTGAAGTCTGGTGTTTAATATCTTGTTTTACATTCTTTGTATTTACGGATTTAACATTTGGAATTTATACTGTCCATGAATGACATGCAAAGATTCGATATGAAATGAATTTGTGATGCTTTTGAGGCATGGATTTGAATCCCATATTTTGTAAGCCTGTTTTTTTGGAATGAGTCACTTAATTAGCAGATGAGCCTAGTGATCTGTTCAGCTTTTATATCATAGTGAAATTTTATTTTTCTCTACTCATTAACTCTATTACATATGTTTACATACTTTCTAGGAGTTTTTAATGGTTATTAATAAAATAATACACCTTTGCATGTTTAAAGGCATACCCAATTAAGTTTGTCCTCAAATTAAGCCCTTAAAATGTTCAGTGATTAAACTCTTGAGCTGTATTAAGTCTATAACTAAATATAAGTGCTATTTTATTGCAATACCCATTTATGCAAGTGCCATTACCTTACTTTTCTCCCTTAAAATTTGTTTATAAGTGATTCCATTGCAATTATCCCTTGTATACAGCTCTTGTGATAAATGCTGGTCTTTAGACAGTGGTTAGGGGGCATAGCTTTTCTAGCAGGACAACATCAAGCATATTTTTATTTTATTTAAAAAAAAAAAGGTTTTCTTTCATGTTTATTTAAAATGAGAGAGAAAGAGAGAGTGCACCCATATGCAAGTGGGAAAGGGTCAGAGAGAGAGAATCCCAAGCAGGCTCCACACTGTCAGCACGGAACCAGATGCAGGGCTTGATCTCATGAACTGTAAGATCATGACCTGAGCTGAAATCAAGAGTCAGACATTAACTGACTGTGCCACCCAGGTGCCCCAAGCATGTTTATTTTTTTTTTATCTTAACTCTTTTACATAATATCTCAACTTTCTTGCTTATGGCTGTAGCATCTTTTTCTATGATGTATTTTTCTTCATTGTATCTGGCATTCCCATTTGATTAGTCCCATTGTGCTTTTTTATATCTTCATTAGTTTTTTCCCTCATAATTAACTTTTCATGTATGTCTTTATGGTTTTATTTTGCTTTCATGGTACTTTTGATCTCTCTGACTTTTCAGCTTACCCATAGCTCAAGAATGAATTTTTACAGTTGCAGAGTGTATATTTACCTAGGTAAAGCTCAGAAATCAATACAGTTTTCAAGTACTGTCATGCATTTTTAACTTACAAGTAGATAATTTTAGTGTTTACCATCGCATTACAGGAATTCAAAAGTTAAATTTAAAACATTAGGAAATAAGTGCTAAGAAAATTTAAAAGTTTTGTTACAAACCAATAGTTAACTACCATCTTAAACAATTACAAATAATAGATGTCATTTTCATGTGATCACTGGATGTCTGTCCCTTCATGGACTGGAGTTGTCCAACGAAAACCACACCTCGCTAAACCTTAGGGAACTACACTTTAATTAAATGGGTTAATTCTATCAAGGAAATAAAATCCTATTGCTTTGTTAAAAATGAGTCTAGTATCGTGCAAAAAAGAACCTTAATGAACATCAGAAAGGTCATAAGTTCATAATATGATACTACGCATATTAATTGAGCAACTTGATGAAGATTTCTCAATTTTGGGTCACATAATATCTTAATGCAGGTGGCTGTCCTGTGTATCGAAGTATATTCCACATTATCCCTGGCGTCTGTACACTACATGCCAGTAGCATAAACATGTTCTATTTTTTTTCTTGTATCAGATTTAACCTTTAGGCTTTCTATACTTTTGAACTTTGTTGTTAAAAATTTTGAGCTTAGGAGACAGAATTGTCTCCACTAAAAGAGCCAAGTGGACCCTTTTATCTTCTTTCCTCTTTAGTTCTACCTTAATCTGTGTTGATTTTTTTTCTGATCCGCCCCCACCCTTTCAGCAAAACTTGTGGCCATATTTTCCATTCCTTCACAACTTGTCTGTATGATTAGTGACTTGTTACATCTTTCAAGCTAAGGAGTTAATAAATTGTTACGGCTTTGTGGGTTATCCTCCCAAATCAGATTTGAGTTTCCATAGTCCTGAGTCTGAAAAGGCTGGATTAAGTGGAGAATTTTAAATTAAGACAGGGCCCTTGACAAAGATGTTCTTGGTCAAATTAGCCCTTTAGTGCTTGTAGCACCTCATAGAGTTATATTTTGTTTGAATCTGCACAACGGAGAGCATGGCTTAAAAAGATTGGACAGTCCCTTATTTGATTGAGATAAAGTCTAGTTGGGTGTCTTATGCAGTGAATGATTGAATGAATGACAGTTTGTGAGCATTGCTAGAGTTGGGGTATGAGCTTAGGCAGATTTGGATTCCTAAGAGAAGTCCCTGAATCATCTTTGATACCTTAAATTTCTTCATCACCTAAATGCTGTCAAAGCATCTAATCTCAGGAGTTCTTACTTTGAACCAGCTCACAAATGTTGTCACTTCTTCACCGGGTGTTTGAACACTGAAAGATCTAGGTACTTGTCTATCCTCAGTTCCCCCAATACTGCCAGACTAATTGTTTTAAACACTGGTTTTGTTAAATCGCAGAAATCTGTGTCCCTCCACCTTGCCGTATTGTGTCTATTCAAATTTATCTCCTACTTGCAGTGAAAGGAGCATACTTTCCAGTAGACCAAGTTTTTTTGTTTGTTTTTGTTTTTATTAGCTCGTAAATATGCCAAGCTCATGCCTGTTCTTTGCTTTTGCTTATGTTTTTCACTCTTGTTTGGCATTAAAATATTCCTTCTTGCTACCTGATCATATTCTTACTCATCATCCTAGGTTCAGCTGAAACCTAAATCCTGCACAGGGCTATCCATAGCTCATTTATTCCATATCGATATCTACTTGCTTTTATCTGAAAGCATTCAATAGAAACAGTACGCATTTTGGTCCTTAGCAACATATGGCTTTGTTCAGAGTGATAATAGATAGCTTTGTGTGTACATTTTGTTTCGCATCTTCATCTAATTGATACATTTCTGGAAGGCAAGTATTTCATGCTTTTTATATTTTTAATATGGGATTATATGCATCACAAATACTTAGTAAAAGCTTCTATTAATGGATGGCTACGTACTGATTGTTTTCTATTAAAAAAATTGTAAAACCAAAATCAAGAAAGCTTATAGAAACAAACGGCCATACGTAGTCCCAGATTAAAGTTAAGAAGGCTGACCTTTCTGGATGTCAGAGAAAAGAAGGTATATTTCCTTAGGCGAGGAACTGAAAGTAGAGGTACCTTGGAAAAATGAAACCAACTAGAGACCTGTAAAAGGAAATTTGGGGTGCCTGGGTGGCTCAGTTGGTTAAGCGTCCAACTTCAGCTCAGGTCATGATTTCTCTGTTCATGGGTTTGAGCCCTGCACTGGGTTCTTTGCTGACAGCTCAGAGCCTGGAGCCTGCTTCTGACATGTGTCTCCCACTGTCTCTGCCCCTACCCTATTCACGCTCTGTCTTTCTATTCTCAAAAATGAATAAATGTTAAAAAAATAAATAAAAGGAAATCTTTTTAGCTTTTTTGTAATACATGTGTGAATTATGGTGCAACTAATGTCACTTTGGATGTGATGTCTTATTGAGCTACTGGTAGTGGAAATGAGTAAATGTAAAATTAATGATTGATGTGGGTCATTAAGTATTTCATTACAGAATTCTAACTGATCTTCATTTCCTTCTTTTCAAGCACCCACATACCTCTCGTCACTGCACAAATGGACATTTGAAAGTGTTTGAAAGTACTGTTGTCAAATGCTCGCAAGCATGGAAACCTCATCAATGCTGTCCTCACTGAATGATGAGTGTAAATCAGACAATTATATTGAGCCTCACTACAAGGAATGGTATCGAGTAGCCATTGATGCACTGATTGAACATGGGTTAGAAGCATACCAAGAGTTTCTTGCCAAGGAACGAGTATCAGACTTTCTAGCTGAAGAAGAAATTAATTATATTTTGAAAAACGTCCAGAAAGTTGCACAAAGTACGGCATATGGTACTGATAACTCCTACGACGATACCTCATCTTCAGGGACCTACTGGCCCATTGAGTCAGATGTGGAAGCTCCAAATCTTGACTTAGGCTGGCCGTATGTGATGCCTGGACTCTTAGGTGGTACCCATATAGACCTCCTCTTTCATCCACCAAGAGCACACTTACTTACAATTAAGGAAACCATTCGGAAGATGATAAAAGAAGCACGGAAGGTAATCTTCTCCATTTCTAAATGAAATTGTTTTTCAGTGAAACTTTTTTAAATTGAAGTATAGTTGACATACAGCGTTACATTAGTTTCAGGTGTGCAACGTGGTGATTCACCAAGTCTGTACCTTATGGGGTGCTCACCATGAGTGCAATTACCATCTGTCACCATACAACACTATTACAATACCATTGACTACATTCCCTACATTGTACTTTTCATCCCTGTGACTTACTCATTCCACTCTAAAGGAAAAATAAGAAACATGGAAAAGCATCAAAGTAGTGTAACAGATACGTATGTTAAAATAATCTCTGTATGTGTGGACCATGCCTATTATTCTCAGGAAATATACCTGGGAATACAAATACATAGGAGGATCATACTTCCCGTATCTCTGTATATTTAACAGAATGGTGTTAGGATCCTGCTCTAGGTGGGGATTTCCTTCTCTTCTTACTGTACATCCACCTTCTTCTGCCCGTGAAGGCTATAGTGTGTGGACTGGGAATGAGATGATGGGACACATTGAGTCAAGGCACTTACATTTTCCTTAATCTCTGAAAGGAAATGTGTTTTCGGTAAATCAGTTGAAATGTGTTTTGAACTCAAAAGGACTGAGCCCTAACTCTTGCTGTAGATATAGTTGATGCTCTTAAATAAACCACAGATGTACTTATTTATTTCCTCAGTTTTGTGGAAACAGTATAAAATCAGGCATGATAATGTAAAATTCTGAAATTACATCCTGAAGTGCTTAGCATTTTAGGGCCTCTGTGCTCTTAATTAAAATTTTTAAAAAAACTTTTAATTTTTTTTTTTAATTTTTTTATTTCTGAGAGAGAAAGACAGTGTGAGCAGGGGATGGGCAGAGAGAGAGAGGAAGATACAGAATCTGAAGCAGGCTCCAGGCTCTGAGCTGTTAGCACAGAGTCTGATGCGGGGCTCGAACCCACAAACCATGAGATCATGACCTGAGCCAAAGCCGGATGCTCAACCCACTGAGCCACCCAGGCACCTCTCTTTATTAAATATTTCTATTGGCTTATAAATCTCAGAAATTCTATTTTAGAGCTACGCTAGAACTGTAGAAATCTTCTTTTAATCAATCAAAGTTACTGAGTATTTTCTAGGTACTCAGTATCATGATAGATAGTTTTGAGATTATAACAAAATTTCCCAAGGTGTTTATTAAACTCAGCCTAGAGTTTTGCAATGAATAGATAAAGAATTAATATTTTTCACTATAAAGTGTTAATTTCTTATTTAGAGATACAATATAATATAGAAATGTGACCTAAAAGGGACCTGAGGATCAACACATATATGACATCGCTTTATTTCATGTCAACAAGACCCAGAAATGCTTCAAAAGCTTGCTTTTATGAAGTGCAGAAATATAAGACCCTTGAAATCCACAGTGACATTGTAGTTTGCAAGGTAGGCAACTAAAAGCCTCGCAATCATGTTAGGGAGACACAATGTTCTGAGGCTGATGTCAAATGTAGGCTTTGCAAAAGTAAGGGGATTTTTTCCCCCAAACCTTTTGAATTCAAGCAATCAGACTTTTAGCTCTGAAGTTAACAGTACTACATTAAAGACAGTACTAATCTATCCCATTTGATAAAAATTAACTACATAATCAGGCATGTGGTAGGGGTCCAAATTTATTGAATGAATTGAACTGTCAGTTCCATTTTCTAAATTGAGCTATGAGTATTTTTACAACCATACTATCTTATGCTCTTTGGATGAATTATACAATTGTATTTTGTAAAACAGCAGAAGGAAAGTCAAGAGTATAGATGAATCTTAATAAAGGTAAAATAACAAATATCTTGTACTATAACATTTGCTAATTTCTGTTTGGGGACACAGTATGTTTTTGAACTATAATAATAATTGAATATTGAAAAACACATCAATGAGGGTTAATATTACAATGATAATTTTAGTAGTTATGAATTCCTCAGCCTACACCACAGCTAGTTTCCTTTGGAGCATTGCATTTCTATGATGCACAATGAAATTCAGGAGATATCATTAGTTCTTGGGTTAGCATTCATTAGAAACTGAACATAGTCATGAATGTTTGTTGTAGTTTTCCTTCTAATGTGGCAGCTATTTATTTAGTGAGCCTCTAAAAGTAATATCCTCTGCCTGGTCATCGTCTGCTAGGAATTCCCACTTGCACTGGCAAGATGGGGATCTTGAAGTCCATACTGTAAAACAGTGATCTCATGTTCTCCTTCTCTTCCACAAAGTCAAAATGGCATGATGTAAGAAAGAATTCTTCCTGTATTTGATTTTGTATATACATATACATGCTAAAGTCAAAGAAAGAATCACTTAAACCTTTAACTTGAGTGTATAGCAACTGAATATTAATCATACTAGATAACTTGGAGTTTTGTCTCATTTTGTTTCCCAAAAGCATTGGAGAACATTTTAATTTCTACCCAGATACATTAAATATTGAGGTCAAGTGGTCTATATATGTATGTAATGTATATTTCTCCAGTCTTTTGGAAATATCTTCGTGTGCCACAATATCTATTTAAAGATGTTTGGAGGATCCAGTATTCCAGAAAAGGAAGTTATTGACCCCATTTTTACAAAATGTTATACTATTTAGCCTATACCAGACAAGGTCTTGTGAGAACATTGTAAAGTAACAACAAATAGTATTTTGAAGTGAAAGCTTATCAAAACACATTGCTTTGTAGATTAATTGTGGTTTTTTTATGACTGTCATTTACTCAGTGGATATAAGTCAAATTATTATAATTTCAGAATGAATGGAAGCTTTTTAGATTTCAGGATCGACTTCCTGTTTTCTAACTATTTTCAGAAGACAAATTCTCTTTATTAGCTCACTCTCAATGAATTGTCATGGCATTATGAAGAGGATGGTATTTTTTTTTCATAAAGTGAGTGGTGTATATTTTGATGAATAGAACAAATTTTCTTGCCTTCACATTTCTCAGGCAGATTTTTTTAGGTAATCAACATTATACAACTGTTGAGATAGGAGGCCAAACAAGTAAGGTTAGGAACCAGCAAAGCAGAACCCATGAAGTGATCTCAGGGAAGAATTTAAGTCCACTTTCATCATTCTGTTTGCAATTGACATAAGATATTGTGAAAATAAAGGTCATATTATGGAGAAATCTTAAAATAATGAAAAGAATCCAAAGCATTTTCCTTAGAGGTCCAAGCATTAGAAGTCTAACCACCAAATTAACTCTCTAGTCCCTTGAGAATGGAAATAAAAATGATACTGTATCATATCCATCTTTAATGGCAATATCTTGTTTTTAAGCTTCACTAATTTATATGCTCTTGTTTCTATCTTAAGTAACACAGGCTCTGAATCATTCTACTTTGATAAGCAGAATATAATCTTTATTATATTTAAAAATTCCATAGATTTGTTTTTATTCTTTTTTTTTTTTTTTTTGCCAGTTGTCCCTTAGAAGTTGTATAGAGGTTAATTTTTCGTATTGTTTTCTTGTTTTTTGCTTTTGTTTGTTTTTTCTTTGTATGCCTATTTCCTTATTAGAAAATTTTCCTCTGGGAAATTCCAGTTACAGGTAACTTCTTACTTGTGCCCTAAAGGGGCCATATTTTCATTTACTGGCTCTTTTCTCTAACTCTTTCCTATTTCTCCCTATGTGCTTGCCATAATTACATTTGGGTCAACTTTATAAAGTCTGATAGCATCTAGCAAGACTTTTCCCAGGTAATTACTTGTCTCTCAAGAGGTGTTCCCAAGATGATATATGCATGTATTCCTAATTACTGTGAATACCTCTTATGAAAGCATCCTGTCTAATTACTTTAAAAAGCCATCTTTCATTAAAGTCATTTTTCTTCTAACTATTCAGTGATGGATATCCATAAAGTTATAATTTCTGATAGTCTTGAATATGTTAATGCTTAACCAGAATGCTATTTGCATCTGTTTCCTTATTCTAGGCTAGCTTCTGTGACGTGTGAATCTTACTCTTGTGAAATATGGACTCAGGAAGACACATAAGCAAGAATCTAGTGATGAGAAAGAGGGCAGATTAGTACCTGAGGTATTCTGTACTGCCTCTCTCAAGTTTAAGTCTTGATTCCTCCCTGACTCACTGTTGTTGGGTGTGGCTGTTATGGCCTGAGGAGCTATTAGTAATGCAGAGAAACTTTAACCACCAATTGGCCCATGGCCACAAATGGAAAGATGAGCAGATGATGGGGCTTTTCCTGGGATTTGCTTGACATTATAGCAGCAGTACTAGACTAGAGGCTCTTTAATCAGGGGTCTGTCACTAACTAGTTTGAAATTGAACAAGTCATTGCTCCTCCCCAGGTATCTTCCTTTATTTAGTGAAAGACATGAAGCAAAGCCTTTTAATGTTTTGTTGTTGTGTATTTAAATTCAAGTTAGTTAACATATAGTGTAGTATTGGTTTCAGGAGTAGAACTGAGTGATTCATTGCTTACATATAACATCCAGTGTTCATCCTAACAAGTGTCCCTCTTAATGCCCATCACCTGCTTAGCCCACCCCCACCCCCACCCCTCTGTCCAGCAACCCTCCATTTGTTCTCTGTATTCAACAGTCTCTTATGGTTTGCCACTCCTCTGTTTTTGTCCTATTTTATTTTTGTATATTCCCCTATGTTCATATGTTTTGTTTCTTAAATTCCACATATGAGTGAAATCACATATTTGGCTTTTTCAGACTGACTTATTTCACTTTGCATAATATACTCTAGTTCCATCCACATTGTTGCAAACAGCAAGATTTCATTCTAATGTTCTTGTCCACATCTCTAATATTGCTTATCAATCAAGATTATTTCAATACATTATACTCCTTGCTGAAATAGTTCATTATATGAATAATTTTAATTGTGTCATAGTGTGTCACTTACATCTGTAGGACTTTGTGATCATATCTTGCCCAGCTAAGTGATATTGATGTATTTATCAGTGGCTTTATTAGGCTAGGATCATCACTCTCCTAATGTTCGCAATTTTTATTAAGACTTTCCTCTTTGCCCTCCCTGTTACAACTCTCACTATGAATACTTTCATGCTTTGAATTTGAGTCAGAATTATTTATTTCTAGGAAATGTGTTTTGCTTAGTCAGATTTAATGAAATGTTTTTTCTACTGTGACATTAATTCAAATACCTCTTCTCTAAATAAAATGTATTCCATGTTCATATGTATATGTGTATATACATAACATATATATATGTATATACATACTAGTGTGTATGTATGTGTGGGGGAGAGAGAGAGAGATCTTGTTAAAATTCCACAGACTTTGCCGTGCTAACCATTGCTGTGTCTGAATGGGAATACTCTTTAAATTCCTGGTGCTATACAGGAAGAAAGCAAATTCCACATTTTTCTTATTTCATTCACCCACTCCCTTCCCTTTCTATTAGTAATTCTGATGATGTTAATACAATTTTTAACATAGTTACTTAATTTTTGAGAGACAAAGATCAAGAGACAGAGCACAAGCAGGGAAGGGGCAGAGAGAGAGAGAGACACTGATTCAGAAACAAGGTCTAGGCTCTGAGCTGTCAGCACAGAGCCTGATGCAGGGCTCGAACTCAGGAGCTGTGAGATCATGATCTGAGCTGAGGTCAGAAGCTTAACTGACTAAGCCATCCAGGCGCCCTTAACACAGTTATGTAAAAGAGAAGAGAGAGGAAAGAAAACACCATGTAGGGACTCTGACCTTATTGCAAGATCCAGTTTTGGGCTTCCTTAATTGACTTGAAAACTTTTATGGATAAGAAACTATAACTTCTCTCTCTTTGTCTCTCTCTGTTTCATTCTCACTCTCCCCCTCTCATTCTCTTTAAATTACCCAAATTCAAATAAGGATCTTTTTCAAATTAAATTAAATTAACTTATTTAATATAATTTATTATCAAGTTGGCTAACATATAGTGTATGCAGTGTGCTCTTGGTTTTGGGGGTAGATTCCCATGATTCATCGCTTACCCACAACTACCAGTGCTTATCCCAACAAGTGCCCTCCTCAATGCTCATCACCCATTTTCCCCTCTCTCCCCTCCCCCCATCAACCCTTAATTTATTCTCTGTATTTAAGAGTTTCTTATGGTTTGCCTCCCTCCCTCTCCTTAACTATTTTTCCCCTTCCCCTTCCCCATGGTCTTCTGTTAAGTTTCTCAAGTTCCACATATGAGTGAAAATATATGATATCTGTCTTTTTCTGACTTATTTCACTTTGCATAATTCCCTCCAGTTCCATCCACTTTGCTGCAAATGGCAGGATTTCATTCTTTCTCATTACCAAGTCGTATTCCATTGTATATATGAACGAAATCTTTATCCATTCTTCAATTGATGGACATTTAGTCTCTTTCCATAATATGGCTATTGTTGAAAGAGCTGCTATAAACATTGGGGTACATGTGCCCCTATGCATCAGCACTCCTGTATCCTTTGGATAAATTCCTAGTAATTCTATTGCTGGATCATAAGGAAATTCTATTTTTAATTTTTTAAGGAACTCCCACACTGTTTCCCAGAGTGGCTGCAACAGTTTGCATTCCCACCAACAGTGCAAGAGGGTCCCAGTTTCTCCACATCCTCGCCAGCATCTGTTGTTTCCTGATTTGTTCATTTTAGCCACTCTGACAGGTGTGAGGTGGTATCTCAGTGTGGTTTTGATTTGTATTTCCCTGATGATGAGTGACATTGAGCATCTTTTCCTGTCTGTTGACCATCTGAATGTCTTCTTTGGAGAAGTATCTATCTGTTCATACCTTCTGCCCATTTCTTCACTGGATTATTTGTTTTTCGGGTGTTGAGTTTTGTAAGTTCTTTATAGATTTTGGATACTGACCCTTTATTCAATACATCATTTGCAAATATCTACTCCCTTTCCATTGGTTGTCTTTTAGTTTTGTTGACTGTTTCCTTTAAATAATGCTCTTGTTCAAAGAGGCTTCACAAAATGGTATGAAGGCTCTGAATCTTGGAGTCAGTTAGGGCTAGGTTGAATCTCAACTCAAACAGCTGTTTGTATTAGCAATTATACTACAACTTCTCTAAACTTTATTTTTCCTGTGTGGAAAGGGAGATGCTTACTTCCTAGGGTCCTTGTGAGGATGGAATGAAATATTTGACATGTCTAATATGACACATACCACACATTTAATACAGTATGTGTGCTGTTGACTCTTCCTCCTTTTCCTATCACCCCTCTCCTCTTACTACATTATTATTATTATTATTAATTATTATTATTATTATTATTATTATTCCAGGCCTTTCTTCTAAAAAAAAAAATTGTGTGTGTGTGTATTTTTGTGTCATTGTGATTTGGCATTTGTTCATTAAAAGGGAGAACAACATTTGATCGAGTTTGATATCCGATGAGATAGTGTGTTACTAGGAATGCCGGCTAGGATCATTAGCTCTTCTTGAAAAGCTTATTCCTGAAAAGATTTAAACCCATTTCTGAGGTATTATAATGATTATGCATACCATATCAGCTGTAGATCAATGCAGCATTTCCCAGTGTTTGCTTAATATTGATTAAGGGGTAATATTGATTCAATGTAAATATATTTGAAAATAGGACCTACTATGAAGACAGCTTCAGAATGTGCAAAGAAGGTATCCTTTTTTTATAGAAAGTTGTTAAATGTTGAAGAAAAAAATTCTAAATCATACTTTCTTACCTAAAATCTGAAACCTTGAAAAGAGATAGAGCTCTGGCGAAAACCTAACAGGTGGGGGAGGTACATATTATTATAGATTAAGGGAAAAAAATCATTCCATTTTCATCTAGAATTTTAAAGTGATAATTTTATTAGATTTTTTTTTTTGAGAGAGTGGGAGGGGGAGAGAAGTGAGGGGGAGGGAAAGAGAAATAATCTTCACCAGGCTCTAGGTCCAGCACAGAGCTGGGTACAGGGTTCAATCTCACAACCATTAGATCATGATCTGGCTGAAATTGAGTCAGGTGCTTAGCTGACTGAGCCACCGGGGTGCCCCAATATTATTAGATTTTTAAAGAAAGACATTATACATGGTTTCATATTTATGAACAAGAACAACAAGATTTTGTAACTTTTAAAGTTTATATTTATTATAGAACTGACATTTGGTATCAAATTTGGTTTGAGTTCATGAGACAGTATCACTTGTTGAATATTAAGGAATATTATTTAAGGCTTACCATAATTAGTCTTCTTAGATGTTATATCAGACAGTGTATTATTAGGTAAATCTAAAGATCACCATGATTTTTTAACAGATTTTAATTTGAAAATAGGCGACTTAAAAAGACCTTAGCTTTTAATAAAGAAAATTAGAAAAACTTAACAGGGGATAATAAATTTATCAGAAACTCTGTCTTGATATATTAACCTTTATCTCCATTAATAGTTGGAAGGGAACAATATAAAATCTGACTTATTTCAAAGTGCATTTGACTTCTCTAATTAGGGGAAATATATATATTTATATACATATATATGTTTATTTTTGAGAGAGTGAGAAGGAGCAAGATCAAGGGTGAGCATGAGCAGAGGAGGAGCAGAAAGAGAGAGGGAGAGAGAATCTCAAGCAGACTCTGCACTGTCAGCAAAGAGCCAGATGAAGGGCTTGAACTCATGAACCCTGAGGTCATGACCTGAGCTGAAGCCCAAAGTCCGATGCTTAACCAACTGAGCCCCCCAGGTGTCCCCTGAGGAAATATTTTTAAGACCATTTTCTCTACTCATTCATTGTCCTTTGGTCTTCTGTTTTTGTCCCCTCCACCCCCCGAGCCCACCCCCCCCCAGACACACCCAAAGTTATCCATGAGAAACAATTCCTGTAGCGACTACATGTGGTATATACAGTCTGTCTATTGAACTTTTAAGGACAGTTATTAACATTTGTTTCTGTATATTCTGGGATCTCTGAGGTAGATGCTTATTTTTTATGATCATTTCTATATAGTCGTTTTCCTTCCTGTCACAGGATTAAAATAAAAACCAAATACTTATGTATTTATTGAAATGTGTAATATTTTCCTGATAACACTCTTTTAGTAGTTTGTTGGAATGGCTAAGCTAATTGTCACTAGAAAACATCATGTCCCTAAAATACCAGTTTCCTAATGTCTAAATAACACCTAAATTCCAAAAGGATAGAATTATGGAATCTTACAAACTCAGATCCCTTTAGAACCAAGCTAGAAAATGTTATGAATGAAGTGTAGCTCATGGCTAAATGGGATAAACCTGGGACCTGGAGTGTACTTTGAGGCATCTTGTCAAAATTAACTTATATGAGAATAAGAGGATATAACTGTCCTTTACTTATCTGTCTTTCCTAATGAAATATAAAATATAGTGGAGGTTTACTGCAGGATCCTTTTGAGATGGTGAGGGCTGTAACACCAGACTGACATTTTGTACATAAAGGATTCTGTCTGCTCTTCTATACTTACCACAGATTCCTCATGTGCTGTATACCTTAATATTAATTTTTCTTTTTTTGAAACTAGTTACTCTTCAAATTATTTCATAAAACCATAAAACGTTGTTGGTTTTTATCATCAGGACTGAATCAGGGATCAGATTTTGAGTAATGGATTTATGTTATGTAATCTAGTAACAGTATCAGGTATTATTTATTGAGCACTTTCGTGTCAGGCACTGTGTTAAGCACTTTGCATTCATTACCTGAAATTGATCTTGACAACCACCCTGTGAATTATGTACTTTTTCTCATCCATACTTTACTGATGGATAATCTGCTTTTTTTGTGAGAGGTATCACTCTAGTGAGTGGTAATGATCCAGAGTGATCATAATTGGAAAGTAGTGATAACAGACAATTTCTAAATGGAGGTTTCAGAAGATATGGTTGAGAGGATCTAGAATTAAGACCAATTGCTGGAGATTTGGAAGCACTGGTTTCTAAATGAACCACATACAAAAGCCATTATAAGGTTGCTATTAGAAGTCAGAGTAGTGCATCTGCCAGTGACAGCAGATTATGTTGATGAGATGTGCCTCCATCAGGAGGCACTAAAAAGAATTGGGTTCTCTTGAGTTCAAGTACAGGTGGTCTCTGAAGCAAGAGAAGGGCACTCTGATAATGAAGTTGTCCTTTGGTCCCTCCAGGCTTCAACTATGAGGTGATGATCTTTAGCTAACCTCATAGGTAAAAAATATTACAGGGTGTTCATTCATTCAAGCCAATATTTAATGTCTACTGCATGTCAGGTACTGTTCTCAATTCTATGGGTACACACATAAGAGTGTAAAATACAGAAGAAACCCTGCCTTGAATGGAGCTTATATATACATGAGGTGCATAATAAACACAAGAAGTGAGGAGTGCTATGAAGAAAAAGAAAACAAAACACAAATATTGTTGGGTAAGGAGGATTTAGAGTGGTGGTGGATGTTAGTCGGCATTTTAAATAGGGTGTTCAGAGTAGGCCTCATCAAGAAAGTGACTTTTGAGGAAAGAGGAAATGTGTTTTGCATCTGTTTACGGCAGAGGAGGCTAGATATTGGGTAAGATATAGGCCAGGAACAAATAGGCTTCCTAATTTGTTAGAGGATGCCAGTAAAGATGCTGATTGCTCGACCCAAGAAAACAAAGGGGAGATGAGTAGATGAGTTTAGAGAAATAACATGGAGGTTCTCATGAACCATTGTAAGTCTTAGTTTATGCTTTATGTAAAATTGAGAGCCACTGGAGAATTTTAAGCAAAAGAGACACAATCATTTTCAAAAATGCTCTATTTTAAAAGAATACATCTGGATATGCAATGAAAATTGACTGTAGGGCTTAAGAATCAGTATCAGAGGATTTTAAAATAATTCAAGTGTGAGATGATACCTTAGTTGGTCAGATGGCAGCAGTGATGGTTAGATTTTTGGATATATTTTGAAGACAAGGGTGTGAAATAAGTGAATACAAAATCTGAGCAATTAGAATGATGGCATCGTCATTTGCAGTTGGTGTCAGTCATCAGAGAGTTGGAATCAAGAAGCACAGAGACCAAGTTACAGAGGCCTTGAAGTTACTGTTTTCACCACTTTCCTAGGATGGTTGACAAGTAACCTCACCACCAAGACCTGCAGACATCTCTCAGTGGAGATTAGGGTTCACATTTGAATCTAAAAACAGAGAGACTGGACTTGGAGATCAGTCCTGATCATGAGGGCGTAGGAGAGGGATGGTAAGTAAGTTAGATAAGATTCAGATAAAAAAAAAAAAAAGGTTGGTGAATACAGAGTGAGAGATAAGAAGACTGGCTGGTTCCTGACCCAGGACCTGGGAAAGCAGGAGCTTACTAACCTGCTGAGAAGTGGAACCTCCCAAAGGCAATTTTTTTTTAGCAACTCCCCATATACTGGGTCAGGTGAGTGAAAGGTAGAGTAAGTTATTGGAAGGTGTCTCGTGAGAGGTCACTTTTTTCATTGGTCATTTGGGTGAATAAATTTGGCATTTTCAGACAGTAGGGAGTGGTGAGGCAAGTAAAGTAGGTTTGAAAAAGAAAGTTAGGGGTCAGTGGGAGAGGTTGATTGACATCATCACATCTTGGAGGTCTTTCATACCGGTTCAGTGGTTTTTGAGTAAGTCAGTGATGCCAGCAAACCTGGTCTTGGACATCACAACATTTAATTGGTTAGTTGAAACAAAGGGGAAAAATATAAAACAGGTTGTATTATATGCTGGGATAATGCTCACAACAGGCTAACAATAGCTTGAAGTGGCTTAAAATTCATTGTAAAACAAGATGTCTTTTTGAAGTGAAAATATATGTTCTGTTCTCTTCTAGAATAGAAAAATATAACTACTTAATTCTATATATATAGGAAGGTGATTTTGAGGTGTCTTAAAGCTATTATTTAAATGTCTTAATTATCAGATTTTAAGTCAAATTTTATTTTTGTGCAAAAACTACCTGGGGGTGCTTAGGTGGCTCAGTCAGTTAATTGTCAGATTTCAGCTCACGTCATGATCTCCTGATTCGTGGGTTTGAGCCCCGAGTTTTGTGCTACCAGTTTGAAGCCTGGAGCCGGTTTCAGATTCTGTGTCTCCCTCTCTCTCTGCTCCCCTCCCGCTCATGCTCTGTCTCTTTCTCAAAAATAAATAAAACATTACAAAATTATTTTAAAAATTCAAAGAGTTTACATGTATAATTTAAATCTGTATGGATTTAATGAATGCCTGCTATGTATAAGACACTGTTATGTCATATAAGTGGAAAAGGAAACACTTCAAGTGGTTTACAGTCTTAATATTTGGAAGCTGTGCTAACAGATTCATGGAGATATATAGATCAAATGCTGTGGGTATATGAACATGTGAGTGACATATGTATTATGTTTGGATATGATCCGGATTTTTTTCCATGTTTTTACTTTTGGATATCAGCGGATATCAGAAAAATTGGAGACATTTCCGAAAGTTTCAAAGTAGAAAAATTTTTATAAAAATAAAATACCTTCACAATATTTATTGGCAAACACAGCTTACTAGATCAAGAAATGTATTTTAAAATGGTATTTCTTTCTTACTATCAGAGTACAAGTATTCCTTATAGGAAATATAGAAAAATACAGGAAAGAGTTAAGGAAATAAAATTAAAAATTTTTCTTCTCTGTAAGGTAAATGGATGGATAGAGAAATCCATCTGCACACAAGTGTGTATGTGTGTGTGTGTGTGTATGCATTTTAATGCTTATGTAGATCTCTGAAATAGAATGTTGATAGGTAATATACTTGAGACCATGCTTGAAATTATGCATAAAAATTTGCCTCCTTTTTTTTTTTCACTTAGGGTTTTTCTCATAATAAAATAATTGAGTTCCTGTACTGATAAGCAATGGCTTAACCAAACAGCAACAGTGGGAGCTTCCTGCCCTGGGTGCAGGTAATAAGGAAGTTCATTATCTCTAGGGAATTTAAAAACAGCAGTAAGATTCACTGAAAGACAGTCTCCTTTTTGTTATATGCTGGCAGTTGTAAATAATATCGGTGATAATGCTACTCCTCATCAGGGCCAACCATGCTGCAGGGAGGCCAGATCCCCTCCATCCACAACCACCCTGACCCTTCCTACCATTCCTTGATACACCAGTGCTAATATGATGAGAATCTCATGGTACTATTCCTTTAGAAAGTAACAAAGCTTTATAACTGTTTCTGTCTAATCATTAGACACTCAGTAATTAGTTGATTCACGAAGCTTCAAAAGCAGAAAAAATCAGTAACTGTACATTTTCTTTCACAAACTAAAACTTTCCTTTGGGCTGTATTAATTTCTTACTAATATTCACCTTTTGATTTCCCCCTTAAGAATTTAAACAAATATTTTAAACAAGTAAATAAATGTGTAAAGCAAAAACATTTCCATTTGGCTAAATATCAATCCAATATGTGCTACTGGAAAATCCATAATCATGAAAAAAAATCAGTATCTGTGTCATAATAGTCATATTGAAGCCTGCTAAAATTCTGGAGCAGTCACTGAAAAAAATTGTTTTTAAAAAGAGAATCTGGAGTTTGTGGCCATGTACTCTTCTTACAAATGGGCAGTTGGAAATTGAGAAAGTCTAAAAGTCCAAAGTCACCCAACTGATTGGTAACTATTCGGGCAAGTGGTATTTAGCTTCTTAATTTCCATTACCAGACTTTTATATTGTGTTGTTTCTCTGTGCAAAGGAGAACTAAATCTTCACCACATTAATAACATCTAATGTTTATTGAGTAGTATGTGCCAGGCAGTGTTTTAGGTCCCTTTGTATGTATCAACATATTCCCAGCAGCTCCTTTCACAGAGGTAGGATTTAGAAGTAGGAAACGGCAATACTGATACTTGAGACCAGCAGGGGGCACAGACCAGGCTCAAATTACCTGTATTAGACTTATCAGTGTTAGCTCTAACAGACTATTTCGTGTTGGTATCATGCACACCAACTGAATACACAGCCACACTTGTGCAGGCACCATTACATTTGATGCTTGATGATCTACCAGATAGAGTCCACCTCAATAAGCATGGCATATGTGAGGCTCTTCATGTTCAAAGAGGCTCTTCATGCATCCTTACATTTGTGCTTTAGCTCCTTCCTCCTTCCATCAGTTGCCTGAAACTCTGGTGTTATTTAAATTTTTTTTTAATGTTTATTTATTTTGAGAGTGATAGAGAGTGAGCAGGGAGGGGCAGAGAGAGAGGGAGACAGAATCCCGAGCAGTTTCTGCACGTCAGCATGGAGCCTGATGTGGGGCTCAAACCCACGAACTGTGTGATGATGACCTGAGCTGGAATCAAGTGTCGGGCACTTAACCAACTGAGCCACCCAGGCACCCCAAACTCTGGTGTTATTGAATTGCCATTTTCTGGGCCTTTGTAATTTTGTCATGATTATTCCCCTAGTTGGAGCATCCTTTTTTGTATGTTTTTGTTTCCTATTCAGTTTTTAAAAATCCATGTTAAATTTTGCTTGTTTGACTGAGCCCTGATGATCAATTCTCTTGCCAGACTTTGATTAGTCACCTCCTATGATACTGTCACCTTTGACCTTGTTCTTTGATTTTAGATAAGATAGATTCTCCATTCTATCATAGGGCTTGGGATTCTTATTTTTTCTTTTTTTTTTTTTAAACTAAGTTATTTTCGGGGCGCCTGGGTGGCTTGGTTAAGCGTCCAACTTTCGCTTAGGTCATGATCTCGCGGTTCCTGGGTTCGAGCCCCGCATCGGGCTCTGTGCTGACTGCCAGCTCGGAGCCTGGAGCCTGTTTCAGTCTGTGACTCCCTCTCTCTCTGACCCTCCCCTGTTCACGCTGTCTCTCTCTCTCCTAGAAATAAAAAAAAAAAAAAAAAAAAAAAACATTAAAAAAAAAAAACTAAGTTATTTTCTTTTTAAGATTAGATTCATTTTTTAGTTGAAATATAATTAGCATACCTTGCTATATTTGTTTCAGGTTTACAGCATATTTATTCAATAGTTCTGTACATTGCTGAATACTCACCGTAAGTGTAGTCACCATCTGTCACAATATAGCATTGTTTTTTAAATTGATTTATAATAACTTTTTTTCTGATTTGGATATGAATTCTTGTTAGATACATGTGTTGCAGATATCTTCTGTGGCTTACTTTTTCACACTGGTAATGGTATTTTTTTGATAAACAAAAGTCTTAATTTTAACATAGTGTAATTTGTTAATCTTTTAAGATTAGCTATTTTGGGGGTTCTTGGATGAAATATTTGCCTACCCTAAGACTTACTGGTTTTCAGAAGTTTTATATTTGGGTATACAAATCCTTCTAGAATTCATTTATGTGTATGATATGAGGTCAGGGTCCATGTTAATGTTTGTATGAAGTTCTGGTTGACCCTGCACCTTTAATTGACAAATCATGCCTTCCATGTTGTACTGCAATGTCATTATTGCTATAAATCAAGTAACCTCTTATACACTGGTATATTTCTGGACTCTGCTTTGTTGATCTATTTTCTATCCTTGTACCAAGACTGGAGTATTTTAGTTACCATACCTTTATAGCAAATGTCTCTGTGTAGTAATGTGATTCCTCTGGTTTGTTTTTCTTTAGTATTGCTCTTGCTATTCTAAAGCCTCTGTTTTTCTATAGGAATTTAAAAGTCATCTTGTCATTTCAAAAAAATCTATGATATTCAGTGACATTACATAGAACAGTTTGAACAGAATTAGGCTTTACAATATTGAATCTTCCTATCCACGAGCAAGGTATGTTCTTCCATTCATTTAGTTACTAGTTTCTAATAAGTGAGATGCTGTAGTTTTCTATATATAGTTCTCATGCTTCCTTTGTTTCGTTTATTTTTTATTATTTGCTATTTTTCATACTATGGGAAATGATACCTTAAAGTTCTTCTGTTCTGGGGCACCTGGTTGACTCCATTGGTTGAGCGTCTGACTCTTGATTTCAGCTCACGCCATGATCCCAGGTTAGGTTGGGGGATCGAGCTCTGAATTGGGCTCCATGCTTAACATGGATTCTCTCTCTCTTTCTCCCTCTATCCCGTGCACTGATGAGTGCACACTCTCTTTTTCTCTTAAAAAAATGGCTTTTGTTCTAATTTTTTGTCTTCTTTGCTACTATATAGAAATACAGTATGTTTTTTGTATTTTGACTTTAGTCCAATGACTTGATAAATCACATACTCATTCTAGTAGATAGGGAATTTTTTTAGATATGTCATCATATCTGTAAATAATGCTACTTTTATTTTTTCGTGTAACTATCATAGTTTTTGATTACCTTATTACATTGCTAGCTCTTCCATTACAATGTTGATGATAACATGTAATATGAATAGTACCGTGGAATTTTTTTTAAGTTTCAGAGGGAGAGAGAGAATCTGACAGTGCAGAGCTCCATCTCATGACCCTTGAGATCTTGACCTGAGCTGAAATCAAGAGTCTGGATGATTAACCAACTGAGCCACCTCAGGTGCTCCATAAACAGACTCATTTCAGTTATAAAGTCATTTTATCTTTAATGTTTATTTAAAGATAATGTATTTTTTTCTGTGTCTGATTTTTGATTTTCTTTTCCTCTCATTTTCAGTAGCTTTAATATGATGTAACTACATGAGTTATTTTTCAATTTTTTCCCTCTTGGACGTAGTAAAGCTTCCTTTTTTAATGTTTTTATTTATTTTTGAGAGAGAGAGAGAGTACAAGCAGGGGAGGCGCAGAGGGAGAAGGGACAGGGTATCTGAAACAAGGTCCATGCTGACAGCAGAGAGCCCAATGTGGGGCTTGAACTCACAAACCATGAGATCATGACCTGAGCTGAAGTCAGACACTTAAGTGACTGAGCCACCCAGGTGGCCCTGGACATAGTAAAGCTTCTTAAATCTGTGTATTAAAATACTCCTGTTGCTTTGGCAATATCTCAGCTACCATCTCTTCAAATATTGCTTCTGTCTTATTCTATTTCTCCTCTTCTCCTAGAAATTCTAAATAGAGGTATAATATACATCTTTGTTTCTTTATTTAAAACGTTCCATATAAATTTCATATTCATTTTTAAATTTTCTCTCTACTTCATTCTGGATAATTTCTGTATACCTAGCTTTAAGTCACTAATCCTACATTTAATTATCATTTACTTTCAAACTCATCTGTTGAGTTCTTAATTTTGGAATTGGTATTTTTCAGTCATATAATTCTTGAATGCCTAAATAACAGTTATTTTAAAGTATGTTTATGATAATACCAATATCTGGATCACCTGGTCTCTTTCTACATTTATTTTTCTCTTTGTGTTTGGTCATTTGGTTCTGTCCCTTCACATGGGAGTTTTTTATTGAATGCTGGATATTTAGTATTAAAAAATGCAGCAGTGGTCTCCTTTAGAGAGGATTTAGTTTTCTTTGGGTTGATAGCTAAAGTTAGACTCCCTTCTTGCAGCTAGGGCTTGAGATATAATGAGGCTGAGAGCTAGTCTTGTAGAATAGTGGTCTATCTTCAGTTCTGAGATCCTCTCTTTCTTATAAGAATCCAAACTCTAAAGTGAGGTTCATAAACTTTGTAAAGCTTTCTCCTCCATTTATGTTTCTTTCTCTTTGGTTCCTCATCCTTTTATTCAGTGAAAAATTTAAGATGTGGCAATGTCTTAAGGACAGTACTGTAAGGAATTTTGAGATCAGTTTATTATGATCCCCTGGGCTCCATGATTAGCAGTTTATCAAGTCCTTTTTACCTTTGCAGTACTGGACTCCAGTTCTGTTTGTTTGTGTCTTTTCTCTATCCCTCTGAGATTGTTGAAAGGTCTTCACCATTAATTACTGTTTGGTGTCTGTGGCTTGCTCTGTGAATTGGCAAAGCTCTAAAAGAGTGTTAGATGAAAAAGTGGAGAGAAAAATTTTGTTTCACGGTGTTATTTCCCTTCCATCTATGATCTTGGCTCCACAAATCCTGGCTGCCTTTATTATTTTTTTCTAGACCTTATTATTTCCAATAGGAGAGTTGGTCCAATAAAACTATCATTGTCTTGTATTAGGGAATTCCCTTTTATTGTATTTGTAATGCATTAGTATGATTAAATATCACAAAATCTATATGTGAATTGAAGAAAAAAGCACATAAAATACATATTAAAAGAGTTTAAAATAAAAACAAATGATAAGCTATCAATATTTTAATGTTTAGAAAAATATTTAAAATTTATTTTTTTTATGTCTAGTACTAAAATACAGATAATATTCAGCTAAAGGCTAGTTTTATTTTATTCTTATTTTGAACATTTTTATGAATGGAAACCATCTTGTATCCTATTTTTCCTTCTCATGACTTTACAGTGTTTCTCTGTGTAGTAGAAGTCATGAAACTCATTATTTTAACCATTATCCCAATGAAATGCTGTATATATATCCTACAAATGATAAATTCTTTTGTTTAAAATATTACTCAAAAGTAATATACATGTGAGAATGTTTATGTATACATATGATATCTAAGAATAGACATTCATGTGTACTTAATGAGGGTATGTGTATAGACTTCCAGTTTCCCAGTTTTAAAATATTAGAGAGAGACCTGCAAGTCCTTGAAACACACGAATGTTTAACTGTTTGAGAAATTTAATAGGGTTTAAGTTCTCCAGGTTTAAAGTCTTTAAAAATTACTCCATGTGTCATGAATGTTATATATACGTGTGTGTGTGTGTGTGTGTGTGTGTGTATAAAACTTCTTTGTTTCAGTTAAGCTTATTTTTTAAACAAAAATATGTAATGCCATAATCTATTTAAAACGTGATGATGAAAACAAATAGCTCTGAATGAAACCAAAAACAAGAATTTTATAGCATTATATTGTTCACAGTTGTATTCTGGAAAACATGAGTTTGGGAAAGTGCAATATTAATTTTTTTCAAGTGTATGTTTATTTCCCCTTTTTTTAAAAAGAAAAATTGCCACATTCAAACAGTAAGTGTATTCACTGAGCCAAGTATACTAACCTTTTTCTCTTTGGAAGTTACATTCCAAATAGTTTATTTCAGTTAGCAATCCAATTTAAAAAACCATGCAGCTCATTCTCAACATAAAAGATTGCCCTGTCAGCTGCCATTTCATGTTTTGTACAAGTAGACCCATTTTGATTCAATCAGTGCAGCTTTTAGGATTTATTTACATAGTTTCACAGCAGCAGAATCCCTGGAGCTCAGAGTCACAAGTCTCCCAGAGCTTCGCTTCACTTAAATGTGTACATCCCCACTGTTTTATTTTTAAAGGTAAGATCAAAGAAATTGAGAGGCCAAACAATTATTTGAAAACAATATTTCAGGAAATGTGCCCCAAAGAATGCACTCCTGTGTAACTCATGTGAAATTCTCCTCCCAACATCAGAAGTAAAAAAAAAAAAAAAGAGGGGGGGTGCATTTTTCACCTGGTTACTACGGAAGAAACTGCTACAGATTGCTATAATCTGTGTAACAATATATTCAACTCATGTAGTCCTATTACTGAGAAGAAACCTTGATAAGAACAACTTTTAAAAACTACACGTTTATCCTGGGGCTTAACATTTAAAATTGGACTGAACATCTTTGTTCTCCTCGAATGCCAAGGGCTGCTGTGATAAAATCCCCGGAGCTCCCTTGCCAATTGGGGATTTTCCAGGTGAATTCCTTTATATTTCCAGCTTCTTCATCTCAAATGCTACCCTCTCTTCTGATCTGTTTTCTTCAGAGGAAAAAAATAATCTGTGATCTTGACCCCCACCCCTGCAATTCTGTAACTTTGGTTTTTTGTTTGTTTTTTACTCTGGTTGATACATGATGTTAGATTAGTTTCAGGTGTGCAACATGGTAACTCAACGACTTTACATATTTTGCTGTGTTCACCCCAGGTGTACTTCTCACTGACACCGTACAACACTGTTACAGTATCATTGACTGCATGCCCTATGCTGTGCCCTTTATTTTCTTGATTTATTCATTCCATAACTGGAAACTGTATCTCTCACCCCTTACACCCATTTTGCCCATGCCCCCACCCCCAACCATGAGTTTGTTCTCTGTAGGTCTGATGTAGGTCTGATTCTGCTTTGTGTGTATCTATTCATTTGTTTTGTTGTTCAGATCCACATGTAGTAACATCATGTGGTATTTGTCTTTCTCTAGTTTATTTCAATCACAATATCCCTAGGTCCATCCATGTTGTCACAAATGGTAACATCTCAACCTTTTTCTATGATCAGAATATCTGTATCTATATATCCATATCTATGTATCTATGTATGTATCTATCTATCTATAGATAGATACCGATAGATAGATATCTATAGATAGATAGATACATACATAGATACACAGATATAGATAGATAGGTATAGATATCTCCCATCTTCTTTATCCATTCACTTTATTGACAGACATTGGGGTACTTCCATATCTTGGCTATTATAAATAATGCTGCCAAAAAATAGGGGTGCATATATCTTTTCAAATTACTGTTTGCATTTTCTTTGGGTAAATACCCAGTATTGGAATGATTGGATCATATGGTATTTCTTTGCATATTTTTTTGAGGAAACTCCATACTGTTTTCCACAGTGGTTATACCAATATACAGCCCCACCAGGAGCACATGAAATTTCCTTTTTCTCCACATCCTTCCTAACACTTGTTATTTCTTGTCTTTTTGACTCTGGCCATTCTAACAGATGTGAGGTGATATCTCATTGTGGTTTTAGTTTGCATTTCCTTGATGGTTAGTGATGTTGAACACATTTTCATGTGTCACTTGGCTGTTTGAATGTTTTTGTGTCTTTTTTTGAAAAATATGTATTCAGGTCTTCTGTCCATTTTTAATTGGATTATTATTATTGTATTTTGGTACTGAGTGGTAGAAGTTCTTTATATATTTTGGATATTAACCCTTTTTTTGGGTATATCATGTGCACAGACTATTAGAAATAACAAATGAATTTAGTAAAGTTGCAGGATACAAAATTGACCCCTAGAAATCAGTTTTCTCTCTCTCTCTCTCCCTTTCTTTCTTTCTTTCTTTCTTTCTTTCTCTTTCTTTTCTTTTCTTTTCTTTTCTTTTCTTTTCTTTTCTTTTCTTTTCTTTTCTTTTCTTTTCTTTTCTTTCAGTGAGAGAGCATGAGTTGGGAAAGGGGAGAGAAGGGGGAAGGAATCTTAAGCAGGCTTCACACCCAGCATGGAGCCTGACATGGGGCTTGATCTCATGACTGTAAAATCAAGACCTGAGCCAAAATCAAGAGTCTGACAACCCGTGACTGAGCTACCACAGGTATCCAAAAATCAGTTGTTTCTGTACAATAATAATGAAGTAGTAGAAAGAGAAATTAAGAAACCAGTTTCTTTTATATTTGCACCAAAATAATTTTTTTTTTGATTTTTTTTTTAATGTTTTATTTATTTCTAGGAGAGAGAGAGAAACATCGTGAGCAGGGGAGGGTCAGAGAGAGAGGGAGTCACAGACTGAAACAGGCTCCAGGCTCTGAGCTGGCAGTCAGCACAGAGCCCGACGCGGGGCTCGAACCCACGAACCGCGAGATCATGACCTAAGCAAAAGTCGGACGGTTAACCGACTAAGCCACCCAGGCGCCCCTTCACCAAAATAATTTTTAAAGAAAACAGGAACTTAGCCAAGGAGGTGAAGGACCTGCCTGCCTATACTCTGAAATCATTAAACATTAATGAGAGAAATTGAAGATGGCACAAACAAATGGAAAGGTATTCCATGCTCATGGATTGGAAGAATTAATGTTATTAAAATGTGCATACTACCCCAAACAATCTATAGATTCAGTGCAATCCCTATTAAAATACCAATAGCACTTTTCATATAACTGGAAAAAATAATACTAAAATTCATATGGAACCACAGAAGACCTTGAATAGCCAAAGCAACCACGAGAGAGAACAAAGCTGGAGGTGTCAGAATCCCAAGTTTCAAGATACACTACAAAACAGTAAGGTATTGCACAAAAATAGATCAATGGAACAGTATAGAATCCAGGAATAAGCTCACACTTATATTGTCAATTAATTTGTGACAAAAAGAAGGCAAGTGTATACAATGGAGAAAAGATGGTCTTCAATAAATGGTGTTGGGAGAATTTGACAGCAGCATGCAAAAGAATGAAACTGGTCCACTTTATTATAACACACACACACACACACACACACACACACACACACACCCTCAAAATGGATTAAACTTGAGACCCGAACGTGAGACCTGAAGCCATAAAAATCCTAGAAGAGGATTTAGGCAGTAATTTGTTTGACATCAGCAACAGCAATATTTTTCTAGATATGTCTCCTGAGCCCAGGGTAACAAAAGCAAAAGTAAACTGTCAGGACTACATCAAAATAAGAAGCTTTTGCACAGTGAAGGAAGCCATCAACAAAATGAAAAGTTGACCCATGGAATGGAAGAAGCTATTACTTTGATTTTCCTACCTTTAATTTGTAATTCTGATTATTTCCTTTCTGCTTTCTGATATGACACCCCTCTAGAGCGAATTGTCTCCTGCTGCCTTCTGCCATTTTTTATCTCTTACTTTGTAACCATTATACTTCCTTAAGAAACAGTTTCCGTCGGGGCGCCTGGGTGGCTTAGTTGGTTAAGCGTCCGACTTTCGCTTAGGTCATGATCTCGCGGTTCGTGGGTTCGAGCGCCGCGTCGGGCTCTGTGCTGACTGCCAGCTCAGAGCCTGGAGCCTGTTTCAGTCTGTGACTCCCTCTCTCTCTGACCCTCCCCTGCTCACGCTGTCTCTCTCTCTCTCTCTCTCTCCTAGAAATAAATAAAAACATTAAAAAAAATTAAAAAAAAAAAAAGAAACAGTTTCCGTCAAGTGTACTTGTTTTTCTTTCCTCCCGTCTCTGCAGTCTGGATTTGTTTCATTCTTCAAACCTGGTGCCTTCTAGGTCACCGTTGCTCCCCTGGTTAAGACATTGGCGACCTTTTACTAACCCTCAGTTTCTTCCACTTTGCTGTCACTAGTGTCCACTTTTAATTCTCTTGCCCCCGGTTTCTGTGATATTTCTGTCTTCATTCTTTTCCTGTAGTTTTAACCATTGTTTCTTAATGTTTTCCTGAAAGTAAATGTTTAAGAGGTTTTTGTCCTTGGGTCTGTTCTCACTCTGCATTTTATCCACTTAAAATGGGTAAAATGCTGCTTTCTACTTCCACACCTTCAGCCACCAGTGCTGTTTACACTCCGGTGTGGCCTGTCTCCTTAACCCTGGCCTTTCATTCTAGCTGACAGTCCAGCGTCTTTGCCTGTTTGGCCCACTGAACTTTCAAATGCAGTGTGTCCAAAATAACAGCTAAGAGTTTATGAGCTTTGCTATACTCTCTCTCCCATCTTCTCTCTGAGAAAGGTGTCATCACTTTCTGACACTGAGGCCATAATACTTTGGCATCACATATCATTCATCTCTCTCTCATCTTACACCTCCTGTGCTGTGGAGACTGGACTTAGTGACTCCCTTCTAATGAAAAGAACATAGCAGAAGTGACGGTGTGACCAGGTTATAAAAGGCATAATGCTTATTCCTTGCTCTCTTTTAATTACTTTCTCTGGGGAAGCCAGCTTCTGTGACTTGAGATCACTCAGCAATTTATATGGAGCCCATGAGGTAAGGAAATAAGACCTCATAAAACAGGCCTGTTTGTAAGTAAAGCCTCTTGAGAGCAAGATACTCCTTCCCAACCAATTCTAGATGACCACAACCTTGATTCTGAGTCAGAACTATCCAGTTACACTTCTCTCAAATTTTTTGCTCACATAAAACTGTAAAAGAATAAATATTTGTTATTTTCAGCCACTAAATTTGTGGGGTAATTTGCTATGCAGTGATAAGTAACTAATAATCTCTACTAGTGAGATGAGATTACTCCTTAGAATTCTCTTGATTTATACCACGGGCATGTTCCTTGCCGCTGTCTATTTGTATTGTAGTTATTTGTCAATAAGCTCTTTACTTTGGTGTGTTAGGGCAAATCGCTTTCCAAGTGTAAGCTGTATAATAGCTATGTAAATATATCAGAGCTTAAAATAGGAGTCAAATTTCTTTATCATTTCAGTAACTTAACACTTTGTCTTCAGAGATTCTATATGTGCATATTTACCATCACCTGATAGATCTTAAAAGACCTATCTTAAGTTTTGTATTTCTAATTATGTTGTATGTCAATACCCATGAACCAGTGAAAATATTGTGATTCTACTAAATCACAGTAACTTCTAAATATTGTGTAACTTCTGAATCAAATTACTGGTTACATGCAGAGCCAATGTCTTAATTAAGTCTAAGATTGAATACTTGAACAAAGTGACATAGATGGGAAGTGATTCTTTTTTATAAAAAACCTTCAAAAGTCTAGCACCAAAAATTCTCCTTTGATAACGTTTATAAGCAGAGAAATGTAAAAAGGAATCTCAAAGAGTACTTTATAATGGGCATTTTTATGTGTGAGTCCTCAATATTTATGACTATAGTCTTCCTACTTCTCCATTTTAGAAGTGATTTGACAGTCTAATCACTTGAAGTGTTACAAGTGCTAAAGTATAATTGGTTTTTGTCATCTTATTTTAACCTGAATCAGTATGTTTTATGGTGGTCAGAGAACAGTACTCTTTAATTATTTCATGAAGAAATCTCTTCTTTTCCATTTGGACATTTATATTTGTAGAAGGTTAGTTTAAGGGTGAGGGAGAAGAGTTCTTTCTAGGCTCATATTTAACAGTGTGTCTTTAGCTCTTCAGTCACATTAATTCTGTAGTACATGCGGCCAGTGGCATTTGATGACTGTGGTGTCCATTGCTTTAAGTGGCTTTCCCAGGTATTCCATATCTCAACTTAGGAAGCACTTGATCTACCAATAACTTTCAAACTCCCAAGTCCTAGCACCATTTTTTTCCCTCATAGAATAGTGGTCAGATGGTACACATAGTCTATTAGATTCTGATGATTCTCTTGATTTCGTTTAGGATGACAGTCTTCTTGATAAACAGAAGAAATATAAGCTACTTTCTGCACCTTAATATATGTGTGTGGTGTCTTCCAATAAAAAACACGTATCTCAAGGAAATGGACAGATATAATCTAGTTTATGCAGGTGTCTTACATTTGAGAGAACATACTGGAAGTGATTTTAATTAAGAATATGTGTCATCTTAGAGAACTTAACACACAGAACTCTACAGGGGTTTGTCCTCAACCATCTGGTATTAGAATTAACATTTTTGTTTTTGACTGGAATAGAATGCAAAGCCTCTTCCTCAAGTTTTAGTAGATGATATATTGGCAGGGCTACAGCCCTTGGAATTTAGGATTCTAGTGGAGAGTGGCATTGGCCAGGAAAGGCTTAGAAATCAGCAGGGACAAATCTGATATTATACCTTTCAGAGAGAAGCTTCCGAATATCCAAGTATATGTGGCAGCACAGGATAATGGTTTTGAGCATGGTCTCTGGATCCAGATTGCCAGACCTGAATCTCCGCTCTACCGGCTTAGCTTTTACTATGTGCTAGGTATAGTGCTATGTGCCTAAAGAGTATTTCATTTGATCCTCGAATACATGTAGGAGTGTTTTCTGTAGCCATCATTCAGATAAAGAAACTGAGATTTCAAGAAGTTAAGTAATTTGACCAAGATTAACCGCTGTTACACATAGGTGATCAAAGACTGGAACCTGTCCCTGACTTATTGCCAGAGGGTTTACAAATACTCCATTGTTGTAGACTTTGTAACTCAGAAGGGATGTGGGAAAAACAGTAACAACAATAATATCCAAATGCTGGAGCAGTGAGAAGGAGCATTACAAGGAGCTATTGAAGAAAGGATCACTCTTGAGCTGGAGAAAACAAGTTTTGGTTTGGAACAAGCATTTTATTTGGAAGGTAAAGAGGTGTCCTTCAGTTCTTATCATTTTATCCTTGCATAAAATTCTATTATACATCTTTTACTTCTTTGAGACTTGTAGGTTTCTTTTTATATTTGTGTATCTTTTATATACTCAGGTAGATCTGTAGGATTGTGGTTCTGGCTTTTACTTTCACAAGCAGTATGTGTTCGGACATAGTTGTTTCATCCGAGAGTTTTAATACATACACACCAAGACAACACATATTCTGAAAGTAAGCATGTGAGGTTCACATTCATGGTTTTTAGTTTGTATGGGTTGTATATATCGTGTATAATGGTTGTCTATATTGAGAGATACTTTTTTTTAATGTTTTATTTATTTCTAGGAGAGAGAAAGAGAAACAGCGTGAGCAGGGAAGGGTCAGAGAGAGAGGGAGTTACAGACTCTGAAACAGGCTCCAGGCTCTGAGCTGGCAGTCAGCACAGAGCCCAACGCGGGGCTCGAACCCACGAACCACGAGATCATGACCTAAGTGAAAGTCGGACGCTTAACCGACTAAGCCACCCAGGCGCCCCTATTGAGAGACTTTAATTAAATTAGGAAAAGGTGAATTTTTTTTTATGTTTATTTTGAGAGAGACAGAGCACATGCATGAGCAGGGGAGGGGCAGAGAGAGAGGGAGAGAGAGAATCCCAAGCAGGTTCCACACTGTCAGTACAGAGCCCAACTCGAGGGCGCAATTTCATGAACTGTGAGATCGCGATCTGAGCCGAAATCAAGAGTTTGATGCCTAACTGACTGAAGCACCCAGACGCCCCAAGAAAAATGGGTTTTAAAACCAATAACCAATAATATGGTGTAGATTTAAAAAAATCATTGGTTAAAACACCTTATCAATTGCTTAAGCCAAAAGTAGACACCTAATTGCTACCTTTCCAGACTTGGTTGCCTGTTTATGGCATCTATCTAGAATGATGCAGGGAACCAAGAAATCACTATCAGTACTGAAACAGCCAAAATAGGTATGACAAAAAACAAGTTTTTGTTGTAGAAGGCCTCCTGGTCCTCCCCCAAAGCCTATTTACCTTTATTTTACACACAATTAAACTCCCTAATCTTTCCCAGCCTAGGTCAGATTACAACTATTAAATTAGAATACAAGGAGCCATACTGACAAGGAAAGGAACGATTAGCTTGACATCTTGATAGCAAGAGAAAAACTGTACAGAGCACACAAAAGAATACCAGGAGGATAGCAGTTAAGGTCCTAAAATACAGTGATTGGCACTATAAACAATTTTATTTATTTATTTAATTTTTTGAAAGCATTTTATTTTTTTAAGAGACAGGCACAGAGCTCTACAAGGAAGGGGCAGAGAGAGAGAGAGAGAGAGAGAGAGAATCCAAAGCAGGCTCCAGGCTCTTAGCTCTCAGCACAGAGCCTGATGTGGGGCCCAAACCCAAGAATTGTGAGAGCATGACCTTAGCCGAAGTCAGACACTCAACTGGCTGAGACACTCAGATTTAAACTAATTTCATTCTACTTTGCTTGAAAAGTCAGGGAGGATTATTCTCTATATAAGAATGTTTTTTATTTAAGAACCATAAAATTATTTGGGAACTTAGAGTCACATTTCTACAACTGTCAGGAAAACTCACCTGGTTTGAGTTTATATATGTTAGCCAAAATCCTTAGAAGGAACTTCTGTAATAAAAACCAATTATATTTGTAAAAAATTAAACATGAATATTATAGTCAAGGCTAGATTCTTAGAGGTCAGATGGAAAATAAAGAAATACAGAATAATATAAAAATACATTTGATACCATCCTGACTTAGTATTTAAGTAAAAATTGCCTGTGGATATTTTTCACTTGGGTCTTCTCTGTTGTTATTCATACTTTATTTAGTTTTCTGCTTACTACTGTCTCCATTCCTTCCCATGTCCTCTCCCTGAGACCCTTCAGACTACTTACGTCTTTCCAACCCACCTGGAACAGCCTTACCTGCTAATTATACTGCTACACTGGTGGGGTAATAACCCACCACGTGACCCACTGGAAAACGATGACACCTGGATAGTAGGGAAACCACAGATGGGAGACAGCTCTGGGTACCATGATTAATCTAAAATAATATTTATAATCTCGCTAATAACAAAAGTCTTCATTTCATGACTGTGTATGCTCAGTAGTTTAAATATTAAAAATAGAAATCTGCTTAAAGAAATTTAAAGTTTTTGAGATTTACTTACATAATACTGTATTCTCTCTGAATAGAATATAGGGGTAGAGGGTTAAGGAAATTTTCTTAGAACTTTTGACAGAAATCCTAGTAATTTCCATCTGAAATATTCTGCAGATGTCTGGAAAAATACAAAAGAACACAAAAACCTAACTGCTAAGTTAGCTGTCAAATTCAGGTCAGAGTGGTTAAGCTTTTGTTTGGTAGATTTGTATTCTAGAACTTCTTAGTAATTCTTTTTTTCTGGACTAGTAGGATAATGTGAGCGTAAAAACGACAAGGAAGTATGGAGGTAACATGAAGCCATCTCACAGAAGAACTGAACAGCTCACTTCCCCATCAGCAATGGTTTTGGCCAGCGGATAGGAATTAGGTATGTGTGTTAGTTATGCCAAGAGACACAGAGTCCAACCCAGACCACTGAAGCTGCATTAAGGGAGTCTTTACTACTGGCCGGGACTGCAGAGTTAACACAGAACTCCAAATGTGTGGCCCCGAGTCCAAGGACTTCGGGCTTTTTATAATCAGCAAGCAGGCAAGTGGGCAGTACAAAGGCAGAATTGATGAGTTATTGTAAAAAAAAAAAAAAAGACTACAGAGTGATAAAGAGAGCAGCCTTTATCCTGGTGTGTAGGAAAGCATTTGTCATCCGGAAGGCAAGGTGTAGGGTCGTAGGGGGGCCTCAAAGGAATAGCTATTACCTCAAGGCCAGAGTATGCCAGCCATGTCATAAATAACCATTAACAGGCACCATTAACCCTTGTCTTTTTACTTGTTTGCTTGTTTTTTTCTGCCCCTGAGGATAGTTATGTCGCCCTCCAAGTGTAGACCCAGAGGGTAAACTCTGGCTCAAGATGGAAGGACTGAGGCTAAATTCATGTGCAGCATGTGTAAAATAGGAATAATGCCTGTATTGTTTTTCAAATCAGCCGACCTTAAAGTTTAAGGGAGCTCAGTGTTACAGCACAATCAAGTAAAACAGTCAATTATTTGTACCAAAAGAAGACCTGAATAAAAAAAAAAAATCTGAATTAGTATATATTTTTACCTAGTGTTATGAGACATTTCCAAAATCATGGTATCGCCTACATCTCCTGTTCTACTGAGGTTGGCCTTTCTTAGAGTAGCTAAAGTTATCATCTTCCTACCCCTTTGGATGTTCAGCTACATTTGGTTTTTTCTTAAGTAGTATTTCCATGGAACCAATATAGCTTTCTCTCTCTCTCTCTCTCTCTCTCTCTCTCTCTCTCTCTCTGTCTCTCTGTCTCTCTCTCTCTCTCTCTCTCCCCCCTGGGACCTAATGCCCGAGATGACCAAGAAGCTTCTGGCGTATTCATACTCGCCTCTTGCTCTCCTCAGTTGCTCTCCTCCCACAATGCCTCTAGCTCAGAAAAGAATTCTCTGCCAACTCCCGAGACTGTGTAGGAATGATAGGAATCCTTAGAAGACACATCACTAGCCGTGTTCAGGTGTGAAGCAGTCTTGGGTTCTCATTATACATTGTGGAGACTCAGACACGGAGATGGCTGGTCTCGTAGGTAATTTGTTTCTTGTTGCGAATTGGGACAAAAGCAGAAAGAACAAATTGCTGCCAGTCACTAGTTCATAATCATGGTCTTCTGGATATCTCCACCCGAGTGCCTCATGTATCCCAAACTTAGTCCTTCCTGAACTCTATCTTTACCCTTCATTCAAATCAGGTACTATACTTACATGTTCTGAGTAGGGTAATGGTATCACGATCTTACTAAGCATTCAATATAGTAACCTTGCAATCAGTTTTTTAACTCTCCCTCTTTCATATACCTTCCTTTACCCCCATTTAAAATTTTAATCAAGAACTGTGGATTCTCTCACCAACGTCTGCCAAATTGGTTTTATCCGCTCTGTCCCCAGTACCATCTGCTCTACTCCGGGCTCACGTGGTCTCTTGCTTGTATTGTTTTGGGAATCTCTTATCTTCTCTCCTGCAGTGTTCCTTCCTGCTGATTTCTTCTTCACTTTCAAGCTTTAATTAATATGTCTTCTCTGCTAAGCATTTCCTGAACTCCTCACTTTAGTGCAGTATTATCTTACATGCTCCCATGCACATCTTTGTAGTTCTTACTCATGCTGTGATTCACAGCTTTGTTTATGCCTCTGTGTCTCCAACTAGACTTTGAAGTCCTTGAGAATGGACCTTTGTCTTGTATACTTTAAAATTCCCAGCCCATAGTAAATGCCTAGCATGTTCTTAAATAAAACTGATAAATAGAAAGGATTCTGATTTGTTATGAAATCTAAAATTAGTGGTATAAATTAATAAAGTGGAAATTAGGAAGGCCTTATTATTAGATTTTAAGCAGACATTATGTCCAGCATTTATGTGAATGGAAGAAGAAGTTCCAGGTTTTCCCAGACATCTCTCTTTTAGGTATTTTAAAAATCACAAGCAAAGGGTAGCTTAGTAGGTTGAGCGTCTGACTTCAGCTCAGGTCATGATCTCATGGTTTGGGATTTCAAACCCAGTGTCAGGATCTGTGCTGACAGCTGTGTCTCTCTCTCTCTCTCTCTCTTTCTCTCTCAAAAATAAACATTAAAAAAATCACAAGCAAAGGTGATTTTACACTGTGATTTTAGGATGTAGGAGTGAATGCAGCAACTCTCTGCCTGAATTGAAATACACATTTTATCTTTTGGCATACCTGATATTCTACTTAGTTCTGTTAGTGTGTTTCAAAAGCTAGGAGAAATTGTTCAACTGAATGCTTTTCAAGTGTTCATTCTTGGATATCGGTGACTGAAGATAAGTTGAGCTCCAGGGGCCAAATGACCCAGGGCACACTTTTTAATCCTAATGAAATGAAGTCATTCAGGTAAAAAACAAAAGTAAACAAAAACAAAAAGTAAAACCTGTATGTGAAACAGTTTTTTAAAACTTTTATGCCATGTAGTCATTTATTCCATGATAGTTTATAGATGATTACAAAATGCAGTTTCACATTTAAAATCAGCTAAAACTTTGTGAACAGTTACATTGATGTGCAAAATGTAACTATGTACAGGAAGTTATTAATGTAATAATTGTTATAGCATACCTCAGCTTAATGGTAAGGCTTTACACCTTTTAGTATCCCCATGCAAATTACAAGGCATGACTTAAAAGCAAGAAATAGAATATATCTTTTTTTTAAGTTTATTTATCTACTTTGAGAGAGACTGAGAGAGCACAAGTGGGGGTGGGGTGGGGGGGTAGGGACAGAGAGAGAGGGAGAGAAAAAATCCAGGCTGGCTTTGTGTTGTCAGCACAGAGCCCGAGAGGGGCTCAAACTCACAAAACCTTGGGATCAGGACCTGAGCCAAATTAAGAGTTGGAAGCTCAACCTACTGAACCACCCAGGCTCCCCGGATTTCTCTGTCTTTATATCATTGCCTTTCAGTGGGGTGGAAGAGAGTTAGTCATTCCCAGACCCCTTCCATCATGACAGCATATCAGAATCTCTGGGAGCCTCTTTAAACTGCTCATTCTTCCTGTACCCAGTAGGAATTGCCATGTGTAAAGACTGTTTTTTTCTTGACAGAAGTGCGGTGTTCATAAAATAATTTCAGTGCCACAGATTTTGTTTTCTTAAATAAATGTTGGTGACTGAAGAGATAAAAAGGGACATATCAGTGATAATATGTGCCTGTAACATATACATAGCAAATAAAATGCTGGACATATTAAGGTGTTCTCTGTGCTTGTAGCTAAATGGTGGCATGCCTCAAATATATTCCTTTAATAAGGAAGTGAGAGAGGCACCTGGGCGGCTCAGTTAGTTAAGCGTGTAGAAAGAATTGGGAATCCTGTCTCTATATCTAACCAAACTAGGATTCTTGAATAGTCTGAGAACAAAAAGCCTGAAGGTTTAAGATGATAAATGTCTCAGAATATAATCTATATTGCTCCTGCTTTTATTTTGAGGCTATTACCCTGGAAATCTGTTGTCCTCCTCGTAATACATTTACCACATTTTCCTAGATTGAAAACACCAGTTGGGACTGTGTGGTTTGACAAACACCTAGCTCAGTATAGTATCTCATCAGCAAAATGTATCAGGTTTACAGGGTCACTCATCTTTATGAGAAATTGTGTATTCTTATCCTCTTGAAGCAAATGTAGTAAAAAGCCTGTTATGGTAAAGCAAAGTAGTGATGATCTTATTTCCTGAAACCATTGTGTTAAAGAATTTCCTGTCCTATGAGGGAATATGTAACACATCACATACCCACTGAAGGAAGCTTTTAAAAATATTGTGGTTTGGGGCGCCTGAGTGGCTCAGTCGGTTAAGCGTCCTACTTTGGCTTAAGTCATGATCTCGTGGTTTGTGGGTTCAAGCCCCGTGTCGAGCTCTGCTGACAGCCAGCTCAGAACCTGGAGCCTGTTTCAGATTCTGTGTCTCCCTCTCTCTGACCCTCCCCTGCTCACACTGTCTGTCTCTGTCTCTCTCTCTGTCTCTCTCTCTTTCAGAAATAAATAAAACATTAAAAAAATATTGTGCTGACACAGCATTGGCATGATAAAGGGAGTTAATAACATAACACGTAGGTTCTTATTAAAAATGTAGCATTGCTTCCTTCATCAGTTCCTTCAGTCTCAAAACGAAGAAAAGCAACAGTCACTAGCTAAAGTCATGCTGTTGCGGTAATACCAAGTTCTACCTTGGAGTGACTTTGAAGAAAAGTCAGTATTTCACATTCAGATCATTTTTATTAACCAGCATTATAAAGAAGTAATTTAAGGTAATTAAGCACTTTCGCCCTGACAGGTTGATGTTGTTTAGTGACAGGTGTGCCATGTGTATGGCAGCTAATTTGATAGAGGGCATTTTCTTTCCAGAGTCCCTCTCCTGCTTCTAGTCTGTAAAGATCCAATGTCTTCCCGTACTTAGGTCTTTCTTATTTAGAGAAGATAAGACTGACTTTATTTGCATTCAGAATATGTGAATGTTGCCACCACTAGCCTGAATCACTTTCAGGAAAGTTGTTTATTTCATCTAATTTCATGACAGAGGGATTGCCTTTTTGGGTCAAACATTCTTTCCTGTATCTCTCTGTTTTGTTTCTGACGCTGAAATCAAACTGCAGGTTGTGAGATAGCAGAGTAATTGTATTTCATGATGTTGACTCCATAATTAGAAGACTGTGTCCCCAAATGCCCCTAGATATCTACTTCAGAGGAATATGTGAATCTATAAATCCTGAATTCACTTTTAGTAATTTTGGACCATATTTCCATTGCTTTTGACTCTACCGACTGCCAGAAGTAGAAATTTTGTAAGTCTAATCCCCATATGGAATTTCATCTTATCTAAGGACACATTAGTAGTAATTATCCAGGTATCTCATGAGAGTCTTTAGCCGTATTGTGATAATAGTCTTTCTGAGAATTCTAACCAGTTTGTCTTGGTTATTGGAGACACTTCACTTGCCCTTCTTAATTACAGGTCTCTTGTTTTTGACAGTTTCCAATACTTTTGTGTTCCTAAGATAAAAGAACTACAGAATTCCAAGCAGAACTCCCTTACTTTGTGCGAGAGTAAGATCGTTCTCTTCATTTTACTTCTATTTACATCACTACGTTACATCACTAGTGATGTCCAAAGTCTTTTATACATGTAACCTATAGTTCACTCAGGCAGAAATAAGTCTCATTAAGACAATTTTTCTGAAGCCCCTGGGTGGCTCAGTCAGTTAAGCATATGACTCTTGATTTCACTCAGATCATGATCTTACAGTTCACGGGATCCAGTTGAGCCCTGCATCTGACAACGTGAAGCCTGCTTGGGATTTTTGTTGTCTCTCTCTCTGCCCCTCTCCAGCTCATTCATGTGTGCCCTTCTCTCTCAAAATAAATAAAGATAAGCTTTAAAAAAGAAAAAAACACAACTTTTCAAAAGTGTTTTTTTCAAATGTACAAGTATATAATCTCTACATCTGAGGAATGTATCCCCTGAGGCTACGCCCAGAGAGTTGGTCAGGGCTGGTAAAAGAGTATCCTTTGGTCACCTACTAACTGAAAAGAACATTGTCAAATTGTCATCTAGGAAAATTGTTCCAATTTGTACTCCCGCTGAGATTTCATATGAGTACCAAACTGTTTTCTTCTCATTACCTGCCAACATTGAGTGTTGTCAATCACTTCAGTTTTTTGACATGATGATGGGTAAAATGTGACAGTAGTTTAATTTGCACTCCTGTCTGCTGTTGAGTTCTTGTGCATCTTCTTCTATATTTATTGGCTATGTGTATTGGTTTTAATTATTAGAAGTATTCATCTTTATTTTCTTATTTCCTAGCTCCATTAATGTAATACATTGTTCTTTCTCAACTGTTCTATAATCATCTTTATCAAGAAGCACCTTGAATGGGTTTTTCACTCATTCTTTCCTTTTTTTCTCCATTCCTTTCTACTAGTCTATTTTTATATTGTTAGTAACATACTATTTAATTTTAGCAAAATATTATACCTCACAATTCCTCAGATTTTTGTGAATTTTTCTGTATATTCACATCTTATTTTCCAGGCGAATATTAGAATCATGATCCATATGTTTATAGACCATGCACATATAAAGTAGGTCCTAATAGCACTACCCATTTCTCCTTCCCTAAGGAATTAGTGTCAACTCTTATTCACTATGACTAAGGGAAGAGTTCTTTGCTAGACTGATAATTATCTTATACACCCTAGATGGTTATTGTCCCACCCCATTTGGTCAAGATAATTTGCTTCTTATTTTAAGGTTCTTGTGACTAACCACAAATAGCTTAAAGTCTTTGTTTACATAATGTTCAATGTTCAATTATTAAGTAATGAGTCAATTTTTTTTAAGATTATTTATTTTGAGAGAGAGAGAGAAAATGAGTGCAAGTTGGGGAGGGGTGGGGAGAGAGGGAGAAAGAATTCCAGTCAGGCTCCATGCTGTCAGCACAGAACCTGATGGAACAATCTATCTCACAAACTGTGAAATCATGATCTGAGTTGAAATCAAGAGCCAGATGCTTAACCGACTGAGCCACCCAGACACCCCAAATGAGTCCATGTTTTTAAAAAATAAGTGAAAGACTCTCTTTCTTATAAAAGCCTCTAAAAAGTAATTGTTTTTCTCAGATATTTATAGCATTAGGGAGTAATGATCAGTAAAAATGTTGATAGGAAGGCGCTTAACAATAAGTTCACCTGAACAGACAAAATTTGCTCAGAAGCAGTGAGGAGCATTATCTTCCAAAAGCCCTAAGGCAACCCTGTCAACTGAATTTACAGATATTACCATTTCTGTTTAGAAGTAGCATTGCCCCCAAATTAAGTATTGTTGTTATCTAGATTACCTCCCTACTCTTCTAAGATAATTTAAGGTAAACAGTCATCTGCACTGCTCTGCCCACCTTCCTGCTCCAGTAATACCTCTCACAGTGTCTGACAGAATGAAAGCTCCATACACAGCTGGTTTTTTTGTTTGTTTTTGTTTTATTTTACAGTGCAAGAGAGGAGGAGAGAAAGTATGTGTGAATGGGAAAGGGGGCAGAAGGAGGGAGAGAGAGAGAGAAAAAGAGGGAGAGAGAGAGAATCCTAACCTAACCAGGCTCCATGCCTAGCACAGAACCCAATGTGGAGATGGATCATAGGACCCTGGGATCATGACTCCGGCCAAAATCAAGACTCAGATGGTCAACTGACTGAGCTACCCGGCTCCGCCCCCCATTTGTTTTTTAATAAAAAGTAAACAGATGGACATAACCCCACCTCTGTCCATTTCACTTATATTAGTGTTTGTTTCATTGGTGGGCTTAAGAGATTCTCACTGCTAAGACATTAAGAGATTCGGAAACTGAACCTATAGACAACATTCACACTAGAGTTGTAAAGCCAAGAATAGTAAGACTCCATGTTTAGCTTGGGCTACACGAACCTTACGCAATCTTAAGTTTCCAAGTGGCAGTGGGAGGCAAAAACTAACTTGTCAGGAGAAGCAAAAGAAAACAGTATATCCAAAGAAAAAGGGGGAAAAGACAGAGAAACAAGTGGAAGAGGAGGAAGAGACGAGAAGGAAGGGACAGGAGGGAAGACCGATAGCTGTGAGCAAAAAGGAGGATGTTCAGGCAAGGCCTGGGGAAGACGCCCAGAGGCAAAAGCCCTGGTGGAAGGCAGGGATGGAGTAGAGGCCAGGGTGGGGCTGGAAGGCTGGGGGAGAGTACAGGCAGTGGCCGTGCTGGAAGGCAGGGATAGAGTAGGCAGAAACCTGGAGGAGCCGCACCTGCCCATGTCATGCTGCTTCCTCATTGTAAAGTCTTCTGTTTCCACTGAGGATAAGAGGGAGAGGGTAAGCAGAGGTCTCATAAAGCTTTGGAGCAGTTTGAGGCCACTGTGGGCTCAGCTGTGCACTGCAGAGCTTCTCTCATCGTGATCATGTGCCAGGAATGGATCTGCTCCCTGGGAAACAGGTCCCGCCCCCAGCCCTGTTGCTCAGATATAAAGCGATCCTTATCCATGTGATTGTGCTGACAGAACTCAAGGAAGAATCCGCATCTTGTTTCAACTAACCATCCTTTTCCATCGCTGTAGAGAACCTAAATTCCACTTAAGTGGAACTTTAAAAGGACTGCAACTTACAGAATGTCTAACTCAATTTAGAAATAAATGGGGTCATTTATACTATTAACAGATAAAAGCACCAGAGCCTGTGACAATTATCCTATATAGGTAATATATGGGCCTAACTGAGCTGTCACTTTATCTGTTTTAGCTCATTATATCATCTAAATTTACAGGTAAAAAAATCGGTATATTCCTATGCTTAGAATCTAATCTAGATTCAGTATTTTCCTACACTTGGAATCACAATCTAACGCTGTACTGTAGACTGTATGGTCAAAACAAAACAAGTTATTAACCATTCCCGCAGTTGCTATAGGTGATTTTTTTTAATGGAGGTTTGATACAATGTTAAGAATTATCTTTACATCTTGGTAAACTATAATGACTAAATAACAAATGGTAAAATACCCATCCACAGGTATAGCAGGGATTATGCAATCTCTTTCATCCAATATATATTCATAAGCCCATTTGGTTAGACATCCTTTTGTGTTTATATTAAAATCATTCTCTTTTATGAAGTACCCATTTCCATTTTATTTTATTACTGCTATGTATTTAGAGTAAACAATACCATCAAATGTTAACTTCATTACAGTTATGTGGGAAAAGCCTACTTTTTATTCGATCTGAAGAGAAACCAGAGTATAAAGCCTACTTTTTAATATGCACCTGCATTCATTTTCAGTCTGTGCCTTTTCTTGAATGCTGGTTAAATGTAAAAACGACAAATGTTAGAAATATATTCCAGCCTCTTTTATTGTTGGTATTGTTTCTTTAGTGCTGTATAGCCATTATCTAAATAAGTCTTATTATATTTTTAATTAGACTAAAGAAGATTATTCATATTTTGTTCAGTGAAATACTATTTACAAATGTGTTATTTGTCTTAGTGTTCTTGTATTTACTGATCTCAATTGTTTGGAAATGTTACCATGGAGAACAATCAAACTCCAAAGCATTGTTAAAATGTTGCTGAAATATAGAAGTAAAAAGTTTCATTCACTATGGCTAAAATTTTTGAGTAATGTTAGCCATTCTCATAAAGGAAATTCTGTATCTCTTCAGTTCCTTATTCCTTTTGCTCTCATTTTATCTTTACTTTCAGCTTCTGTACCTAACATCTCATTAGCTTGTAACATAAGGAGCCTACTGATAGCATGAGACCAAGGAAATAGAAGTCTTGGTAATACTTTCATAGGGAATGTGTTTTATAAAGTTGTTTTTTTTTTAATAGAATCTCAGAGTTTGAAAGAATTTCAGAGGTCAGAATTGACCTAATTTATGGCTTTGATCAATGAATGAATTTCTTGCAGGGCTCCAGTTAAACATTGTAGTGTAACCAGATTTCGGAGAAAGTATTAAAATTTGAAGGACTCTTACCCGAAATCAAATTTTACTATATATATTAGATAGCTAGAATTTAAATAAACACTTGAAATAAAATTTTTAAAGGAATCTCAATTTCTAAAGGTAATATATATATATTTTTTAATGTATGTATAATAGCTTGGAAAGAGACCAACTATCATAAATGTTGTGGAAACACATTTGAGTCACCATATGATTTTTGGGGGAGGTTTATTCATTTATTTTGAGAGAGACAGAGACAGAAACAGCGCAAGTGGGGGAGGGGGGAGTGAGGAAAAGAGAGAGAGAGAGGGAGGGAGAATACAAAGCTGGCTCCACACTGCCAATGCAGAGTCCTACTGAGGGCCCAAACTCATGAAACCACAAGATCATGACCTGAGACAATATCAAGAGTTGGACACTTAACTGACTGAGCCTCCCAGGCTCCCCGGAGTCACATGTTATTTTTATCAAAGGAATGACATTAAGCAGATGTGATACTGAACCTATTATGAAAAAAAATCCACTAAAGCGGTTAAAAAAATTACCATTACTTATTTAAGACTCTCCTTTACCAAAATTTGGAGGAAGAAAAACATAAGTGGACTTGATACGTGCTACCTCATTTGTTGATCAAATAGAGATCTTTGTCTTCTTGAGATTTTGTGGGGGAAAAAATGCCTAGCAAATGTTGGCAAAGATGTTGGGAAATGATAGTCTACTAATAGAAATTGTAGTCATTGATTTCACTTACTTTCATATTCCTTATTCCCTCATTCCACTTTTTCCCCCTGCATTTCTTTATTAGAAACAAAGCAGGTTCTTTCATGTCCCATTCTGTTTATACTTTTGTATTTCTGACTCCTTAAATAGGTGAGGTTCTTCCATTTTTAGAAATTTTCTGAGGTATATTTCTACCACCAAAGAAAAGATCTCCTTTAAGCATTCTGAAACATGTCTTATTAAAATATCCTATGAATTTTTGTAAGGATGAGCATATAATTCATTCTGATTCCCCGACTTTTAATTTTTAAATTAATGAGATAGATTTTTCAAATAATCACTTTTCAAGCTACACTTTTTTAGAAAAAAAATCTAGCCATAATTTTCATGTCTCATATAACTTAGGCATATATTGTAAATCATCCATAATGGGTTTATGTACATCTGGAATAGAGCCTCTCAGACTAAGGCTCTGTCCCACGGTTGCCTTAGATATGGCTCTACATAGACTATAAAGTAGAATTAAATAATAGTTATTAATTCAATAACATGGATAGTTATCAGAAGTTTTTAAACAAAATTTAGAACATATGGTATAGTTTTATTTCAAAAATGCAACTCTGCATCAAACTATGCTTTGTCTCTTATTATCAATGAAGCATTTAACCACACAACTGGGATCAGGTTGGATTCTACCAACAGAGATGGCCACCATGTCCTGGAGCTCTCTCAGGGTTGCACATTTCCCCCTGATTCAGTCAGGACTGGGGTGATAGGGCATAATATTAGACTGCTGAACTAAAAGAAAATTAGTTCTCATCAGAACTTCATCACTGTGTGATATTAAATACATTTCTTCATTTCTGTGATCTTTAGCTTTTTGTCATGCATGTCATTGGTGTGTGATACTACTTGCCCAGCCCAACTCATAGGGCTGTTTTGAGAAATATGATTCTTATTAACACCTTCCACAGTGCAAGTGTTATTATTCCCAGCTTACTAAGACCCACCTTTTTTTTTTTTTTTAAATTTACGTTATTACCTATGGCAGTTATGGAATATCTCAGGGCATACTGTATTTGCATCACAGGCAGATAACCTTTAGAAATCTTCTAGCTTTTTGATACAAGTGCACATACATAAAATATTGCCTATGAACAAAAGAGCAGTAAGCATAGTAACAACAGCATTTGACATGCTCGACCCACATCCTTCCCAGAACTCTGTCAGTTTTAAATGAAAAGCACCATAAGATGTTTCTGAGACAGCACTTTATTTGGAAAATCACAAGAAATTTGAGGAGTTCAAAAGAAGAAATGTAAATGTTCATTTAAAATATTTGCTTGTTTACTGTTTCAGAATAACTATACTCCATGCTTTGGAGAAATTGACAGTAATTTAATAAATGTTATTGAGTTCTATTGGTAAATTGATGGGGACACAAAAATTATTGAAGTATACCTCCCACCCTCTGGTAGCTTATTACTTCCTTGAAAGTAATAAGTAATCAACAGGGCTGAATGAAATAAATGTTATGCTAAAAGTATAAATAACCTAAAGATGGACTATAAATTAGGATCCAGTTAATTTAGGCTCAGGGAGTTGGTCAAGGCTTTGTGAAAGGGGCCTGCAAGTAGACTGAAGTTTGAAAGATGGGATTTTCATAGAGAAAGGGGGAGATAGGGATTTTAGACTAGAGAAACTGTACAATATGAAAGATGGTGTAAGAATATGGTGATCAGAGGGGCGCCTGGGTGGCTCAGTCAGTTAAGCGTCCTACTTGGGCTCAGGTCATGATTTCATGGTTTGTGAGTTCAAGCCCCGCATTGGGCTCTGTGCTGACGGCTCAGAGCCTGGAGCCTGCTTTGGATTCTGTGTCTCCCCCTCTCTTTGCTCTTCCCTTGTTCATGCTCTGTCTCTCAAAACTGAATAAACATTTTTAAAAAATGGTCATCAGATGGGCATGCATGGATATGCAGAGATGTACGATACTAAGAAGAAAAGTAGTTAGATGGTGAATGCCCTTGTGAAGAATTCACATTTGATTCTATCAGTGATTTTTAAATAGTCTGAAATGTAGAATGGAATCTATGAAATTGGAACCTTTCTTCTGAACCCCACACCCCAAAAACCAGTAGCCTACAAGGGTTTTCACTTACTGGGTCATAGATTGCTGAAACTCAATGGACCTGAAGCCAAGCTCATTCTTTTACCACCTCCCATCTGCCTGTATCTGTCATTGGCAGTACCAACTACTCAGTCACCCCAGTTCAGAAATCTGGACGTTTTCCACATGTATAATCTCCTCATGTACCCTGCCATCCAGTCAACTGTCACATGTTGTTTTTGTCACCTACTCCCTTAATATCTCTGAAATCTGGCTTCTGCTCTACATCTGTGAGCCTGTTAGCCTCTTGCCCCCTGCTTGTCAGATCTGTTTTCTACCTTTCTCTGCCCTTTGGTTTTCAAAGGCTGGTGCAGTAGACTGCATCACCTGGGTCCTTGCTGCCTACGTTCTCTTGGGTGTTGGGTGCCCATTGGCAGACACCAGCAGGAGAGCAAACACAGGACAGAGAAAAGTTCATTTTCTGTTTGGTTTTCGCCTGGTACACTCCCTGCTTAAGTGCCACGTTTCTGTCTCCTTTCTTGGTACCCTTAATTGTGCCCACATTTTTTTTTTAATTTTTTAATGTCTATTTATATTTTAGAGAGAGAAACACAGAGCAGTAGCAGGGAGGGGGCAGGGAGAGAGGGAGACGTAGAATCTGAAGCAGGCTCCAGGTTCTGAACTGTAAGCACAGAGCCTGATGTGGAGCTCGAACTCACAGACAGTGAGATCATGACCAGACCCGAAGTTGGACACTTAACCGACTGATCCACCCTGGCATCTCTGCCCACATTTCTATAAATAGTCTTTTCATAAATTTGTCAACATTAAAAACCTGAAGGAAATTTATTTTCCTGCCAGAACTCTGAAGATAGAATCCTCTCTGCCAATTAGTTTTTGGACTTTTGCGGTGGAATTTTAAGTGGTCTTTCTGTGTCATGACTGCATTCTTCACATTGGAGAACTATCTTTTCTGAACATGTGATGTAATAAGTTTGTATAATAGGAGAATATTCTCTAATGACCAATATATGACATTATGTGAATAATATGATCTCAGTTTTGTAAAAAAAAAAAAAAAAATGCATACTCCAGAGTGAAAAGGAAATGTCATTGCCTCTGGCATAATTGTGGAAATCTTGCCATTTTTCTTTAGCCTGTTTTTGGTTCATTTTGTTTTATAATTTCTACTCTGTGGATAGAATTAGACAAACTGTATTTGTATAATAGACAAATATTTTACAACTTTTTTGGTATTATAAGAATGTTGCTAACTGCTGGTATGTTTGCTTTGTCATCCAGATGCTAGAATTGAAAGAAATGTCCCTAAATTTTACTTACAAGGCTTGAGTTCAATTAAAAAAGGGCAAATATAACTTTAAGTGTAAAAAAAACTATGAGATGATCTTTTAACTGGATATATGAAGTAGAGTTGGGAGTCTTTTCTAGATTCTCATGAATTATAATTTAACTCAAAACTAAATATGTCACTTAAAATGAAGGGATAACCAAAGGGAGAGAGAGAGTGGACGGCAAACCATAAGAGACTCTTAATGGTAGAGAACAAACTGAGGGTTGCTGGCGGGGAAGTGGTCTGAGAAATGGGCTAAATGGGTGATGGGGACTAAGGAGGGTACTTGGGATGAACACTGGGTATATGTGATGACTTACTAAATTCAACTCCTGTAACCAACATTACACTACATATTTACTAACTAGAATTTAATTAGAGACTTGAAATTAAATAAATGAATTAATGAATTAATTAAATGATGCTTTCTATCAGATATTTAAATTCCCAAGAGTATTTTGCATAACCCTTTTCTACACTCTTCTCAGAGGACAAATTACTTTGGATCCCTTATCAGTTGGCAGGCTTACTGCTGCATTTCATTAGCTCAACAATGAAAGCTTCAGGTTGGATTTCTTATTGAATTGCTCCACATTTTAATGATTTGGATAATTTTTTTTTCCTGCTCTGATAATCTGAATGTTTTAATGCCTATCTGGTATAAGTTTCTTTTGCAGTTTGATCTTTTTCCAGAAATGAATTCTCTCAAGAAACCTATATTACAGGCATATTAAAATTTTTTTAAAAATATTTTAGTTGCGGGGCGCCTGGGTGGCTCAGTGGGTTAAGCGTCCGACCTTGGCTCAAGTCATGATCTCATGGTTCGTGGGTTCACGCCCCACGTCAGGCTCTGTGCTGACAGCTCAGAGCCTGGAGCCAGTTTCAGATTCTGTGTCTCCCTCTCTCTCTGCCCCTTCCCCGCTCCTGCTCTGTCTCTGTCTCAAAAATAAATAAACTATAAAAACATTAAAAAAAATATTTTAGTTGCCCAAATTGAAACTCCAGTCTGACTTTTGTCAGAATGGAAGTACAGATTTAATATATTTTATTCCAAGAAATATTTTGTATAGTTTCTCTCCTTGTTGTCCTGGTCTCATTTTGTTCCTCTTTAATCATTGACTTTCCTTTCGCCTCTATTTACAGCTTTACTGACTGCTTGAGGATATATTATATGGAACACATTTTATTTTTTAAATGACATATTTATATAGAATATCAATCAAAGGTGATATATAAAGGCATGGAACATTCTTAATTTTATAGATGAAACAATGGGCTTAATGTAATGAAAATGGTTGGAATAAATGTGATTATTTCAGCTTCTGATGGCAATCTCATTTTGATAAAACCTCAACTTTCAGATGCAAAATAATATAATAAACAGAAATGGTTTTACGTAGATATCTGATGAGTCCCTTCTTATGAACTCCTGTAGGAAAACAAACAAGTTATACTTTGTAATTTCCTCAGCAGAGAAAGTGAAGATATTCACAGTAGGATTTTAATAATATTGTTGAAAACTTAAAAATAAAATAACTGCTAATAAAATACAAAATCTCTGTCTTCTTTCTAGAGCCCAACTGAAAAACATTTGCTGATTTGTGTCTCTATTTTATTTATCTGTATAAAATGACTGCCATTAGGTGTTCAAAATGCTTAAGAAACATGAAGTTTGTGGGAGCAGGATTACACAAGAAATGGTCCAAGTAATGTGGCTAAAACTTTTCAAATTAGCTTGATGGTCTCCTGAAAATTGTTGTCCCTATCTGCTAGCTTTCAGAAACACTGTTACCTATACCATAGGTATGCTGTCTCACAGCTTTCAAGCTCAAAAAATAATACACAACTCACAAAAGTCAGTATTGTGAAAATTACCCAAAAGAGAAAAGAGGAGTAGTCAAATAATCAGGGAATGAAGTATAATTTGACTATAGGGTAAAGACATTGGAATGATGAGGTGCATTAGATACAAAAGCCACCACAATTATTTCATGACTCTAATGGAACTCCTTGATATTTAAGCTCTTATTCAAAGAGAAATTACTAGAATAAATAGGATTTGTGATATTTTCTCCATGAAGTAGGTTTGACTTTCTTGTATTATGTTAATTAGTTGTTTATAGTGGACATTAAAGTGAAATCATTATTGTCCAATTTAAAAATGCAGCCTCTTAAAGCAGGAGTAGAAAGTTTTGTTCTGTTTTGTGGTAGTTGTTTTAATTATTCAGGAATAATTTGGTTAAGGCCAACACTATCAATTAAGAGAATAATGAATTGAGATATGTAAAACACTTTCCTCATCTTCTTGTTAAATTAGGAACTATGAGGTTCTGCTCAAATATAACAAAAATGTCTATGCTTCAAGCTATGTTATCACCAACATTTTGTCTCAATAATAGAACTATTTAATGATCCATTGCCATGTGCTTATGACACTTATCATCCTTTATCATGGGCCACTTATCAACAACTTGATATACATCATTTTATTTTCCCCAACAATCCATACGGGATGGGAGTTATTTACTTGGTTTTATAGATGAGAAATTTGAGCCTTAAAGACATTAACTTTCCTCTCTGGAGTTCACTCAGCTAGAAAGTGGCTGATCCCAGATTCGAATAGATATGTAGGGACAGACATTTGTAGAAGAAAAGGAAAACTCAAAATGTGACGTAGGAAGAGTGAGTACAAAAATAAATGGAGAATTTAGCTTGGATGACATGAGCAAAGAAGATAAAAATAGAAAAAAAAAGATAAGTGATAAGATGGATCTAGTTAAAGTCTAGATTACTTAATGATAGCTTATCTTGTTAGGGAAGTTTTCAAACATACATGAAAGAGAAAATAATCCAATGAAACTTCATGTACCCACCACTCTTTCAATAATTACCAACTAACCGTCAATTTTGGTTCTTTCAATTTGCCACTGCTGCTGAATTAAGTTTAAAAAAAATCACATACAATGTCTTTAACGGTTTCAGTTTCATTCTCTAAGACATAAGGGCTTTTTTAAAAAACTGCATTATCAAACCCCCCAAAATCATTATTTTATTAAATATCTAGTCAGTATTTGGGGTGCCTGTGTGGCTCAGTCAGTTAAGCACCTGACGTCACCTCAGGTTATGATCTCACAGTTCATGGGTTCAAGACCCACAGCAGGCTTTGTGCTGATAGTGCAGAGCCTGAAACCTGCTTCAGATTCTGTCTCCCTCTCTCTCTCTCTGCCCTCTCCTGCTTGTGAAAGTAAGTAAACATAAAAAAAAAAAAAAGAAAAAGTCCAGTCAGTGTTAAGTTTTTCCTATTTGTTATATAATGTCTTTGATAGTTGTTGAAAATTGTTGGGAAATTTCTCAAAAACTTGCTAAAATGTCAAAGACAAGTGTACTTTTTTTTTTTTATCCTGGTTGGTCTCTCACTGCGGACTCTTTTCAATTCCCCTGAACTTACAGGATTCCTGAGAGCAGCTCTTTTTCATTCCCATGCAAACCCATTGCCTGAACTCTTCTTAAGCCATATACCTAGAGGAACACTTTACCTCCAACCCTGAAGTATTTGGTGTTTCTTTCAGTTACCACCCGTTTTCTTTTCCCTGTGGTCTTAGCACTTTTGTGTAACCTAATTCGAAGGCAGACTTTTTCTCCTGTGATCACCCCATCCCATTCTAACACCACTCATCTTATGCTATCAACTGGGTCATCTCTTACCTAATTTATTCTTTTGGTGTCCACCCAACATTTCCAGTGTGCCTAATAATGCTGAAGTTCCAATGGGGGAAAAAAAATAGAACAATACATGGAGGAATGGGTGATGGATAGACGGATAGACAGACAGATTGTGAATGGATTGATAGGAACATAGAAAAATCAAAGAATACAACTGTTTTATCACATTGTTTATCACATTGTATTGACTTTCCTTACATACAAAAATGAAGCACTACTTTTGAATTTTAAGTTTTCTTATAATGGTGCAATAATCATCCATTTAATTTAGGTCTCATAACCCTAGTGATCCCTGTCTAGCTGCTCTGTGTTCTGTTCTTGAAGCCTTCAGCCATTGAGTCTTATCAAAACATCCTTTGCAAATTTACCTCTACCCCTAATTTTTATTCCTGCTATCACCATCCACATTGGGATCATATACATTTATACTGCATTAGGATTGAAACACCCTAACTCCTCTACCTGCTAGTAGATGTTCCAGTTTCTAACTCATCCCATATATACCAACATACTAATCTTCTCAACTCTTGTTTTGATCACATCATTCCTTGGCTATAAAGCTTTAACTGTTTCCCCTTTGTGCCTTTTGGAATCTGTGATTGGACTGTCATTCAAAGACTTCCCTCTGCATTCTGGGCCAAATCAGCCATTGTAGTCTTGCTGGCCATAAGTGTAATCTGCTGAGGAGGCTCAGCAGATTTCTGTGTCTTAGCAAAATTAGATCATTAGCTATTGCCATTGTACTGCTGCCTTGCCTCTGAGCCTCTCTTATGATTCAGCTCCCATTACCCAAGCCCTGCCTCCTCTTGAGGCACTATTGTACAAAGCTCCTAACACACCTGGAGTTTTACTGTTTCTCCTCTCTTTCTCTTTCTGACTGCAGGGCCCTTCACTCCTTTCTTCATGACAGACACCCATTATATTGCAGAAATTCACATACACAAGCACATAGATGATTCTGTTTCAGGATAAAAAAAGATCTCCCCAGAGTCTCAGGAAAGCGTTAATTTTAGTCAACTTACCAGTATCTGAACTCTGGACCTTAGACTTGAAAGCCTCATCCATTTCTTTGTTTGTTTGTTTTTTTGTTTTGTTTTGTTTTTGTTTGTTTATTTTTTTCCCAAGGCTTAAAATGGTATTATTTATATGAAAGTGATTTTTTTAATTTTTTCTTTTTTTCTTTCATAGTTTACTGTCAAGTTGGATTCCATATAACACCCAGTGCTCATCTCAACAAGTGCCCTCCTCCATACCCATCATCCCCCTTCCCCTCTCCTCCACCCCCATCAGCCCTCAGTTTGTTCTCAGCATTCAAGAGTCTCTCATGGTTTGCCTCCCTCCCTCTCCCCAACTAATTTTCCCATTCTCCTTCTCCCCCATGGTCCTCCTTTAAGTTCCTCCTAATCCTCCTATAAGTGGAAGCATTGATATCTGTCCTTCTCTGCCTGACATTTCACTCAGTATAACATCCTCAAGTCCCATGCCATTGTTACAAATGGCCAAATTTCATTCTTTCTCATTGCCATGTAGTATTCCATTGTATAGATAAACCTCATCTTCTTGATCCATTCATCCGTTGATGGACACTTAAGCTCTTTCCATGATTTGGCTATTGTTGAGAGTGCTGCTATGAACATTGGGGTAGGTGTGCCCCGATGCATCAGCACCCCTGTATCCCTCGAATAAATTCCTAGCAGTGCTATTGCTGGGTTATAGGGGAGTTCTATTGTTAATTTTTTGAGGAACTTCCACACTGTTTTCCAGGGGGGCTGCACCAGTTTACATTCCCACCAACAGTGTAGGAGGGTGTCCATTTCTCCACATCCTCGCCAGCATCTCGAGTTCTCTGATTTGCTCATTTTAGCCACTGTGACTGGTGTGAGGTGGTATCTCAGTGTGGTTTTGATTTGTATCTCCCTGATGAGGAGGGATGCTGAGCATCGTTTCATGTGTCTGTTGGCCATCTGGATGTCCTCTTTAGAGAAGTGTCTGTTCATATCTTCTGCCCATTTCTTCACTGGGTTGTTTGTTTTTCGGGCGTGTAGTTTGGTGAGTTCCTTGTAGATTCTGGATATCAACCCTTTATCTGATATGTCATTTGCAACTATCTTTCCCCATTCCGTTGGTTGCCTATTAATTTTCTGGGTTGTTTCCTTGGCTGTGCAGAAGCTTTTAATCTTGATGAGGTCCCAACAGTTTATTTTTGCTCTTGATTCCCTTGCTTTTGGGGATGTGTCAAGTAAGAAGTTGCTGCGGTGGAGGTCAAGGAGGTTGTTTCCTGCTTTCTCCTCTAGGGTTTTGATGGTTTCTTGTCTCACGTTCAGGTCCTTATCCATTTTGAGTTTATTTTTGTGTATGGTGTGAGAAAATGATCTAGTTTCATTCTTCTGCATGTTGCTGTCCAGGTCTCCCAGCACCATCTGTTAAAGAGGCTGCCTTTTTTCCATTGGATACTCTTTCCTGCTTTGTCAAAGATTAGTTGGCCATACATTTGTGGGTCCAATTCCGAGTTTTCTATTCTGTTCCATTATCTATGTGTCTGTTTTTGTGCCAATACCATACTGTCTTGATGATGACAGCTTTGTAGTAGAGGCTAAACTCTGGGATGGTGATGCCTCCCATTTTGGTTTTCTTCTTCACTATTACTTTGACTATTCGGCGACTTTTGTGGTTCCATACAAATTTGAGGATAGTTTGTTCTAGGTTTGAGAAGAATGCTGGTGCAATTTTGATTGGGATTGCCTTGAATGTGTAGATTGCTTTGGGTAGTAATGACATTTTAACAATATTTATTCTTCTGATCCATGAGCATGGAATGTTTTTTCATTTCTTTGTGTCTTCTTGAATTTCCTTCATAAGTTTTCTATAGTTTTCATCATACAGATCTCTCATATCTTTGGTGAGGTTTATCCCGAGGTATTTTATTGTTTCTTTGTGCAATGGTGAATGGGATCAGTTTCTTGATTTCTCTTTCTGTTGCTTCATTGTTGGTGTATAAAAATGCAACTGATTTCTGTACATTGATTTTGTACCCTAAAACTTTGCTGAATTCATGGATCAGTTCTTGTAGGATTCTTGTGGAGTCTGTTAGGTTTTCTATGTAGAGTATCATGCTGTCTGCAAAAAGCGAGAGTTTGACTTATTCTTTGCCAATTCTGATGCCTTTGATTTCCTTTTGTTGTCTGATGGCTGATGCTAGGACTTCCAGCACTGTGTTAAACAGCAGTGGTGAGAGTGGACATCCCTGAGTTCATTTTTTCCTACCATCGCTGACTCTGTCTAGATCCTCTAGCACCTCAGATTTGGTGGCTCATGTGGAAGACGCTTGTCATGCCAGACACAGTCCTTAACAGTGGTGCAGAAGTATAATTTCTGTTATATAATACAGTGTAAAAAATGTAGGAAATAATTTTTGCAGTGTCTCTTTGGAGTTCTCACACATGTATGCTGCTTCTGTAAGTTTATGTTGTAGCCATAATATAGCCCAAACATTCCCCTAGGTGTTGGGTAATTGGGAGTAAATCAACAGTTGTTGAAATGCAGAATTTTAGAGCTTAATAAAATGTAATATCTTCTCTGATTTATTTAATATATAATAGAGGTCATTGAGCTCAGAATCATTTCAGTGATTCCCCACGGTCAGTTAAGATAGACCAAACAAATGATATATTAATAACAGCTATTAGTATAGGTACTAAAATACCTGCAAAAATTAAGATATTCATAATGTAATGTTATAACTTACTAAACAATAGTAGATTGCACACAATATACTATATATAAAATCTTACATAAAATGAACATTTTTACTTAGGTTGCAGAGGATAAGGACCAAAAGCACTTATTCTTAACATCAGCCTCTCTCCTTTCTCTGAAATCCACTTAGCTCATTGCTTTTGACAGATTTTACAGACTCAAAAGTATATATTCCCTAAATGATCATTACTCTTGATTTCTATTACTCAATTCAAAGTTTTCTAATTGTGTTGAATTTCATTAAAAATATAGCTATTATAGATGTCCATTAATTTATTATTATTTTTATAAATTTGAGCTTCTTATTAGCTTTTCTTCTGTTGGAAAAAATAACTCTTCCTGTATCGATGCAGGCAGTTACTAAGGAAGTCTGAACCCTTTCAAATGGTGCTTAGTATTTTGAAGCATAAAAGGCACAATATTCAATTTTTCAATTTTGAGGATGATAATGACAGTTCTGTGACTACAGAACATTAACCCAAGGTATACTTACATTTCATGAAGTATCTAGGTCATGTTAGAACATATTGCTAATAGCTTTCTTTCCTAATGGTTTACAATGAGAAAAATAAGATATGGGGGGTCAAAATTAACACTTTAAGATTGTGAAGCATGTTTCTAAGGAAATGCAAGTATTGAATATTAACATTGTGATAAACATCCTCTATCAAATCTGTCCAGAAGTTTCAGTTCTTTTCATCCTATCCCTAGGTTCTACCTTACCTTTTTTTAAATTTTTTGACGTTTTAGTGCATTTATAAATATGAGCATTACACTAAGAACAATGGACTTCAAAATCTCCAGCCAATATCACTCAGTGGAATTTAGATAGTTGAAGTATGAATACTGCTATCAGACTCATTTTCTTGACACTATTTTGACCAGATGTTTAATTTTTCAGGATTTATTTATTTATTTATTTTTTTAAAATGTTTTATTTATTTCTAGGAGACGGAGAGAGACAGCATGAGCAGGGGAGGGTCAGAGAGAGAGAGAGGGAGACACAGACTGAAACAGGCTCCAGGCTCCGAGCTGGCAGTCAGCACAGAGCCCGACGCGGGGCTCGAACCCACGAACCGCGAGATCATGACCTAAGCGCAAGTCGGACGCTTAACCGACTAAGCCACCCAGGCGCCCCTAATTTTTCAGGATTTAAATTGCACTCTAGATCAAATATAAACGTGTCAGATTTACAAGACCTTTCATAACCTCTATAAATCCTAACCAAATTTATTCCATATTCATAAGTAATGACCTTTGTGTTTAACTTTAGGTTAATTCCATAAACATTTTAAAAAATATTACTATCATTTTCATTCTAATCTTTGCCTCTTTATCTTTGCAGTGCTGGTCTTCCAGCTTGAATGACTAAAAATAATCTTTATCTTTTTAAAATTAATTAATTAATTAATTTAGAGTGAGTAGGGACAGGTAGAGGGAGTGGGAGAGAGAATCTTAAGCAGGCTCCACATTCAGCGAAGAACCCAAGGCAGGCCTTTATCTCATGACCGACTGTGAAATTACTGAGACTGAGTCAAACACTCAACTGACTAAGCCACCTAGACCCTCCCTTTACTCATATGTAAGGCTTATCCATGAAGCTCTGTTAGTCTGTTTTCTCTGCCATCGACACACCTCTAACAACCTTGCACATATGGAACATTTGTTTTTCTTCCTCTGAATAACTACTGCAGTGTATTACTTAATTGATTAAATAATCTCCTGAATGGCCTTGAATTATGTCATGATTATGAGCTTATGAGAAATTTATTGCCAGTGTTTATATTATTTTAATTTGGCATGACCTCCAGAGTTTGGGTCAGTTTGGGAGAATTGGCTACAGTGAGAAAGGTTGATTGTAAACCAACATTGAGTCAGGTTTTCAAACTGCTAAAGCATGTGAAGTTTTACTCAAATCTCTTTTTTCATTTTTTTAACTTGTATTAATTTTTGAGAGACAGAGACAGAGTGCAGATGAGGGAGGGGCAGAGAAAGAAGGAGAAACAGAATCTAAAGCAGTTTCCAGGTTCTGAACTGTCAGCACAGAGCCCGATGCATGGCTCAAACCTACAAACCACAACACGGGATTATGACCTGAGCTGAAGTTGGCTGCTTAACCAACTGAGCCACCCAGGCTCCCCTTCAGTCAGATCTTAATGATGACCCAGGACTTCTTTCTAAAAATGTTCTAAGTCTCATGTGGCTGATGAATGCATTTATTTGTTTACTTTTTCAGTAAGAATAAAACAGGAATTAGTGAAGAAGCAAAAGGAGAATTTAAATAGTATATAATATCACGGTGGTTTAATGAATACCATTTAATGTGACTGGTTTCTTTATAGACTTATAAAGTCAATTGATGTACCTTTTGAAAAGCCTTATTCTAATCAGGTATATAATTTTTCTTTCATTATATAGTTATTTCTACAGAGCAGTGTGATTTTAGGTAACTGGGAATATAATACTTTCAGATCAGCTTTGGCACACTTCCTTTGTAATTATTATTCCTTTCCAGGAATATAACCCACCATAAAAAAATAAAATGAGCTACATTTTACTTTGGCTTTCTTGGCATAGCTGAAATTTTCTGTAGACTTTATATAATTTTCCATCTAGTGAAGGTGCATGAAACCAGAAGTCCCGATAAGCTACCTGACTTGGTTGACATCAGATAAGCTTGTCAAAGATCTATAATCTAGTCTCTTGGATTCTGATCCAGTGTAATATCTGTCACGCAAGAGAGACTGTAATTTGTTCTACATTTAGTATGCTAGAATCATCCATTGGCTGACTGACTTCAATTACTTTTTGCAAACAAATCTTTATTTATCCTGGTAATGTGTTTTGTTCATTTCCAAAGTCTTAATTAATTTGTTATATGAGACTCTAGCAAATAAAAGATAAATTCTTCAGATGTGCTGATTAATTTCTTAAACAATACCATGTCACATAATAGTATTTCGTTAAGAAAAATTCCTCTAGGGGCGCCTGGGTGGCTTAGTCGGTTAAGCGTCTGACTTTCGCTTAGGTCATGATCTCGCGGTTCGTGGGTTCGAGCCCCGCGTCGGGCTCTGTGCTGACTGCCAGCTCAGAGCCTGGAGCCTGTTTCAGTCTGTGACTCCCTCTCTCTCTGACCCTCCCCTGCTCATGCTGTCTCTCTCTCTCCTAGAAATAAATAAAAATATTTAAAAAAAAAAATTCCTCTAGTTAAAAAGACTATTCCAGACATACAATTTTAGAAGTTACTATGTAAAATAAGTTTATAATATGGACATTTCTTTTCCTTATGTCAGTGTTCTCCATCATCATACCACTTGTTATTTCACAATCAGTGCATTAATTAATAATCTTGATGTGATTGGAAGGTTTTTCACATATTTAGTTTTATAAAGAATGTGCACAAGACATGAATGAGGTTGCTACCACTAACTTTTCCTTCTTCTGGCACCTTCTATCATTCATATATAAGAAAGGAGTCATGTGAGGCTCTTTAAATGATTGAAATTGTTCTTCCTAGAAAAAAATCTGATTGGGGCGCCTGGGTGGCTTAGTCGGTTGAGCGTCCGACTTTCGCTTAGGTCATGATCTCGCGGTTCGTGGGTTCGGGTCCTGCGTCGGGCTCTGTGCTGACTGCCAGCTCAGAGCCTGGAGCCTGTTTCAGTCTGTGACTCCCTCTCTCTCTGACCCTCCCCTGCTCATGCTGTCTCTCTCTCTCTCTCTCTCTTTCTCTCCTAGAAATGAATAAAAACATTAAAAAAAAAAAATCTGATTGAAGTATGTTTCACAGGTAGTTTGAAGAATGTCACCAACTTGTATAATTTGGGTATGGTCCAGTATTTGGTTATAATATCATATTAGAGTAAATAAAAACAAATTTACCTGTTATCCATGGCTTTCTTCATCATCTAACATATTCACAACACGTCCATGACATCATTCTGTCTATTGTTGGGGCGCCTGGGTGGCTCAGTCAGTTAAGCATCAGACTTCGGCCAGGTCATGGTCTCATGGTTCGTGGGTTCGAGCCCCATATTGGGCTCTGTGCTGACAGCTAGCTCAGAGCCTGGATCCTGCTTCAGATTCTGTATCTCCCTCTCTCTCTGCCCCTCCCCTGCTCACACTGTCTCGCTGTCTTAGGGAAAAAAAAAAAAACATTTTGGCTATTGTTGCCATGTTTGTCTTGCATTCCCTCTCATTTCTTGACATATTTTGTTTCTTGGTCTCTATTACTCTTTTCAATGCTACTCCTGTCTCAACTGTATATTAAGAGATCCTTCTAAAGACCAGTTCCTTGCTGTCCATGATCTTGGCCTACCTATACCTCAGCCATTGACTCCCAGTCATATCCTTGATAATAGCATAGCCTTAACTGAAAATCTGATATAACCTAATTCAGGTATCCCCATCTGACTATCACTTGTACATATATTTCTGGCTTATTCCCTCTGGTATCTACTAGTATCCAGTGTTTCTTTATTTATTTCTTTTTTTAAACTGTATGCTGTGGAAGCTTCCAAAGAAAGAAAGTTGGTATATAGAACTCTTATGTACCATCAGCCACTTTCAACAATTATCAGTTCATTGCCAATTTTGTTTCATTTACTGTAATGTGAAGTAAATACAAGGTAACATATAATTTAATCTTTATATTAATAATACATTTAAGAAATGATATATTTATCTTTTTTATTATATTACTAACAATATGAAGATATTATTGTTAATTTTTAATAGGTAACTGGTCTTTAACCGCAGCAAGACTTCAAATTCATTGAACCTGACCCCTATTTTACTGCCTCTCACGTCCATGACATCCTTTTTCTTCTCTTTGTCTATTTTATTTAATTAATTAATTAATTTATTTATTTATTTTGGGAGGGAGAGAGAAAGAGCAGAGGCTGAGAGAGAAGAGAGAGAGAATTCCATTATAACATAATCTCATTATATTCTCATGGCCACAACTACATCCAGGGTTACATCAAACTCTTAGCCTGCTCCATGTCTGCATCCCTACAGCTGAATAAAGCTGGAAAGTAATTGACAACTACATTGACTGTTTTCATTTTATTTATTTATTTTCCTTGTCCTCCCTTTCACAGTACAGACCAGGCAAAAGGCCCTGGCTGCAATGTATATGGGTGGATTTACTCTGCCTCCTCTTTCTGTACAGTCAGTGTAGGAATACAGCCTGAGATAACCACCATGAGGCTGATTGTTCTAATTTAAATTTTTTTTTAATGTTTACTTTTAAGAGACAAAGACAGACGAGTGTGAGCGAGGGAGGGTCAGAGAGAGAGGGAGACAGAATCTGAAGCAGGCTACAGGCTCTGAGCTGTCAGCACACAGCCTGACACAGGGCTCAAACCCATGAACTATGAGATCATGACTTGAGACGAACTTGGATGCTACATTGACGGAGCAATCCAGGCACCCCTGACTGTTCTCCTTTTAAATTCATTATTAGGGAGTCCTTAATACTGCTCTGTAATTATACTATATTTCTGTAGTCTTCTCTTATCCCTACCATTCTATTTCATACCCCTTTCTTGACCCTTTAACGTGTCTTCCATAGTCTAGGGTGTTCTCAGATGCCGATCTTGCTTCCCAGTTCATGGGAAAAGTCGAAGCATTCACAAGAGAACTTTCATAGTATCACTACCACACCTGCCTTACCAGCATCTGCACCCTCATAGTTGGCCTTCTGTCTTGATGTTTGGGATGATCTTTTACTGGGCTCTATTTTCTGTGCTCTGATTACTTTATGTTTACACTGGATTCTTTTATTACATACTAACAGACATTGCTCCAGCAGTTCTTTCCTTCCCCACCCACCTCCCACCATCTCTTGCATCATGAATTTTCACTCTTTACTGGAGCATTTGATTAGCATACAGACATGCTGTTCTCTCACCCTAAAACAAAACAAAAAAGTAAAACTCCTCCTGACCCAGCTTTATCCATGGCTACCTCTTCATCTCTCTGCTTCTTCTTATAGACAAATCACTCAGAGTCGCCCATACCTGCCATTTCCTGCATCTGTCTTCCCATTCCCTCTTAAACCCCTTAGAGTAAGGCGTTTGCTCTTACCACTCTACAAAAACTATAGTGGCCTTTGCTGCTTCCTTCCCTTGTCCTAAGGCTCAGTCCTTGGTCTCCTTTTCTATTTATCCAGTCTCCCTTGGTGACTTGAATTTAATTGTCATCTCTACACAACTGACACCCAGTTGACATCTCTGGCTTAGACTTCTCCACTTAGCATTCCACTTGGCCCCTCACACTTATCTAAAATTTAGTTTAGCTGTATTCTTCCTTCTCTCAGTTGATGACAACTTGGTCCTTCAGGTTGTGAAGCTAGATATTTTAGAGTCACTCTGTTTTCCCCCTTTTTCCTCTCCCATCCTATGTTCAATTGACTCAGTAATCCTGAGACTCAAAGGTATCCAGCTTTTAGCCATTCGTCTTCATCAGTGATGGTGACTAGCATAAGGACCATCCTTCTCCTGGCTACCATCACCCCTCACTTAAATTGCTCCTTTAGTTCTAACTGGTCTGCCTGTTTCCCTAGTTCCTACCCTTAGGATCAACACAGTAGCCAGAAGAATCTTTTTCTAACATAAATCAGATCATATTATTACCTCAGTTTAAAAGCTTCTAATAGATTACAGTCTTATTCAGGATGGAATGCTGAAAGCTTTCTAATACCTTCAAGACATTGTGATTACTCCATTCTCATTCCATTTCTGTTATCTCCTTGCTGTTTCTTGAATATGACAAGCAGGCTCCTAATGCTGAGCCTTGCACTGCTCGTACCCCTTGTTAGGAACCCAATTTCGCAAGATATCCATGTTGATGACTAACTCAATTCCTTTTTATGTCTCTGCTCAAAGGACACTTTTTCAAAGAGACCCACCCAGAAAGGCCCAAACCCAACCTTCTCAATATCCAGGGGCTCATAAACTCCCTTATTCTAATTTTTCCCAATAAACTTATCATATGATAGCTTATTACTGAATTTACCTATTTATAGCTTCCGGTTTCTTCCCCTACCTAAAATGTAATCTTCACCAAGAGCAGGGATTTTGTATTGTCTAGCACATAGTAGGCGGTCAATTGAATGGTTCTCCTTTTTTTTTTTTCCAGCATTATTTCATTCCCACTGCTCCTCAGAGTCAATAATGGTTCTGTTGTCAACTGTTAGTTTGAACTTTTTCCACTTTACAGGCCTGTTTTTAAAGAAATTTCTCTCTTCATCTTCTTAATTATATGGCCTTTTTGTCTTTTTTTTTTCTTTTACTTATTCTGTCTGCTAAGCTCATTTTAGTCAAATGTGTTTAACTTCCTGGTTTTTAAGTCCTATACCTTTTCTCACTTTAGCCCCTTCCTAGCTATGTTTCTATTTCTGTGAGATTTTTTAGTGTCTCTATTTATTTTGAAAAGGGGGGGGGTAGAGGGAGAGAGCAAGCAGAGGAGGGACAGAGAGAGAGGGAGAGAGAGAATCCCAAGCATCTGACAGTGCAGAGCCCAATGCAGAGCTTAATCCCACAAACCATGAGATCATGACCTGAGCCAAACTCAAGAGTAGGATGCTCAGCTGACTGAACCACCCAGGCACCCATGTAAGATTTTCTTCTCTGTCCCAGTACCCCCAAGACATTTATTGTTAACAACTAGTTTGGGAGAGCTTGCTTTTCCCTAGAAATGTTTCCCACAAAAAATCCTAACGCTGGTGTCCACCTTCTGTCTACCTGTGTCATTCCACTACCCCACCTGTACACTTGCAGTCTGTAATTCGGATTCACCCTTCACTCAGCATCTTACTGAACTGTAGATTTCCTTGTATTTAAAGCCAGTATGAAAGTATTTCATGCTACAAATCTGTAATGACTGTATGCAGTCACTTGTTTATTTTCAATATACTTTTGTACCTTTTAGGAAACTGCATACACATTTGTGTATACATTTATAAGTGGTATGTATTTCATTAGTTTCTGTTTTAGTATTGCTGAGAGCAAGCAATTTCTAAACCAATCTATCCCTATTGGATATCTAAAATTGTTTTACATTTTTATCTTTAATAGGTCATTGCTTTAGTGATGGATATATTTACAGATGTGGACATTTTCAAAGAAATAGTGGAGGCATCAACTCGAGGGATATCTGTATATATTCTGCTTGATGAGTCCAACTTTAATCATTTCCTAAATATGACTGAAAAACAGGGCTGTCAGGTTCAACGACTCAGGGTAAGAATTCCATGTTTGTTTTTTCTTCGGTTATTTTGTGTACCCTTTTTATCTCTGTTGGATTTAAGGCAAGTTAAGCTGTATTACTCCAAATATATATCTGTCTCTACATATATGTAACACACACATAAATAAATTTAAGGTGGAATAATGATAAATCACAAAAGGATATTATTCTCCTTTTTGGAATGTGACTGAAAACACACATCCTCATGATGGTTTTATAACATGCTCTTCTTGATGAGGAGGCACTTAAGCTTCTGAGTTAACTTTGCTCAGTCATAGTGAACACTTCTGTTTCTCCATGCACATAACCTTGAAACCACTGACTCCAGTGATTCTATCATTCAGCAGATGTTGCTTATCACAATTTTTAGGCATAGTGTTTTCAGTTTCATTTGACTTCTTAAAAGACAGCGTGGATTTTCATTGTAGTTATTGTGGAATTGTGTCACTATAACCCGAAGGGCTGTCTTGCAATAGTATCCTAGGTGATTTATGAGACCATTCTGTATAAGTGTAAAATAATGCCTCCTGCTTATGTTATGCTAAGATACATGTATATTTTTAATGACTTTTTCTTGAGCGTTTTTTGGGGTGATATTTTAAAATTTGCTTTTACTATTTTTTGTTACATGTTTAAAAAAAGATTATTTCCTAATCCTCCTATACGTGCAAACATATGATATTTGTCCTTCTCTGCCTGACTTATTTCGCTCAGCATAACACCCTCAAGGTCCATCCATGTTGCTACACATGGCCAGATTTCCTTGACGGAGGAACAAGGGGGAGAAGGCAAACCATGAGAGACTCTTGAATATTTTGAGAAGTTTTTTGTGTTTATTTCTTCTATTTTGGTTTTCATATTAGTATTTCTGTTTCACACATGATTTTCATTCTGGTATTTTGATGATATTTCTTCTATTTTGGTTTTCATATTAATATTTCTGTTTCACACATGATTTTCATTCTGATATTTAATTTAGTCTTTTTATTTTATTATAAAAGAAATTAATCATTTTCAAAAATATTTTTATTCCTAAGGAAAATATATTTGACAAATATATTCATGCATCAGATACTTCACGTGTTGTGGAATAATTTTCTCTTGTGTTCATCCTTAAAAATGTATGAATTGTATGTTACCTCAAGGAAATTCATTAAGGCAAAATGTCCACTATCTGAGGAACTTAGCTTCTATCAATAATCCACAAGTTCCCTTTATGGTTCACCTTTCAAATTTGAAATGGAGCTTGGTAGATGGACATTCATCATTTTCCTTCTATATGTAACATATATACTGCATTTAATATTATCTCTGTATCTCACTTATTTCACTTCATTGTATACCTGAAATGGCAATAAGAAACAACATCTGTATCTTTGGTGCATGCTAGTGGATTATAAACAAAATTAAATACTATATTTTCTTGTGTAAGTTAAGAACATTTATTTTATATTAATTCTTCTCTTCCATTCCTATAATAAACAAATGGTAAGATGATAGAAACATCTATAGGTATTATTGATCATTTGTATTTGTATCTGTTTAATATCGAAATAGTATGCATGACTCTTATTATTTTCTATGTGCCATTAATGACTATAGAATGCTAATGTCAACTTGTTACCTTGTTCATAACTGTCTCTGATAATTTTTCTCAGGAAGATTTGAATTAGAATGAATCCCTTGCATGTTTATAATACTATTTATGTACATTTCATTGAATAAGACATTTTACTATAACATTTATAGAAATATGTATTATGATATTGTTTTGAGGGGTTGGTTTGATATTTTACTCTAAATATATTTACATGTAGCAATTTTATTACTCAAATCCATTAGGAAGGACAAAATAGTAGCAATAATTTCCTTTATAAAAATCCTTTCTTCAATAAAATAATTTATAAATAAAAAAAATAAAAAAAATAAAAAAGATTATTTCAAGTATACTTTTTTGGTACTAAGATTTTATATTGACATATATTTCACTTTCAAAATATCTCTTTTCTAGTTATAACTTTATATTTACATGTAATTCTAGAATATTCGAGTGCGGACAGTAAAAGGCCAAGACTATCTTTCAAAAACAGGAGCAAAATTTCATGGAAAATTAGAACAGAAGTTTTTGTTAATTGACTGCCAGAAAGTTATGTATGGTTCCTACAGGTAAGATCGTTCTGTTTACCTCCAGCATTATCAACCACTTATAGGATTTATTAGTTTCAAATTTTAATATAATCTGTTTAGATATTCCTTAGAAATAAAAAGGAACCTTTGCATGGAATCTTGGAGACTTGGGTTTTAGTTCTAGCTGTACCTCAAAAGAACATTAAGACATTGGGCAAGTCATCCAACTTCCTTGTGCTCTAAGTTCTTCATCTCCAAAATGAAATGGCTAACAAATATGTGAGGTTCCCTATAGTTCTCTAATGCTAAAAGTGTTTTTGCTCTTTATGAAAATAGTTACAGTACAGGCTTAATAGTAACATCTGTTCATAAAAATAGAAGCTCTTTATCACTTTGAAGAACTGTCAGATAGATTGTTTTTATTTTAGTATTATTAAGAATCTTATAGTCCATCATGTAGTCACTATGTTTAGTACTACCCAAAATGCATTTCAGATGCTGGCTGTTAAAAGTGCCATGGTAGACACTAGACAAGGTTACTTGGATTACTATTATCAGCATCGTTCAAGGCTACCATTGGCAGAATACCTCCCCTGTTCAAGCCTGGCCCTTCTACATACGTCATCCACAGTCCTTACCACTTATCTACAAGGCAGTTGTTTGCATCTACATTTATCAATGATGAAACTGAAGTTCAAGAAGGTTAAGTGACTTGTCTACAACCCCACAGCTAAAGGCCAGCAGCATTGCAGGACTGGCAGCCAAGTCCAAGCTCTGCTTGCTCCAGAGTGAAAGTGCTGCCCTAATCCTCTCTTACAAATTCCGGGCACCAGATACACAATCAGAGACACGCAATCAGGTTATATCAAGAGACAGATCAAAATACCAACGAGCACATGTTACCTTCTAGGTCACTAGGGCAGCATAGACTCCTAAGGAGCCAGGAGAACTGTGGGGGTAAACAGAGCAGTGCGAGGGGAAACTTTTTTTTTTCTCTTAACAACTTAAAAAGTCCACAGGAAGGAGACAGTATATTGAAGTGATTGGGGATGTGTCAGTTAGTTACTTGGTTTCTCTTAGGTTTGCTCCTCTATAAAATAAGAATAATCCTTGAGCCTACCTCACATTGTTGTTGTGGGAATTAAATGAGTTACTGCATCCATAACCCCTGGAGTCAGGTTTAATGATAGGCATATTTTAGCCACTAATATCTGGTAACTTTCCCTTTAAGCTCAGAGACCTTTTTTTGCAAGTACTGTTTTGAGTTCTAAAGGAAAACTTGTTAAAAGCAGAAATTACAACCAGTGCTTGAAATTAATGAGTCCCTTTAAAGACTCATTATATGTGTATGTATTTGTTCAGATCCACTTGACTTTACAGGGTTTTTAATTGAAATTTTAATTAAAATTAGGAGTTCACTTGACTTATAGAATGGTATTTATTAGTTAATCTCATCATAATGAATGCTTTCTGTTTTTATTATTTAACCTGACTTTTAAGATTACCTTGAACAATAAATGTACCTTAACTTTGTTTTGCTACCACTAGGCATTAATAGGTCCTGTATATTGAGATGACTATGGCTAAACTGCTTTTGAATTGATACTGAGAAAAACAGACAAACCACAGCAACAAAAACCCTTTAGCTTTCAATGTATATCATAAGCCAGAGGCAGAATTTAAGTTGCTACTTATGGAAATGAGGATAGAATGCCTAAAACTGCAGATGATGAAAATTCACCAAAACTCTGCTTTCCTTATTAGTCCATGTTGGTTTTAAATACGCTTCTTTAAAAAAATAATGGTTGTCAGCCCTTGTTTTTTGTTTTTGTTTTTTTTGTTTTTGTTTTTCTACTAATTATCTTGAACCTTTCCTGTTAACAGTATTCTAAAAGGATCTGATGGAACAATTATGAACCAGTTTTCATAAAAACTGGTTAAAAATTTAATTGTTTTTGGTTAAAAACAGCATTTGTCTCATATTCCAAGGTTGCTGTCATCTTCCTTATAGCCCAAATCAGAATGCCACTTTCTTTAATTCAAAATTCTTTGCCATAAAAGGTCTTCATACTCTAAACTGCAAGCATTTCCAGAGAGGCTTGATGTCAGCACTCACCGTAGTTACACATTGTGTGACAGTTCAATCATTGTGATGACAGTTTTATTAGGAAAACAGGACAAGTGTTTTGTCATATCATGATACTAACATTGATGAGATAAAACTCATACACTTTGTATCAATGTGTGCAAATCACATTGTGAATTGGATGCCCTTGTTTGAAACTGTCAATGAAATCCGGAACACATATTAGTATTGTCTACACATTTGGGAGAGAATTTTTTCAGCATTTTCTTAAATATTCTGGCCTCTATGAAAGCTACTTTCAAATGACAAGTTTCACGGAAGTTGTTGGCTTCCAGGTGCCATCTCTGATCAAACTTGAGGACTGTCACATTGAGATCCATGCTACAACCTGTGTGCTGTCACCGCTTTCACTCCTTAGACCTCGCTGTGTATTCCCCAGACAGGAACTCTGAGTTTTTGAGCCTCATTTTAATATGTAAATTCATACATATTATAATGAATATGTCACATTCCCAACTTCATGAACGTGACACTGTGTCTGGAGGGAATGGGAGTAGTAAGTTCATTTTATTTTTTATCCAGGTAAATATGTGCACACTTTTTAAAAAATCAAGTATTTCTAAAAGACATTAATACAAAAGTTTTTTTTCTCCATCTCTCTCCATTGCTGGATCTTGATCTCCGGGTGCAAGCATTTAATTCTTTGAGCTGGTTCTTCTGATACTTATTCCATCCTCTTACATAATGTGATTATACTGCAGATGCTGAGTCTGTCACTTTTAGATATTATCTCTTGACTCTCAGGTATGGTGATTGAACAGTGATATTTCTATTCACTCATATCTACTTGCCCTCTGCTTGCCATTTAGCCAGTAGTTTTATCACAATTGTTTGCTAAGTAAGAAGTCTTGGTTTACATTCCTAAAATTGTGTCAGAATTTATCACTGAGGAGCCCTGGAGTCCTTTGTTATATGCTTCTTTTTTTTTTATAACAAAGTTAATAATGACCATTTGGTTTTGGTTTTATGCATTGTCTTTGTTTTCTATTTATCTATTCCTATTTATTTTCCAGTTAATATTGAAGATTTCTTAGCACTTGAACAACTTTTCCAAATGCTCAGTTACTGTCAACTGTCTGTCATGTCCAATCTGGACTAGCAGTTCTTTAACCTGGAAACTGCTGAGGTTCTGCAATTTCCTGTATTCCTGGGTAGTTTGAGCCACATTTTCTTATATCCCATCCTTAATATATCCTATCTTTTAATGCCATTTTTCTTCTCTTTTGTTTTTAAGTCCTAGTTTTTCTCTCATTTGCTCAAGAATACTTTCCATCAGCATGGAATTATTTTTAAGTCCAGAAATTTATAATTTTAGGTGGTTAATGGCTTAACTGGAGATGGAACTCTAAGCTGAATCATTCTTTCCTCCACATATGAAAGACATTGACTGGCAGTCAAACTTGCTGTTGAGAAGTCTCAAAGAGTTATTTTTATGTAACTTTTTTTTTCCTTTCTAGAAACGTCTAAGGTTTCTCTTCTATTCCCTGCTATTCTCAAATTTATTATGTTTCTAGATCTAGGTCTTTTTTTTATTTATTGTTCTGAGCAATCCAGGTACTCATGTCTTTCAATTCTGGAACATATTCTCACGTATTCTTTGATCATTTCTTCTCCTCAGTTGTCTCTATTGTCTCTCTCTCTGGAATTCTTACTATTAGCTGGACATTTGCTTCCATTGTATTCTTTTTTTCCTATGATTTGATATCTGGGAGTGGGTAGAATTGTACTGTCAGGAGGATTTTCTCAATTGTTTATTCTGATATATCTATTAGAACTTAAAAAAAAAATTTGCTGTCGGGGCACCTGGGTGGCTCAGTTGGTTGTGTCCAACTTTGGCTCAGGTCATGATCTCCTGGTTTGTGGGTTCAAGCCCCTCATTGGGCTCTGTGCTGACAGCTCAGAGGCTGGAGCCTGCTTTGGATTCTGTGTCTCCCTCTCTCTGCTCTTCCCCTGCTTGTTCGTTCTCTCTCTCTCTCTCTCTCTCTGTCTCAAAATCTCTGTCTCTCAAAAATAAATAACATTAAAGTTTTTAAATTTTGTTGTCAAATATTTTGAATATCTGCAAATTGTACCATTTCAAAGCATCCTGTTTGTGTTTTATTATAGATGCATGATGTCTATTGCTTTGAAGACCGTGACTATAGTTTTTTCTGTCTTTGTTTTTATACACATTCTCACTTATGCATTTTCTGTTTCCTCCATTTGTCTTTCTCCTGTTTGTTTTGATCTCTGTTTTGCACCTAAGATTTTAAGCTTTATAAGCTATCTTCTAAACTTTCATTAAATGTCTGCTCATATTTTGAAAAGTATTGATAAGGGACTCAAATGGTTATTTAAAATTGAAATGCTTATTTGAATTTGAAATTGCATGGGAAATGCCTATCAACTGTTGGATTTACAGAAGAGTGAATGGCCAGAGTCCCGACAGGTTTATAGGAAGTTCTCTGAATGTCAGTAAAATAGCTCTTTTATTTGGGGCTGTTTCAGCATTTCCAGAGACTAATTTTTAAATTGAATATATACGCTTGAGTGTTTTTCTGTTATGTGCAGTGATGCTACAGTATTGTTTTCTGATTTACCAAAGCAGGCACACTTTTCTGGTTGTAACATATTCCCCAGTACCATTACCTTGTCAGCTTCCTAAGCTCAACACCTGGAGATTATTTTATTTCATAAACTATATACATCCCTTAGGACATGCAGATATTCCAGCCTTCTCTTCTTATTACTGGCTCAACATTCTTACTCTTCATTCCAATTTCTACCCTGGTTTAGGTTCTTATCACCTTATGTCAATTCTTTTACTCATCACAGTATATTCAGTGCCTCATCCTTCATGTCTGCATTGCAAAGAGCTCCTGGAAAAAAAATCAGTCCTCAACCATCTTTTTATTTTAATTGATCCAAATTTGGAAACAAATCCTGCACAAACATTCTGCTTTGCTTTCAAGAATCCCCACGCCTCATTCATCAGTCTTTTATATAAATTCTTTACTTCAGCAAAACAGAATTTGTTCTCTCCATTCAACCAAAACATGGCCATTCCTGCTTCCTTTCTTTTCCTATATGTTTCTTCTTCCACATAAACTGTTCCACGCCTTTTGGGTTTGAACTTCTCGGTTATCTGGTCTCTGTCCATCGGGTCTAACCCCTACTTATCTCTGGGGTTTTTCTCATATGTGATAGCTGACTGTTCATTCCTTTATTTGCTCTTTCACCCAAATTTTGTATTCATATCTGCAGTGGGGTTGAAAATTCTTTTAATGATCCACATTGTATCATTTATTTTAAGTTAGCCTGGTGGCCCACACATTTGTACAAAAAGAGAACCTGGTAAATGATTCTCATACCATGCTTTCAATAAGCATACTAGATAAAATTCAGCATATCAGAATAATAAGATTCTTTTTTAAAATTTTTTATAGTTTTTATTTATTTTTGAGACAGAGCATGAGCAGAGGAGGGGCAGAGAAAGAGAGGGAGACACAGAATCTGAAACAGGCTTTAGGTTCTGAGCTGCCAGCACAGAACCCGATGCAGGGCTCGAACCCACCAACCGCAAGATAATGACCTAAGCCAAAGTCAGACGCTTAACCGACTGAGCCACCCAGGCGCCTGAGAATAATAAGATTCTTAAGTTGTACACTCTTAATAACATTTTGTGTATTTTAAATTCTTACTCTGCACACTCTCTTAGTATTTTCATCGGCCTTTGTTACTGTGTTCCCTCTATAAACAGTAAGATCCTTCATTGTAGGGAATGTCTGTCTCCTTTTTCCTTTATTGACCCCTATTATATCATAGACAGTATTTGATACATAGCATATTAGTGATTTCTGTTTTACCTCAGTGACTCTGTGTTACATTATCTAAATTTTTACATGGCAGATTTAAACTTTTATATGAAATTCCAACTTTCGTTTTTAAATTGTAGAAATTCCACAAAGTACTATAAAGTAGTTACAAATTTTTAATTTCCCAGAAATTGTATTTTATATTAAAAGATCTTAATTGGCATCCCAAAGCCCTGGCTTTCCAAAGTACACTTACTGAGGAAGCCATAAAGATAAAGTGCATGCATTAGCAAAGACCTATCTTGCTTTATAACATGCTACAACTATAAGGAATGGTAGGATTATGCTAGCATTTTGGACATGAGGAAACTGAGGCCCAAGCCCATGTGGGTAGATAGCACAGCAGAAGCCAGGTCCCCATCCTTCCCTCTGATACTGACTTGTTGGCACCCTGCCAGGATGCTGTATATAAAATACATTATTTTTTATTCCATAACATCTTAGTAGGCAATGATGCAGAATGCACAGCAAGCTTTTCTTTGGACTTCTAGAAAGTGATGTCAGAAATTATGGGTAGATTCAAAGCCAGGACTTGAGTTGCTTTGTTACTTAAAATATGAAAGGAAGCTGGTGCCTGTGTGGCTCATGGCTCAATCCGTTAAGCATATGTCTCCCGCTTAGGTCATGATCTTGCAGTTCATGAATTGGAGCCTCGTGCTGGGCTCTGTGCTGACATCTCAAACTCCGGAGCCTGCTTAGGATTCTGTATCTCCCTCTCTCTCTCTGCACCTCCCCCACTCACACTCTGTTGCACTCTCTCTCTCAAAAATATACATTAAAAATGTTTAAATATGAATGTGGGAGTACGGATGTATAGGTACTGCAAACATGTAATGATTAACGATGTTCTAAATTTTGGCCTGAGGAAAACAGACAAAAATACTCTTGTTGATATAAAATGATTTATTTTGCTTAGTAGATTTATATATTGTCATTAATCCTTTAATAGCAAAAGTAAAATTTTCCAATTTTGATTCTTTTTCAGCTACATGTGGTCATTTGAAAAAGCTCACCTCAGCATGGTTCAGATAATCACAGGACAACTTGTTGAGTCCTTCGATGAAGAATTTAGAACTCTCTATGCCAGATCCTGTGTCCCCAGTTCATTCGCTCAGGAAGAATCAGCAAGGGTGAAGCATGGCAAAGCACTCTGGGAGAATGGCACCTACCAGCGTTCAGTTTCCTCACTAGCTTCTGTTTCCAGCCAAAGAAACCTTTTTGGCAGACAGGACAAAATTCATAAACTAGACTCCAGTTACTTCAAAAACAGAGGGATATATACTCTAAACGAGCACGACAGATACGGCATAAGAAATCATGGCTACAAGCCTCATTTTATTCCACATTTTAATGGTCCAAATACAGTCCGTCAGTATCAATCCAGTCAAATAAATGAAAATTGGAAGAGGCATAGTTATGCCGGGGAACAGCCAGAAACAACACCATACCTGCTGCTTAACAGGGCTCTGAATCGAAATGTTAATCCTCCAGGTAATTGGAAAAAGCCTTCAGATAGTCTGAGTGTGGCGTCCTCATCACGAGGCGGCTATGCAGGCCACCATAACACACCTGCCCAGAGTTTTGCTGATCGGCTTGCCCAGAGAAAAACAACCAATCTCGCAGAAAGGAACTCAAATGTACGGAGGTCTTTTAACGGGACAGATAATCATATTCGCTTTTTGCAACAACGAATGCCAACCCTTGAACATACCACAAAGTCGTTCTTGCGTAACTGGAGAATCGAATCCTACTTAAATGATCATTCAGAAGCTGCACCTGATTCAAACGGATCGGCTCTAGGTGACCGGTTTGAGGGCTACGACAGTTCTGAAAATGTGAAAGCCAATGCTCTTTATACTCATTCTCGACTTCGTTCCTCTTTTGTATTTAAACCGACTTTACCTGAGCAGCAAGAAGTTAGCAGTTGTACAACTGGCTCCTCAAATTCAACTGTCGTTGGTTCCCAGGGAAGTGACACACCTAAGGAGGTCCCGGACACCCCTATGAGTGTACAGCATATGACAGACAAGCCCTTGCCGGAATCAACCCCAAAGCTCCCACTGCAATCCGAGGCACCCAAAATGCACACCTTGCAGGTTCCCGAAAACCACTCAGCAGGCTCGCATCAAACTACAGATGGCCATACAGAGTCAAACAACTATTTATATACATCCTTGTGTTCAAATAAGCAGACAGAAAATCTAAAGAGTCAACAAAATGAGAATCTGCTCAAAAGGCGAAGTTTCCCATTCTTTGACCACTCAAAAGCCAATTTAGATCATGGACACAATAAGCATTATGTATATAGTACGCTTACCAGGAATCGAGGTAGACAACCAGAGAAACCCAAAGAGGATTTGCTGAAAAGTTCTAAGAGCATGCACAATGTGACCCAGAGCATGGAAGAGGACAGGGAGGCCATCAAGAGAGACCCTCCGAGTGGCACTACTACCAAGTCAATTTCCATTGCTGCTTTGCTCGAAATGAATAAAGATGAACCTAGCAAAGAACTCCCTTCAAAGAAGGAAGTTAAAGGTTCGCCAAGTTTTTTGAAAAAGGGCTCTCAGAAGTTAAGGTCATTACTTAGCCTTACCCCAGAGAAGAAAGAAAATCTATCCAAAAATAAAGCCCCTGCCTTTTATAGAATGTGCAGTAGTTCTGACACATTAGTTTCTGAGACCGAAGAGAATCAAAAACCAAAGAAGTCAGAACCAAAAGTTGATTCATCTCCTAGAAGAAAGCGTTCTTCCTCATCAAACTCTCAAGGCAGTATTCATAAGAGTAAGGAAGACGTAACTGTTAGCCCATGTCAGGGGATTAGTTCTCCATCCGATGAAAGTAGTAAAACAATACCTTCTTCAGGTCCAGTTGAAAACAAGTTCTTGGAAAGGGCAGGTGATGCTTCTGCCCCTCGATTTAACACCGAACAGATCCAGTACCAAGATTCGAAGGAGACTAATACAGTTCTGGCTCCTGAAAGAAAACCAGCTTCTTCTCCAAGGCAAAAGTCCAGTGAGCTTCTAAGATCTCATTCAACCGATAGGCGCATTTACAGTCGTTTTGAGCCGTTTTATAAGATTGAAAGCTCTATTCAGCCAGCAAGCAACCTGCCAAATACTGGTGTGCACCGCCCAGAAATAAAATCCACAACTTTGGGCAATAGTTATGGCAGGTCCAGCCCACTGCTTAACTACAACACTGGTGTGTACCATTCATACCAGCCAAATGAAAACAAGTTCCGAGGATTTATGCAGAAGTTTGGAAACTTCATACACAAAAATAAATGAAATACTGTAACATCAAATAGTTTTAAAAATACAAATGACAGTAACTATAAGTTTGTGTCCAGAGAACACTGTGGGTAGTTTTTATAACATGCCAATAGATTTCTAGAAGGGCAGAGTTTGGGGATATGATATAAATGTTTGCCAGTGTACTAATATATACAGTAAAGTTCTGTGTGATAAAATTAGTTGTGCTTCATTACAGTGTAGATGGAATGCCTCTATACACATGGTTTTTAAATGGTAGTGGTAAAAAAAAATGTAATTAAACTGTTTTCTTCAGACTGAAGATCTTTTTAAGTCTCAGATAGAAACTTTAGTGGAGACATGGTGTATGGATTTTAAGCATTCATTCCAAACCCTTTCCCTTTAAAAAAGGATCAGAATACTCTCAGTGGCCCTTTATAATATATCTTTATGGGTTTTTGTAGCTTCACATTATGAGAAAATAGGACAAAGCCTTTATGGGTTTTAATTACCTTTAAATTCTACAGGGTAACTTGTTCTGTTTCATTAATGTTTTATTTTCCTGTGGAACATACATGACCGGTTAGGCAGCAACAATACAATTTAAGTCATGTAGGTCAGCACATCTTTCATTTTGACTTCAGTGTTTGCAGACTATCAAACTCATGTAGTACCTGGTAGGAATTTCTGTTCCTAATTTTTTTTTAAAAACCTTCCAGGTGTTGTTTCTTTCTACTCTGGACCAAGGAAGCCTATACTCCAGTCACCAGGGAACTGCTGAACTGTTATAAGCATTCTTTCTTTGAAACTTGGAGCAAGCAACAGATATTTGGGAAACTTGAATTCTAAACTTCTGCATAAATTTTTATCTTAAGAGTAGCAGGACAAAGCTTAGATGTTTTGCTTATAAAAGTCTTTGCTCTTTTTTACACCGTGCCAAATGTAATTTGTGCCAAACAATCTGACTGCATACTGTTTTCATAAAAGTTCTGTGATGAACCTGAGAAGTGATATCTGGCCCCATTCTTCCATGACTATGAAGCCTGGTTGAAAGTTTTAACTCCTTCAATATCTTAATTTGGTGATGACATCTTAATTTGGTTATGCTATAAAGCATAAGATACCCTTTGCCTTTTTTAGAGTAATAAAATTAAAGCCCCATGTCTATTAAAGAGATTTAGCTTATCTTTACTTCATCCAGAAAGTACAGAATTCAAGAAACAGTGCATCATTTGAGAAGTGTAAAGTGTTTTTGTAAGACTTTAAATATCTTATATAACACCTTCTGAGCTGCAGTGTGGAGCAGTATGTTGTTTTAAAAAAATCAGGGCTTAGTCAAATAATGTCTGTGTCATTAAATTAAAAAAAAAACAGCATTAAAATGCCAGTCATTAGAATAATTTTCCATAGTATTAAAATAGCATGATAACATGATGAGAGAAGACATGACAGTAGAGAAAATAAACCTAACATTTATTGAGCACTTTTATAGACCAGGTCTTCAGCTAGAACCTATAGTTCCCACAACAATTGTTTTAGCTTCGTCCTCATTATTTGTAGGTGATGATTAAGGTGATAAATGAAACTTTGAGACTCAGAGAGGTAAGTCCCCAACTCACACAGTTAAAAGATAATGGTACTCTAGTGTCTAACATGCAGTCACATCCTGTTTCCTCCCAAATGGGTTCAACATTGGCCTCACCTGAACTATTGAGAATTAAATGAAAGAATGTTTATGTTTTCTGCTTCAACAGTAATCAGCTAAGAAAAGTTTAGTTGAATTCCACCAGATAAGAAGGATACAGTGGGGCTTAAAATAATCATAGTAGGTGAGATAGGAAATGAAATTGACATTTATTTCTGATTGTAACTTAGCAGGCCAGTTTTAATTGTTAGACCACCATTTTGATCTTGTGCTGGTTAACCTGTGACAACGAAAAGAAGGAAAAGGAACCATAAGTGAGTTTAACCTGTGTATGTGCTAGGGAAAGCAGTCCACTGGGTGAGAAAGCTCGGCAGGGAATGGAACTCAGTGTTAAATATGTTATCTCCTTACCTCTTCACAGTGGCCCTGTGAAGTAAGTATGTCCTTTTTTGCAAATGAGAAAACTAATCCTCAGAGAAGTTCCAAAATCTTCTGAGATGTATGGCTCTGAATTGGTCGAACTGGGTTTAAACACAAAATGGGGTGTGAACACAAAAGCCTGTATTTTTAATACCATTTTCTTTTTCCTTTTTTTTTTTTTGAGTGAGAGTGACCAGGAGAGGGGTGGGTTGAGGGTGGGGGACAGAAGACCAAAGCTGGCTCTGTACTGAACACCAGCAAGCCTGATGTGGGGTATTGAACTCATAAACCACAAGATCTTGACCTGAGCCAAAGTCAGATGCTCAACCCACTGAGCCACCCAGGTGCCCCCTGTAGTTTTAGTAGTAAACCATCCCATACTTTGTTTTGATTGAGGAAGCTTTCCTGAAAGTGGTCTCTCTCCTTTGCTCTATCTTTACAAATTATAGAAATATACCAGTAACTGTACAGCAATAGCATTTTATAAACACAAACCCAAAATATAAATTCAGTTTAACATTATTCATAAAAATGGATTTTAAAGACTCTCATAATATTATTGTTATAATCTTATAAGAGACCCATTGTTTTGGAAAGCTGTGTGTAATAGTTGTTGGCACACTTCCTAAATAGTATAAAAATAAAATTGAGAAAGAAAGTTATATTTCACAGGCAAAGTAGCCAATTGTATTTACAAATATTTTACATTTTTAAAATGACCTTTGGAATGTGCATTTCCTTATAATCAGATAAGAAATTCAGTTGCAATAAAAAAAATCTAATTGCTAGTGGGTTAGGTTTTAGAGTCCTCTGGCAGTGTATAATCTTCATATGTTAGTATCAAATTATTAAAAAGCATTAGAATTGAAATCCAGTGAATGAAAGATATTTTTCATTTTGCTCTTAGCAAATGTCACTTTTGTAATTCTGAACCATAGTCCTTTACCCACTTACCAAAGGTAGAACCCATAGTTAACCAAACCAAATTGACTTTAATATTACCCATTCTTTGTCTGTTAGATGGGGCATTTTTCAAGGCTAAGAGGATAATGGGCTAATTGTCTTTAGGCAGCTCTGAAATTGGAAGCTCTAAAATGTAGAGCAGGGTAACTTTGAAGCTGAAATTACATAGACTAGTTTTAATCATGTTTAATTACAAGCAAAGGCCGGTTGCTTTTTTTGTACAGTCACTGCCATCATTTCTGGAAACATAGATAGCTTTTAAATAGTCCCTGAATCCCTCCTCTTCCTAGTGGAATTGAGAAGTGCAGGATGCTTTATTTCATCTACCTGTGACAAGTAGCTTGGGCTTCTGTACAGATTTATTTTCCTCTGCCTTTTTCCCTCCATTTATTTATTTTTTTCTCCAGAAACCTCTGTATTTCAGAATCTATACTTCCCAAAGTTTCTATGGCTGAGAAATTCCTCAGGATTGGGACTGAGTAAGCACATAGTACTTCAAATAATTTACTCAGAGTTTAAGTTTCAAACAGATGCTTTCAAACTTCATAGATGTAATCATTTCAAGAAAAACACTTTCTTTTGCTTCCCATATTAATATTGGTGGAAAGATAATGGCACTTAGATGTACTTTCATATTACAGTTTGGTAAGGCAGTTTTTACTGTCTACATAATACATTAGTTTGTAAGCAGAAACTCAAGAAAATAGGTATGATTTCAAAGCAGATTTGGCAAATGTCTTCAGAATAGCTGAAGTGCTTGTATCCTGAACATGCTGGTATCTCTCTACTATAGTGATTGGGATTAGCCACGTTTCTAATGTGGCATATTGAGTAATGGGTATATGTTGGCAGTCTATTTTTTATGGAAACAAATACCTTGTTTAATCAAGATGACATCTATTGTGATCTAGATAAGCAAGGAAGAAGTTGAACTCTGGCTACATTCAACTATAACTATACTCAAGATTGTCCAGTTATTCAGCTATTACTCTGCAGATATTTGTCTTTCATGAGTATCTGTTGATTCAATGTGACTATGGCCAAGGGATGGAAAGTAGAATCATTGTTTCACCCTAACTACATGTGATAATGTTTTTTTAAAAAAAGTTTATCTTAATATTCAGTTTTGCTCTAGAATATTTAAAATGAAAAGGATGAAATTATAAACCAAAGAGTCAATTTTTATATACATAAATGTTGGCAAAGAAATATTCTTCCAAATTAGCCTGGTTTTAGATCTAATAAATAAATATTAACTAATTTTGTACAAACATCAATATATTGTATGTTGTTTTTTATCTTCATATATATGTATATCGCCATTTAAGAACATGTTTTTATTTAGCTTATATCATGAATTTAAATTTTTTGCACACTTTTAATATTTACTTATGAATTTTGAAATAATACCCTGAACACTTTTAGTTTTCATTTTTGATAGCAATTAGATTTCATACAATAGTTTATCCATATTGGATAACCAGTGACAGTACTCTCCCTTAAACACAATATCATATACATTCATTCTCTATTTCTGTTTCTACTGGAATATATAGCTATTTTAAATAACTTGGCACAAAAATAGAGACAATTTTGTTTAAAAAAATGAATAGCTGACCTTTGTATAATGTTTTAGCATTTAGTTTGAGTAAAATATTCTTAAGGTGCATTTATACTAGATCAGTTAGTGACATTAAATAACCTAGAGTCTGAAAGTTATTTAAAACTCAAAAATGCATTTTTCCTAGGAAGAAAAACACCTTCATATCATAGATTAAGGTGCAGTTCAATACTTTGTATTGGGAATTGAATGGTGTTTTAAAGACAAATATAGGTAAGTATAATTTAAGTAGGTTAGTTTAATTTTAAGGAGAAATCTTGTATTTTTCCCCATTTACCATAAATATGGATGTTTAAGAAAAACCTAGTTCAATGGGATGGTAAGGAAAATGGATAAGGTTTTACTTTTGTGACCATGCTAAAGACCAACCTGAGATAACTGGACTAAACATGAAAAGGGACTGAAAGGGGTGAGTGTGTGTGCTGCCTGTGGGGAAGAATTACATGAGGTGAAATTGCCTAAGGTGAAAGCAGGAAGAAACTGAAGCAAGAGATATAGACAGGAAAACTCCCGAGTTAACAAAGAAAATGCAGCATGTCAAATTGGACATTTCTCTCATAACAATCTGTTTCAACAGTCTGGCCCATTTTTTTTTTTTTGATGGTCACACATCTGCTTTTATTGTGAACAGCAGGTCGGATGCTTCCAGCAGTAGTAAAAATTAATTTACAAAAGTGGAATTCCTTGAAGTCTTCTGGTCAGAACCCTTGGGAGCTCGAATGTAGATGGCAACCCTGAGCAGCAAGAAGCAGGACTCCAAGACCCACTAAGAGCAAGGCAACTGAGGAGATGAAGTGCTCCTTGCAGATACCCTGACTACTTGGTACCTCATAAAGAAAACTAAGCGAAGAACTGCAAATGGTCAGCAGCACCACAGTCAGATGCAGGGAGACAGCCAGGTTCACTGGGCTGGTGCATCTGGTCACGGCCTCAAGCTCCATTTTGCCAGGCCCAGGGGAATCCACTGCTCTGCCCCTGGGATCCAATCTGGCTCATTTTTCACCTAACATACTGGGAACCTACTTTATTCCAAGTATGCGGGTTATAGTAGAATATCAATGTAAGAAAAAAGTAAGATGTCTGGGTAATCAGATGCTGCAGCAAGTTTTCATGAGCATTTTAAGAATAGCCCAAACTAACAGCAAAAATGTATATGCTTACCCAAAGTCTATCCAAATTTGTGCCTTGATGTACTCTTAGTGCCTAGCAAAGTGCACAGAAGAGATGCCTGATAAATAGTCTGTGTATGAATCCAATAATTTCCTTAACTATAATTAGATAAATCCATTCATTAAAATGTACATTTTATAGATATATAGCCATTTGTACTAAAAAACACGGATGGGTAAATGCAGCAGGAGTCCTAGCTTAAATTTCTGCCACATTTACCCTACGATCTGTACAACTTTACAGATCCAACAAGTTTAGTCTTTTGAGAATACATATATTGGAAGGAAAGGAAACCCCTGATGAAGAATTCATTCTGAAGGAAAATAGAGTAGAGCTGTCCAAATTCTGTTCAGAGACAATCGGCACACGAGAAGGAAGCATAACTGTATAAAGTCATTCAGATTGTCAAGCAAGGTCAGTCGTCTATGTGGGACTGTAACAGAAGAGCGGCTTCTCTAAAATCTCCACGGATGCTACTTGGAGAGTCAGGTGTCAAGGGCCGCCACCACAGGAGCCCTCACCGTGACCTTCAGCACACAGCCTTCCATTTTCAGCAGCAGCCTTTTAATGTTAACTTAATGTCAACTTAATGTTAACTTATAGCTACAACTACAGACCCTGGTGAGCAACAATGAAATACATCTACCACTTGTAGAGTGACCAGTGATTGACCACGTTACCACAGAGGGCCAGAGCAGAAAAGAATAGGTACCGTGAGGAAGCCACGATAGTAAAACCCTCTAGGGACACCTAGAACATATACATTGGGAAATTAGGAGGGATGGAAATTCCACCAGAACAGGTTTAGATGGGAACTCACTGCTCCGTTATTATTGAACTAGAATGGGTTGGGAAATACAAGTCATATCTATCACATAGCCACAACAAAACATAAAGTGTTTATGACAAAATTCACAAAATGAATTTGATAGAATGGTCTCCACTGTTTTCATTAGATATGAATGGGGGAGAAGCCAATTGCCCCCTCAAAAAACAAAAACAAGAACCTTTAATTAGGGACTTATTTTTGACAACAACTTTCAGGGTATATCCTGATACCAACACATTTTACCTTTACACTGTTTTTCTAGCTATAGAAATAAAAATTTTTAACAGTCTTTATGTGTCTCGATTACAAGGCACATTCTACTAGATTTAATAGACCATAATTTTTATTTTTCACTCTATTTTTGGAGAGAGAGAGAGGGAGCAAGTGCTCCAGCTGTAGAGAGAGGCCGAGAGAGAGGAGGAGAGAGAATCCTAAGCAGGCTCCACGCCTAGCATGGAGCCTAAGGCTCCATGAACCATGAAATTGTGACCTGAGTCAAAATCAAGAGTCCATCACTTAACAGACAGAATTAGCCAGGCTCCCCTGGTAAACGACATTTTTTAAAGAAAGCTTTTTGGTGTGTGTGTGTGTGTGTGTGTTTGCTTTACAAACTACCAAAATTTTATTTTAGTTCACTACTAAGACTAAGTTAGATATTCATGAAATTAAAACAAATATTCTAGTTAATAAGAGTCTACAGTAAAGCACAGAATTGGATGTGGTTTTATAAATAGGATATCAACTGAAAGCAAGCCAACCTCAAAATAGGCTAGTAAATGCTTTGTTGTCTCACTGAGAACCAGAGCCCAGCAAACAGTTTTTCAAATTGCTTTGAGGAACTGCTCTGAAGCTTGTTAGCTACAGGGGGTAATATATACAAAAAGGGGAAAGGGAGATTCATGCTTGCAAGCAATTCTCCAAATACGTGAGTGTCACAAGGTATATTTGGTTACGTTTACAAAAGTTAGGGTATCCTGATTTCCACACAGGAGAGCAAGACCCTTAGGTCTTCTCAATATATTATGGGTTTCTTGTTGTTGTTTTTAATAGTATTTAATGGTCCAAAAGTACTGCCTACATGCCTCTGCTTAACTAGTTTTCTGGTTCTGCCTGTTTTTGCTATCTCTTTGAGGTCACTTGGCACATTCCCAGAAGCTGACATCAGTTACCTATGGCAGTTTTAGTGCACAGTTCCCCTCTTTGTCAAATTGTAGCCTATGGCAGACAATGGTGACCAAGTATCTCTTTGTCCCAGGGCACTAGGAATGTTTGTGCCTATTGGGATAAATGAGGCAGACATGTCCTAAAAAGGATAACCATCTTCAAACTTCTACATTTGCTAAAGTTTAGGAATTTTGTAGCCTGAGGTAACTCATGATGTCTGGGTAAAAACAGCCAAACATTATACAGAACTGTATGGATTATTTATAGTATCCAGACGTTTGACCATCATTAGCTTAGTTCAAGTCTGAGTAGACTGGTGCCCACAATAAGAACTTAATTTATATAGTAAATATGTTAACAGTGAAAAGGCTAATGTCTTAGCTAGAAACATTAAACTAAGTTTAAAACAAGAATTTTAGAACTGAACCAGTTATCTAACATTTCCTCAAGACTGAGTGTTGGGTCACTTAAACGTGATATTTGGTATGATTAGCTAATTCTGGCATAGTGGAGCCCCTGACTTAATCTAGCTTCATGGGGAGTCAGCCACACAAATCTATCCCATATCTGGAATAAATTATCACCAGAAGTCCTTGTGTTGTGGTTACAAATTAACATTCTCCCCTTTTGACAAGATTTTTTCCCCTTAACATCAGCATTGTCCCCTCTTTTTAAATTTTATGTTTGAGAGACAGAGTGAGACACCGTGTGAGCAGAGGAGGGGTAGAGAGAAAGGGAGACACAGAATCCGAAGCAGGCTCCAGGCTCTGGACAAATATTCAGCACAGAGCCTGATGTGGGACTTGAACCCACCAACTGCGAGATCATGACCTGTGCCAAAGTTGGACAATTAACAAACTGAACCACCCAGGTGCCCCAGCATTGTTCCTTCTCAGCTGGAGTTTAACTGTACTGTTCTGGACCTTAGGTAAGAGGCCTGTTTCATAGCTCTTGAACCAGTCTTAGTCTTGAGAATAGGTCAGTTCAGTTAAACAGTTGTCTTGTTTCAACAGGTGATCCTACAGATGGGCTTTCAAATAAGCCTACATTGTGCAAGCAGTTAGACTTAATAAGGAGCATTTCTAATGGAAAGAAAAGAAAAGCACAGGTTAGTCAGCAAATTATAGCTCCAGGCTCCAAGTGCTGAATGCTATCAGTGAGATGGCTTTTAGATGTTGACTCAATGCATCTTCAGATGGGATGAGGGCAGTCAGTGCAGTCTGATAGATTTTCCTGGCTTAGTTTGACTGTCTCTGGTTATCTTTCCATGTGGCCCATATAGCAACTGGCATGAAGATTGTCTGAATATGGCCATTGTGGTAATTTCTCAGAAGTTAACTTCAAGTTGTCTGTCTTCAGCCTGTAGGGCTTCAGGGACGCAGGACGGTTTAAGTTTTCAATGATTCTAAGTCAAAAGAACAGAAGAATATTGGAAATCTTAGTTTGGAGAGTCATAGCCAAACTAAGAAGAATTCAGGATCCAGCCCAGTTTTATAGACAAACAACAAACACTCAAAGACGGTTAATCAGGGCTAGAATCTAAATTCACAGAGTTGTGTTAACGGAAACAGATAATTTCTAATATCACCCTCATTTCCACCAAAGAGAGCCAAATGAAGACTAATTGTAAAATAAGCCCAGTTTTAACAATCTTGGCCTACTTTATTTCCTTGATCCCAGAAAGAAAAGTGGCCATATAGGTTTTTCAAATCTGCTTTGATGCAACTTTTATAAAGTATTTCAAATTGAACTTTTAACAACCCTTTGAGGCCAAGAAGCCAAGCCAAATTCTTGCCATCAGACTTGTCTGCAATACCTGTAGATTTGGGTTATTTCCTTTCTTCTTGAGGTCCAAAGGTTTCCAAGGTTTCAAAGCCTGCCAGAAAATGACCTTGTAAGGCCATTAATGGTAAGCCTCCCAAGAACCTGATAAGTAGTATCAGTCTGATTTTTCTAAGGGGCTTCCACTGGCTGCATAAAATCAGCTTTAGTTCCTTAAAGCTGTCTGGCCATTTTTGAGGCTATGCATGTCTCTCTCAAATATTACATTCCAGTCAAAGCCTTGGTAATATGTGATGTTTCCAATGGTGTCTTCTTACAAGAAGAACAGATTCTTACTGAACTTATACAAATAGCTATAACTTTCCTGAAAGTGAGAATATGTACTGAGACTTTCCAAATTCTGGAGGAATCAGGTAGGGAGAAATGTCTCATATTTGTTTACAAAGGAATATTTTGCCAAATTTCTGTAAGCCATAGGTATCTTTTTTTTAAATTTGACAGAGAGAGAGAGAGAGAGAGGGAGAGAGAGCATGAGCAAGGGAGAGTCAGAGAGAGAGGTAGACACAGAATCTGAAACAGTCTCCAGGCTCTGAGCTGTCAACACAGAGCCTGATGCAGGACTTGAACCCACAAACCGTGAGTTCATGACCTGAGCTGAAGTCAGACGCTTAACCAACTGATCCACCCAGGCACCCCAAGCCATAGATATCTTAAGAGAAAAAGTTTCCTTACATCTGGTAGAGCAAATATTATAGAACCAGTAAATATTTCAAACGAAAGTCCTAAAGTTATAATCATCTTCCTCAGATCATTCACTGTCATGTTGTTAATTCGTGTTCTATTTGAATCCAGATTTCCCACTGGTTCCTGCAAGTCTTTACCCGGTGTTGTTTTATGATCTTAAGGGTATGAGATACCATCTGTATTTGTCAAACGTCCTTTCTATGAATATCCTTGAAGCTGAAATACATTTGCAAGAGCATCAGAGCAAAAACAATAATGGTAAATTGCAAAGGACTCAAAAATGGCCAAGGTTAAATATCTGATGAGAGTTTATTATAATGCATTTGGCAAGGACATCTGGTTATTTCTGTGACATGCAATATTTCAGTAATTAGAATTACAAATGATAACGTTATACCAAGCCATAACAAAACTTCAGAAATTTCATATAATTTCTAGAACAATTATATCAATAGCATTCACCCATACAATATAATCTAAAAAGGTTTATCATCATTTATCTGACAATACTTCTGATCCAATTTTTTTATGTTTTTTTAACTTTATTTCTGAGAGAGAGAGATCATGAAAAGGGGAGGGTCAGAGAGAGAGGGAAACACAGAATCTGAAACAGGCTCCAGGCTCTGAGCTAGTTGTCAGCCCACGAGGGGTGACAACACGAGGCTCGAACACATGATCTGTGAGATCATGACCTGAGATGAAGTCGGACGCTTAGCCAACTGAGCCACCCAGGCGCCCCTCTTCTGATGTAATTTAACAAACCAAATAAACAACCCTAATTAGTCAAAAATACTTCATTTAAAATTTCAATTTTGTGAAATTTGTCAAAAATATTAGAGAGTTTTAAAGGACATGCCTAAATAGAGATATAGATCAAAACTGAATACTTATCTATTTAACCAAAGTGGGAATAAGAGATTTTAAAGGCAAATACAGAAGTTATAGAGTTGTTAGCAAAACTTAGCTCTTTTAATATTTAGAAGACTCAGTTTTCTTAAGTGATTGAAGATTTATTTCATAAAGACAAAACAGAAACTTTTCCTGGATGACTACATTAAATATAAAGAAAAACCTTTGTTTGTAGTTTCCCATTAAGAATAGACTAATAATCTAAGAAAACTGTCATCTTAACAGACAAAAAAAATTCCAATCTTATACCAATGTACTTTTGATATTAATAAGTCAATATAAATTTTATATCGATTTGTTCTAATCTTAGACACTATGGTCCATACATAAAATTCTTTTCCAAAGGTTCCCTTTTTACAAACTTTCTACAACTTTCTTTCTTTTTGTTTTGTTTTGTTTTCTTTTATGTTCAGATTTTGTCCTAAGTTTTCTCTCCTTATATAGTCTCACTTTAGGACAAAATTACACTCTTTTTCCCTCCACAAAAATGCATTCCCATTCCTCATACCATTTTGTTTTTTATACCAAAAGCACATATCTCACTTTTCTTGCATAGAGTTTTCCCTTATTATGTCCATTCACCTTAATTATATTTATTAGAATTCACTTTTTTTAATTAAAAAAAATGTTCATTTATTTTTGAGAGAGAGAGAGAAAGCGAGAGAGTGAAAGAAAGAGCGTTGTGCGGGGAGGGGCAGAGAGAGGAGACACAGAAGCCTAAGCAGGCTCCAGACTCTGAGCTCTCAGTATAGCGCCAGATGCCAGGGCTCAAACTCATGGACCCGCAAGATCATGACTTGATCCTTAGTCAGACGCTTAACCGACTGAGCGACGCAGCCACCCCACATTTATTAGAATTCTTAGCTTTTAGAAATCTTAGTTTCTAGTGAAAACTCAAGTAACAAGCAATTGTGAGCTGTTTGTTATACCAGTATTCTTTAGATGAACAAATTTGTGAATACATTTAATACATTTTCAAAACATGCCTTCTTGTAGCAAATGTATCACCATTGTACAAAATATGTTTATTAATAGGCCCAACTATCTTTAGTTTCTCTGTATTAGAAAGTCAAAGATAGATAACTAACCTATGTTAGTAATTAATGTTTCAGTATCGTATCTTATTTGAAAATGATGTAGGTATTTAATGACTATCCTTCATATAATATAACTTAGCAAAACTCTGAGGTTTTAAGTTACCCCCCCCAAAAAAAATCAGGGAAAAATATTTTAAGCAGACACAAATATTGCTGAAAAATTTATAAACTTTTATATCAATTTTAATCCACTTATTCTTAATTAAAAATTTTTGTGATGTTTATCAGCTGTCATTTTTAAATTATCTTTCTTGCTGATAAATTCTGTAACAGAGGAAAGATGAGCTTATTTGAGTTTTAGTAAACCTGGGTAGGATACAAGTATTATATTTAATGTTGACAGCTCTTTAAAAACCCATATTTAAATTAAACCAACAAACTTCAATTGGTATTTTTAAGCTTTTATCTATTAAAAATATTTTTCTAATGTTTATTTTTGAGAGAGAGAGAGAGAGAGAGACAGAGCAGGGGAGGGGCAGAGAGAGATGGAGACACAGAATCCAAAGCAGGCTCTCCAGAGCCTGTCAGGGGTTGGAGTTTGGGGGCGGGTCGGGGAGGGGGGTTGGAATCTAACTCACAAACCGAGGAGATCATGACCTGAGCTGAAGTCTGCCGCTTAACCTACAAAGCCACTGAGGCACCCCAGGTTTCTTCATTTATTTTAAGAGAAAGAACCCCCACCACCACCGCCTATGTCCTTGAGAGCAAGAGAGAGGGAGAGAGCATGAGAGCATGAGAGAGGGAGAGAGAGAATCCCAAGCAGGGATGTGTCCCAGTTTTCTCTCCAGTTAGCCTGGTGAAATCAGTAGTGCTCCAAATGCTGAGCAACCTACTCTCTCACGCATCCCTCTGCAGAGCAGCTAAGTTATCTGTATTGTGAATGGGAATCCCCATGAGACACCTGCAGTGCATAAGGCTGACCTCTGCCCTCTCCAGTGAGAGGAGCTCCTGGCCCTTGTGTCTGGATTTCTTCAGAATCTCATGTATATCATTGTAGCGCTGAGTATTCAAATTGCCAAAATTATAAGAATCTTTAATTTCTGGATGAAGATTAAAATTTGTCCCTTCAACAAAACCGCAGCCTGTGCTCCACACATAACCGCCCTCCTTCTGACTTATGCAGGAGGAAGGAGACAACGGATGGGTCAAGGACCCTGTGTTATGCACAAAATGGCTCTCTTTCCTGACTGCATGAGAAAGAACAGTTAAGACCCGAAACTTGTGTCACACACAGTGACATCTTTTCTTGACTTTGCAGAAGAAAGAAAAGGAACAACAATGAATAAAGCTCTGGACATCTAATCTACCAAGTTGGGAGGTCCAGATCCCAGGAAGAACTTAGTCTATTTATTGTACTGCCTCTAAGGAGACTGTTGGGCACAGGAGACCATCCGTTTCCCTATGGAGTTGAGATAAGAAAAAGTGGTTGTCTCTTCTGGGGTCCCTTCCTGGTTGCCAGATTGTCAACTGAAAACAAGCCAAACTTAAAATGGGTTAGTAAATGCTGTATTCATTGTCTTACTGAGGACCATAGCCCAGGAAACAGTATTTAAGATTGCTTTGGGGAACTGTTCCAAAGCTCGTTAGCTACAGGAGGCTGTATATACAAATCCGGGAAGAGAAGACACATGCTTGAAAGCAATTCTCCAAATACTTGTGTCGCAAGGTATAGCTGGTTAGAGTTGTACCTTTTAGAGTTGTACAGTTTTACAACTTAGGGTTTTCTGATTTCCACATAGACGGAGAAAGACCATCTTAGGTCCTCTTCATACATTATGTTTTTGTCATATGTGGTTATTCAAAAATATTGCCTGCATGTCTCCGCTTAACTGGTTTTCTGGTTCTTCCTGTTTTTAGTATCTTGTTGAAATCACTTGAGACCGTTTATAGAAGGCTGACATCAGTCACCTGCTCATTTTAGTGCACAGGGGAGCCAACACTTGTTTTTTTTGTGTGTGTGTGTTCTCCCCCAAGCAGAATATAATACTGCTTTTTAAAGACAAAAGAAAATTCCATTATTTGCTTTGCTAATTTAAGTAGAACATAATGTGAATTTAGCTTTGCAAAGCAATTTTTAAAATGTGTTTTATGTGATTCAGAGTTAAACAACTTTTGTTCTATCAAGTGTTTTCACAGTGCTTGGCACAGGGAAGGGACTGACTGTAAGTGCTAATCTCATTTGATTTCGAGAGGAAAAACTTGAGAATATTTTGCATTCTAATCATGATAAGATGAAAGGCATTGCTTTAAAATAAAATTAGATAAACATAAAAGGAAGAGCAGAGGCAAAGTGAAAAGCTGAATGTACTTCTATCTTCTGACAAACTGCTTTTTGACAATGAACTTCTTTGTGCTTGACTCCCTTTATAATACATGAAAATAATTATTTGTTACTTTGTCGATGTATTTGAATAATAAAGACCTTGTAATTTGGATTCACTTGAAAAAAGGGCACAAGGTAAATATCAGCATAGTAGGACCAGCATTTTTTAAATGAGTTTACTTGGATAAAGGTAATAATAAGTTTTAAACTCTTAGTGTTCTCCGGTGAACTCAAAGTTTGAGTAAGAGGTTGATTTCCAGAGGTTACAAATTAAAACTTTAAACATGTGAAGGTAAAATAGATGTTTAAGTGTCATCTAGCTTACAAGTTATTTTAGTGAGTTTCAAGAAATCGAAAACTAGAGGTTTGAGGTGCCTGAATGACTCAGTTGGTTAAACATCCAACTTCAGCTCAGGTCATGATCTCACAGTCCATGGATCTGAGCCCTGCACCAGGCTTTGTGCTGACAGCTCAGAGCCTGGAGACTTCTTTGAATTCTGTGTCTCCCTCTCTTTCTGCTCCTCCCTCTCTTATGCTTGGTCTCTCTCTTAAAATAATAAACATTAAAAAATTAAAAAGAAAACTAGAGGTTACAGACTGGCTAGAATGGAATGATGGGGAGGGGGAGAGCGTGCGGCAGTCCCACAGGCAGCAGGTGCTGCTCCAGCTCATCTTGCTGCCCAGGTGGTGCTCAGGCTTTCTGTCCCTTGCATGGAGTTAACAGCTGTTATGTTTGCCAAAAACCAGAATCCCATTTCCTCTAATTGGACTCCTAAACACAACAGTTTTAGAGATTGTGAGATTTCTCAATGTATAATGAACTTGCGAGGCCAGTTCTAATTTATCTTTATCTCAAACCAGGGAATCCTAAGAATGTTTGGGATTCTGACAGACTATCTCAGTTTGGTTAGTGGCAAAATGTGCATTTAAAGTGTGGCGACCAGGCTTGATCCTTATCCACACTAAATTATGGATTTTAGATTAGTTGCATACTTTTCTACATCTAGCTGTATATTGACTTCTCCAAATTCAAGTGTATCTTTTATTTTTTCCAAATCATTTTAATAACCTGATGGTGATTTAAAATGTAGAAAGAAGATTCAAACTGTTTCCCTTAAAGGGGATGCTGCCATGATTGCCTCACATCACCTGAGGAGAACCAGGAAGGATGAACCAAACAGCTCTGTTATCCCAGAGGGTCAATCCTCTTCAGTGTTGAGGTAATACTGGAGAAACATGACCACATCGAAGCCAGAAGTTGTAATTTCAGTAATTTTTAATTAATGTTTTATTTTTTAATATTTTAGTTTATTTATTTTGAGAGAGAGAGCAGAGGAGGGGCAGGGAAAGAGGGAGAGAGAGAATCCCAAGCAGGCTCCACACTGTCAGTATTGAGCTCTATGTGAGGCTCGAACTCACAAACTGTGAGATCATGACTTGAGCTGAAATCAAGTGTTGGATGCCCTCGGAGGAGGGCACTTGTGGGGATGAGCACTGGGTGTTATATGGAAACCAACTTGACAATAAACTATTAAAAAAATAAATAAAAGAGTTGGATGCCTTAGCAACTGAGTCACCCGGGCACCCCTTGTCTGCAGGAACTTCTAACTCAAGTTTTCTTTGTTTTCCGAGGTTTTTTTTTCTTAATATTACTCAGTTTATAATCACCAGAAACCATTTGTAGGTGCATTTTTTCAAGTATTTAAGAAAGCATTTTTTTTCTATGCCTGGAAATTATTTGTCTTTCTATCTTCCTATGTCAGAATACTAAAGAGATAGGATGAGTTGGATTTTAATTCATTATGCATAATATTAAATTACATCATTGTACATCAAACACCACCTTTCATATTAGGGAGTAAAGGTCTCAAGGATTATAACATACATTTGTGGAAATTATGTAAATACATAAGAACAATTATAGAAGGTGAGAGACAATAGCACAACGTGTAAGTTTATATATTTTTACCAAGCCTTATGGTTCTTAAATGGAGTACTGTAAATGAATGTCTATTAAATCACCCCCAAACTGTTACATTTGTCACTCTTTAGATAATCTATGTGGTTTACTCTCAAGAACTTAGTGGTACTCAGTTGTTCATTATTTATTACATTTATCTGATCAGTTAAAATAGGTTTGGGGCTTGAAATAAAGTGTCACTATGTTGAGGTGACAGTAAAAATGATGGTTCAGTGGGACTTTATAATATTCAACTTTATCATCCAGCAGAATGCTGCAGTATAAAATGTATTTATTTTTTGTGGATGGCACTATCCCAGGAGGCTCAGCTTGTGCCATAGAAAATAAGATTGCAAATGACCTTGGTAAATGGAAAAGTATTTAAAAACACAGAATGACATTCAGTTTTTAAAAATCTGAAAAATAGGCCATATAAACATAAGCCAGGGAATGACTTGGATGCCTGGAGAGTCTATGAATCTGGACATTTATTTATGGTTGTAAAGCTAAGGAATCATCAGAACATAATGCTAGAAAGGCCAGGAAAACAAGGAGAGTACAGATGCTTACACACAGAGGAGAACATAGGGAAGAGCGTATGTTCAAGAGGACTCTCCTTTTACACCAGGGAAAAGGCCGAATAAAGAATACAGTTTTATCACCTGGAACACTGTTTTATTACAGGTAATGTTTCAGTTCAAGAATATAGTCAGGAACATAATTTTAAGATGTCACTTTTTTTTAAGATGCCAAAATTTGCCATGTGACAAAATTAGAGATGAGGTGCTTCAAAGTCTGGAGCCTTAGGAGAAGGTTGATATTTAATATGAGAAGACTCCTAAAGTGAGCATTGGACACAGGAGAGATTAACACATGAAGAACTATTCCAGTGTACAAAACCGTGTTTCCCATTACCGGTTAACAAAAACAAATAAATTTAGTGTATCATCATTGTTTTCTTTAAAAATTTTTAATGTTTATTTATTTTTGAGAGAAAGACACAGTGAGAATAGGGGAGGGGCAGAGAGAGAGAGGGAGACACAGAATCTGAAGCAGGTTCTGAGCTGTCAGCAGAGTCTGAAGCAGGGCTCCAACCCACGAACCATGAGATCATGATCTGAGCCAAAGTCAGACACTTAACTGACTGAGCTACCCAGGCACCCCTCATGTTTTTTTTTAAGTCATTATGTTTTTTTAAATAGAATAGAGGAGAATAAAATAGAAAGTGCTAAGTGGATCACAAGTAGCAATAACGATTATTTAATGTCACTTTAATTGTTCACAACTGGTTAGACACTGGTCAAGAGGGAAACTTATTTTCCCATATTGAGAGAATTTCAAACACATACAAAGGTGGACAGATATTTTAATAAATGCTCATTATCCATCATCTGCTCTAAACACCCATCCACAGAAGCTAAAGCTGCCATAAACACACTCTACTTCACCATTTCATATTATTTTGGAAGCATTCTTTGCTGTCATACCTGTGTTTTCACTCTGTATCACTAAAATTTAAGGATTTTTTTTCTAATGTAACTACAATACCATTATCGATTATTCCTTAATATCATCAAAGACCTAAAAATGTGTTTTTGTGTGTCATTCATGGTCACCATCTATCTTTCACTTAGAAGAAGTGTGCCTGACATTACTCATGGGAGATTGGTGTTATACACGTGTCATATATCTATGATATAATTTCTTTGATAGGAATATAAAGTAGTATTCTCTGGGATGCTTTTGATATAGAATCAAGAATTTCCTCATTCTGCAAGTAAGAGAGAAGAATAAATGGTATCTTTCCAGATTTTTCATTCTTTCTTAAATGTTCACTGATTTATCAACCTTATTCTAAAATCACAAAGATCCTTATTTATAGATGTAATTACTATACATTTGCCTTGGATTCATTTAGGTATTCAGTCAGTGAAATTAAATGTCTATTGTTTGCTAGATGCCTGTAGTTTACTTATATTCCCTTCCCTCCAGGAACACAGTTTAGTGAGGAAAGAGTCACAAAAAAACCAGAATTGCATGTGAGCAGCCACAGTGGAAATATTGAATGTCAGTAAAATGAAGTAGAGCATATATTCTAGACACAGAGAAAGCATATACAAAGAAAGAAATGTAAAAAAGGCATGCCATTTTTCTAAAACAATGAAGAAGTTTTTGTGGATTGATCTGAGTGTTTATGGAGGCAAAGAAGGAACAGTAAATGTCAGAAAAGTAGGTTTAGAGCCAAACTATGTATCTTTTGTGTCAAACTAAAGTTTAGACTTCATCTTGGAAGCAATGAGAAATCTTTGAAGTCTCTTAAATGTGGGGGACCAGCCTTTACTATTATTGTAATTGAGAATGAAGATGATGATGATGATGATGGTGATTTTGCAAAAAGAAGTCCCAGGAAGTGATGCTGAGAATTGGGTGGGAAGAAATGTGGAGACATGGGGTTCAACTTGGAGGCTATTGTAGTAAATAAAAGAAACTGTTAGTGGGTCAAGAACTAATGCAGAGGTACTGGAGGATGAATAAGAGGGAACCAAATGGCTAAATAATTTGGAAGTAGAATAAAAACGTGATAACCAAATATATGACTTTTACTGAAAGAAAGGGGTGAGTGTTGGATACGTCTGAGTTTTTTGCTTGGAAGGCCTCATGGTCTTCTTACCTGAGATAAGGTATAAAGAAGGAGTAGCAGCTTGGTGTGTGTTGCAGTCAGGGCAACGATGATGAGGCTTGTGCAGTTGTTTTATGTTTCAGGTGCCCATAAGATGCTCAGTTGTATGTAGCCATTAATGGTGTGTATGTGGAGGTCAGGAGGGGAAGAATGAGACAGATGTGAAAGTAATCTCCATTGAAGTGGATAATCACCCTGGGTGCGATTGTCCGGGGAGAGATAGAAAAGAAATACAAAGAAGAGAAAAAGGAGAGAAGAGAAAATGGAAATTTTTAGCCTTATGTTTTATCACTAGTGACCACAAAATAAATGAGTCTCCCCTGCTAAAAATATGTTTATTTTTCTATTTATTGTATGTTTCTTAATTTTTAAATTAATTTAATTTTTTTACTGTTTATTTTTGAGATAGACAGGGAGACAGAGAGAGTATGAGCTGGGGAGGGGCAGAGAGAGAGGGAGACACAGAATCTGAAGCAGGCTCCAGCTTCTGGGCTGTCAACACAGAGTCCTACGCTGGGCTTGAACTCACAGACCCTGAGATCATGATCTGAGCTGAAGTTGGACACTTAACTGAACTTCACAGATGCCTCTTTATTGTAAATTTTAAATAGTCAATGAGACCTTTCCTGAGATCTTTCCTTGAAAACCTCTGATTTAAATCCAAGATGCTGGGTATGTTTCTTTCTTTTTCTTTTTCTTTTAATATTTTATTTTATGGGGCATCTGGGTGGCTCAGTCAGTTGAGTTTTCATCTGGCTCAGGTCATGATCTTCCAGTCCATGAGTTAAAGCTTCATGTCAGGCTCTGCGCTGACAGATCAGACCCTAGAGCCTGCTTTGGATTCTGTGTCTCCCTCTCTCTATGCCCCTCCCCCACTCATGCTCTGTTTCCCTCTCTCAAAAATAAATAAACATTAAACAAGTTTTAAAAAATTAAAAATAAAGATTTTATTTTTTAAATTATGTCCATACCCAACGTAGGGCTCGAACTCACAAACCTGAGATCAAGACTTGTGTGCACCACTGACTGAGCCAGCCAGGCACTCTACTGAGGGATGCTGGCTATGTTTCTTAAATACTTCCTCACATTCATGATGTAGATAAAAATGTGTATAATACCTACCAAAATTTCTCAAGATGGCAGCAACTGCAAAACTTCCTTAGGCTAAATGTAACAACCAAAGACACTTCTGCTAAAGTCTTTAAGTGTATTTTTATTGAGCTGTTCCTTATCCAGATGGCCTTTCATAATGGAAACACAAACTCAAAAATGAGACATTTTCACAAAGTCACTTGTCAAGTAAAGTTACCATACTTCAAAATATGGCCAAACATGGACCAAGTAACTACAGCACAGTTGTAAAGAAAGATCTAAGGCCTGGAGCTAAAACTAGAATCACTTCTAATGACGCATGGGGTGAGTTTGACTACTCCAGTTGGAAGTATGAGAGGAATGAAAAACTTAGAACACTGGAGATAGAACAAGAGACCACAATAGATAGTCCAAAACATAATCCAACAAGGAGAAAGATGAGGCCCCCAAGGCAGATAAGTGGAGCTTTTAGACTACTCGTTTATCTGAGAGTGGTTGGCGTAGAGACTTATGGCTGGCCACAGGGACCTGCTCCCCACAAGGTTTCTAGCACATATTCTAGTTAATTTGGGAGCTTATCCAAGCAACTAAGTTCCTTCAAGACTGGACATCTTTGGTTATCCAGGCCAAACTCTGGTTTTGGAGAAGAAAACAGGGATACAGTTACTAAATCTGAGAAATTAGGGCTTCAGGGAGTGCCATTTAGTGTTTGAATTCTGAACTGTATTCCTCTGCCCTCTCTGAGAAGGAAGCACCTGATACCATGGGAGCCATTCCTCACCACGTTCAGGGTTTGGCTGAAAAATAGTGCTAAAGCTTAGCTGTAGGTGTCTGTTAGATGCTTCCTGTAGTACCTCTGTTCGCCTCCACCCACCTTTCCTGCCCACCCCCATTATTCATCCTCATACAAATACACAGTGTTTTTGCATGGTAGTGAAAAGTGAGCTATTCAATGACTTCTTTTCCGGTTAATCTTACTAGCCAATCCATTCTCTCAGAGTAGCTAATAAACTGGGTAGTCAGAAGCACATGCTTGGCTAAACATCTATCCTCAGTGGAAAGGGGTGGGACCATGAGAAAAGAAGCATTTATGTTTTACTCTGTTCTAGAAATAGAAACTCAAGTTGCTAACTACACAAAGTAGAACTAGCCCGTATGAGGAGTCCGACTGTCAGTGAGCATCATGACACTGATCAAATTACTGGTCTAGAGCTTACTTGAATATCCCTGACTACAATCAAATCTGTCTTAAAGACCAAAAGAAGGTTGAGCTTGAAGTGGTTACACAGAGAAAAGAGCAGGTATGGCTCTGTGTAAATTGTTCTCTAATTTAGTCAAAAGAGTAAAATAGCTAGACAGGACCTGCAAGGAACTGAAAAAGGCACCAATGACATACACACCACTTAAGTTAATAATTTCATGTGTTTGCTCCTATAATTTTTGGCACATGTGTCAAATGTCTCCTTTTTGTGAGGAATTGGATTAGGACTAGAGGTCCTCAAACTTCAGCGTGCATCTAAATCTCTTAGAGATCTCATGAAAACACCAATTTCTGGATTTTACCCCTACAGTTTCTGAGTCCGTAGTTCTGGGGTGGGGCCCAAAAGCGTGCATTTCTACTAAGTCCCCAGGTGATATGCTGCTGGCTTAGGGATCACATTTTGAGAACCACTGCATGCTAAATCTCTTAGTACTTCTAAGAAAATTCCTAAGTGTGAATGATTTCAGGAAAGATGACACTACTAAAATTCAATGTTGAAATCCCAATGTATAATCATAATATATTCTACCAAAATAAACGATTATAATTTGTTTTTTTAGGAATGATTTACCTCTTTCAGCATCTCCTACAAAACCTTCACCCACCCCACACACACATCACACACTTCCTAGGACCGGTATTTTAAAAAAACATGACATATTTATTAGAGAGAAATCATGCTTCTTCCATCTTCAAGTTTAGCATAGTTTTGCCCTAGAAAGATGCCCTCTTCAATTTGCACAGAGGTAGTTAATTTATCTGCCTAGTCCAAATTGTAGATATGCTCACTCAGCTGTGAAAGCTGTGTGTATCAGAAGCGGAGAGAGGTTATATGTACACTAGTTTGCTGTATTCGGACAAATGCTATTTGCCTCCAGGCTAATGTGTTTTATTTTTTTAATGAATGATATTTGAAATTGGATTGGAAACTATATACTCTATATCATTTATAGATCATCAAAATATAATTCAATTTGCCATCTGAAAATGAAATCTCACTCTCTCTTTTTTTCTTTTTCCTAAATGCTTTGCTTTATTTACTGATGAGGGAGCTCCTTTGCTGTTGCTCCAGAGTTGTGTGGTTGCAAGTGTTTTGATCTGGCTACTCATGTAGCAGGAAAGACATTATTAAATAACCTGTGCATCAAAGGTGGATTCTGAACATTCTTTAGATATTCGTACCATCAATGATAATTTTAATAAGCTTGCGGAGATGCCAATAAGGTGCTCCGCACAAAAACCTCATTTTCAGAAATAATAGTAAAATGAACCATTTTAGCCGATTGAACTAGTTCATCTCTCACTTCTTGAATCAGTGTCATATATTCACAGTAGAGAGATTGTAAGTAACCATGTTGACATCCTCAGAACACTTAACACACCAGAACTACATTTTTAAAACTCTGTGGGTTCATATGTTGCATTCAGATTAAATACCTAATGAAAATATATTTTAACACATCATACTATTGAAAGCTGGCTTAAAAAATCAAAATAAAGATGGAAAGATCATCAAGATTGGGGATTATGTGCTCCCTTAAGTATAGAGAAAAAATACCAAGGACTCCCAGGCTTGGGACAGTTCTCTTCCTATAAAGCATTCTGAATGGACAAATAACAGCTTATGAAAGTGCAGTTAATAAATTCAAATTATATCAGCATTAACTATCCACTCAGACATCTTTGTCCCAGAGGTCAAGAGATCCATAACAGGGACAACTGTAGACTAGATCAACACTAATTACAGCAGTATTAATAGTATTTATTGAGTGCAAATAATGTGCAGGGTATTTAAAATGCATTATTTCCATTGATCCTCACAGAAATGTTATTGGCTAAGTTCTGCTAGCATCCCTATGTATCCAATGAGGATTGTGAAGCTTATAGAACTTCTTTAATAACCTCAAGGTACAAGGAGCTAATAAATGATAGAATCAGAATTTGAACCAAGATAATTAGCTTTCCAAGCCTATAAAAGAACAAAATGTTATGTTTTAGAGTTGACCCATCTTTCATTGGATTACCTATAGTTCACAACACATGGCATGACTGCTAGTGTCTTAACCACAGTCTGTTCAGATCAGATTTATTATCATGTGTTAGAATAAACAATCATATTTATCTATCCATCTCAGCAAAATTCACTTGAAGCACTTAGAATACAAAATATGATGACTCCTAATATACAGTGCTCTGCATATACTAAATCTTATTAATACTTAATAAATGTTAGAGACAGGGTGAAAGAGAAGCATGCTTGTACCTTTACCTGGACAGAAGATCATGTTGTGAACTATGTTCAGATTGGTCACTCTGATACTTCCAGTATAACATCCTGTGCATTTCTTGCCATGGAGATGGCAAGTTCTTTTCAGGTAATCTAACTTCTCTCTAAAAAATAAATTCTGCTCTCTACTTCACATTTTTTCTAACCTTTCTCTTTCCAAAAGATTAAATTAGCAAATCAGACATTGAAAGTGGACAGGTGTCTATTAGTTTAATACAAGAAATGGGCACATAATAGTTTCCCTGTGTCTCTCAAACTAAACACAGATCTTTTCTTATAATGTGCATTTTCACAATTAACTATCTCACCCAATTTAATCCAATGATTTTTCATTAATTCCCTATAGGAGGAAATAAAAATTACTTTTTAAGATTAAGTACCTGCCCTCAGAGAGTTAACAATAAATATATGGAACCTGGCAGAATGAGACAAGTAAATAAACAGCAATAATAAGAAACAAAAGTGCAAGAAGAGGCATGGAGACAGAATCTTAAGAGGACTGGGAAGAAGGAAGAAACATAACCAGGCAGATTCCTATTGCTTTTTACTTTATGAAAATAGCTTAATTTTGAAGAAAGTTTCATCCAGAGAAAGAGCCAAAGACAAAAAGTAAGATGAGAGTTTAGGGATATCTTACTGGTTTTAATTTTTCTTATTTAAAAACTTTAAGAGGGGCTCCTGGGTGGCTTAGTCGGTTAAGCGTCCGACTTTCACTTGGGTCATGATCTCGCGGTTCGTGGGTTCAAGCCCCGCGTCGGGCTCTGTGCTGACTGCCAGCTCAGAGCCTGGAGCCTGTTTCAGTCTGTGACTCCCTCTCTCTCTGACCCTCCCCTGCTCACGCTGTCTCTCTCTCTCTCTCTCCTAGAAATAAATTTTAAAAAAAAACATTAAAAAAAAACTTTAAGAGCAGTTGTAGGTTTATAACGAAGTTGGGAGGTGAATATAGAGTACAGGAAATTACAGAGACCTCTCATATGCTCCCTGCCTCCACCCCCACCTGTTAGCAACACCATTGGTCAGGGAAGTGTGATGAATCTGTGTTGACACATCACAATCACCCCAAGTCCACAGTCTACCTTAGGGCAGACTTTTGGTGTCTTACACTCTGTGAGTTTAGACAAAAGTATAATGATGTATATCAATCATTATAATAGCTGATGGAGTATTTCTGTGCCTTAAATATCCTCTGTGCCCTGCCTATCCATCTCTACTCTCCTACTTCCACCCCCTATAACCACTGACCTTTATATTGTCTCTGTAGTTCGCCTTTCCCCAAATGCCATACAGTTTTAACTGTATAGGATGTAGCATTTTCAGACTGGTTTCTTTCACTGAATAATATGCATTTAGGTTTCCTCTATGTCTTTCATTGGCTTGATAGCTCATTTGTTTTTAGTGCTAAATAATATTCCCTTGTCTAGATGTACCATAGCTTATTTGTCCATTCACCCACTAAAGGACATCTTGGTTGCCTCCAAGTTTTGGCAACTAAGAATAAAGCTACTGTACACATCATGTGCAAGTTTTTGTATGACCATAACTTTTCAGCTCCTCTTGGTAAATAACAAGAAGTGCAAAGGGTGGATTGTATGGGAAGAATGTGTTTGGTTTTATAAGAAAATGTCAAATTGTCTTCCAAGTGACTGTATCATTTTGCATTCTGGCCAATGATGAATGAGAACCACTGTTAACCCACATCTTCACCTGTATTTGGTTTATCAGTGTTCTAGATTTTGGCCATTTTAATAAGACTGTAGTGGTATTTCATTGCTCTTTTATTTTGCCTATCAACTTACTGATCTTTTCAAAAAACCAGCTTTTGCTTTTGTCAATTTTCTCTGTTGATTTTCTTTTTTCACTTTCATTGATTTCTGCTCTAATCCTTATTATTTCTTGTCTTCTGCTTACTTGGAGTTAATTTATTCTTTTTCTAGTTTTCTAAGGTAGAAAATTAGGTTATTAATTTTGTTATTTTTCTTTTTTTAATGTGTGCATTTTGATGTTCTAACCTTCCTTCTAAGCACTGTTTGTACTGAATTTTAGAAATTTCGATAAGTTGTGATTTCATTTTCATTTAGTTCAAAATATTCTTAAAGTTCTCTTGAGATTTCTTCTCTGACCCATGTGTTACTTAGAAGTATGTTGTTTAATGTTAGAATACTGGAATTTTCCAGTTATCTTTCTGTTGATGACTTCTAGCTTAGTTCCACTGTGGTCTGAAAGACACTGTATAATTTCTATTCCTTAAATTTGTAAAGGTGTGTCTTATAGTCCAGAATGTGGTTTCTCTTGGTGAATGTTCCATGTGAGCTTAAAGAAAAATGTGTATTGTTTCTGGATTAAATGATCTGTAAATGTTCATTACATCCAGTTAATAGTGATGTTGTTGTTGAGTTTATTTATATTCTTACTGATTTTTGGCTTTCTTGATCTATCCATTTCTGAGAGAGGGGTGGTAAAGTCTCAAATTCTGGTAGTGGATTCATCTTTTTTTCCATGAAATTCCATCAGGTTTTGACTCATGGATCATGAGGCTCTCTTATTAGGCACATTAAGAAAGTGTATTCTTGGAGAATTGATCCCTTTATCATTTTGTAATGTCCTTTCTTCCCTCTGATGACTTTCCTTATTTTGACATCTGTTCTGTCTAAAATTAATTTGGCTACTCCTGCTATCTTAAGATTAGTGGTAGCATGGATATTTTTTCCATGTGTTTATGTTTAATCTATATATTTATTTATTTTTAAAGGAGATTTCCTGTAGGTAACACATAGTTGTGTCACGTTTTGTGGTTCACTCTGATAATGTCTTTAATTGGTGCATTTAATGTTAACATTAATATTCTTAGTGGTTATTGATATAATTGGATTAAGATCTACTATGTTACTGTTTTCTGCTTGTTCCCTTTATTCTTTGTTTCTGTTTTGGTCTTCCACTTCTTTTCTCACTTTTGTGGTTTTAATTTAGCATTTTATATGATTCTATTTTCCTCTCATTTCTTAGCATACCAATTATACATTTTGTGGTTGTCCTAGAGTTTGCAAAATACACTCACAAGTCGTCCAAATCCATTTTCAAATAACACTATACCACTGCATGTGTAGAGTGAATACATTTTAAAAAAATAATTCTAATACCTTTCTCCCATTCTTTGTATCATAGCTGTAATTCACTTAACATATATAAAAATATATACATGTATTGAATACATAAGAGCTGTATTATGTATTAGTTTGAACAAACTGTTATCTGTTAGATCAATTAAGAAAACAAATAAAAGTTTTTATTGTACCTTTAGTTATTCCTTCTTTGATGATCTTCTATTACTGATATCAATTTGAGTTTTTTACTCTAATATTTTCCTTCTCTATAAAAAACTTCTTGTAACATTTCTTTAAAGACAGAAAATAGGTCTGCTGGCAACAATTTCCCTCCAGTTTTCTTTGTCTGATAAAGTCTTTATTTCTCCTCCAGTTTGGAAGGATAATTTGACAGGGTACAGAAATCTAGGTTTGTGGGGGGGTTTTCTCTTAATACTAAATATTTCACTCCACTTTCTTCCTGCTTGCATGGTTTCTGAGTTGAAGTCAGATATAATTCTTATCTCTGTTCCTCTGTAGATATGGTTCTCTTTTCTTTTCTTTTTTTATCTGGCTCTTTTTTTTTTCCAAAAATTTTTTTTGTCTTATTTTCTCTAATTTGAAAATGTTATTCTGAGATATAGTTTTGTTGATATTTATCCTGTTTGCTCTTTTCTGAGGTTCCTTGATATATGCTGTGGTTTCTGAATTAATTTGGGAAAATTCCCACTGATTATTGCCCATTAATTTGGGCAAATTCCCACTGATTATTGTCTCAAATCTTTTTTCTCTTCTTTTCTCTCATTCTTCTGGTATTCCCATTATGCATATCTTAAACCTTTGTAACTGTCCCACAGTCTTTGGATATTCTATTTTGGTAATTTTCTCTCTCTCTCTCTCTCTCTCTCTCTCTCCCTGTGTGTGTGTGTGTGTGTGTGTGTGTGTGTGTGTACAGTTTTTTAGGATTCTATTAATATACCTTCCAGCTCCGAGACTCCTTCCTCAGCTGTATCTGGTCTGCTAATAAGCCATCCACCAAAGGTATCCTTCACTTCTATCACAGTGGTTTGTACCTACAGGATTTCTTTTTGGTACTCTCTTAGGATTTCCATCTCCTCTTTGTATCACCCATCTGTTCTTGCATGCTGTATACTTTATGCATTAAAGCCTTTAGCATATTAATCCTAGTTGTTTTACAGGCTCAGTCTGATAACCCCAGCATCCCTGCCATGTCTGGTTATATGGTTTGCTCAATCTTTTCAAACTGTGTTCTTTGCTGTTTTGTGTGCCTTGCAATTTTTTCTTGATAGATGGCATGACATGCTGGGTAAAAGGAACTGCTGTAAATAAGCTTTTAGCAGTGTGATACTGAGGTGTGTGGGGAGTGGGGGGCGACGAAGCATTCCATTGTCCTATGATTAGCTGTCAGTCTTTTACTGAGCCTCTGTCTCTGGACTGTGAACTACACAAGTATGTGTGTTTTTTCCCCTCCCCTCTCAGGTGAGACAGGATGGCTAGAATGAGCTAGATTTGGTTATTTCTCTTACCCAAGTAGTTTAGGCTCCAGTTAATTAGTTTCACATGAAGGCAGAAGGCTCCAGTTAACTAGTTTCACGTGAGGGCAGGCCCTGTTAAGAAGTGCTGTAGAGTATTTCAAAATGGTTCCCTTTCCACTCACCTCATGGCGATCTGACTGACTTCCTCTAAGTAAATCTCCTGATTCTATGGGGGCCCCTCCCATGACTGGGTCCCCCTAGGGTTTTTAACTCTCAGAGATGTTCACACTGAAAGTCCAGCAATTCTTCAATTTCCATTCTGGTTTCCACGCTCTGGCCCGGGTTTCCATGGTGATTTCTGCTCGTAAGTCTCTGCTCTGGTGAGTCACGACCTATGTGTCTTTTTGGTTTTTGGGGAGTCCTTTACCCAGGGTCTTCCACTCTGTTGTGGATTCAAGAGAATTGTTATTTTCTGTCTGTATGCCTTTTTACTTATTGTTAGGATGAAATGGCAGTTTCTAAGCACCTTACAAATGGACCTGGAAATAGGAAGTCCAGCTTTAATTTTTAGCAAGTTACTTTACCCTTTATAATGTTCTAATGCATATGTTCTTTCTTCTTTCCTAGAAGGTTTTCTTTTTTTTTTAATTTAAAAAATAAAAGCCTTATCTCCTTTACTTCTTTACTGGTCTAACAAAAAAGAGAAGGGCTCATCCAAGATGGGCCATTTACCTCCTTTGTGACTGCCAAGTCACAAAGACAAATATCCTAGTATCCAACATAGCAATAGTTGAAGGATGAAGCTTTTCAGAATGGGCAGCCATGACCCAAAGCAAGTAAACTGTTTTTCATTCCAAAGGTCTTAATACCATTGGCAATGAGAATAGCATGTGATAACCAATCATGAAGTGGTTAATTATAAGTCGGTGTATCACCACAATGCTAATTATTTGTTTGTCACTGTGCCCCAGTCTATGCACGGATGCAATCTACACTTGTCCCTTAATCCTTCATGCCCCTAGTTGTTTGCTCTAATGTGTGCAGATAGAGTTTTTGAAAATAAGTATTATGTGCCACTTTGGTGAAAAAGAACAAAAACAGACCGTACAATTATTTTAAATCATTATCTCTAAAATTTAACTGTTGTTGAGGTGCAAATAAAATAATATAAAAATGTATTTAAAAGTTAATCTTCAAATGAATAGCGGATATTAAAATGTCGCTCTGAGATAATGACTATGATGATGTAATTTTTTTCACTTATTTAATGGATTGAATCCTTTGCCACTATTTCTGGTTCCTGCAATGAGGAAGGGATCACATTTTTTCTCTTTACTGGCAATTAACTGAATGTGTAATTTTGAATAATCGTTTGTAATTATTTCTTGGGCATAGTCCCATACCTTTCATCCAATTCCAAAGCCTAACATATGTGCTGAGCTTTTGAAGTTAGCTTAGCAGTAGAAGGGTTATAATATGGGGGTTGGCAATCATTTTACTTGAAGAAGGACCAAAACTGCACTGTGCCGTGCAGATGTCAGCAAAGCAAAATGCTGTCCTTATATAGTCAGCACACCATTTTACAGAAGTGGTAGTGGTCCCTTTCTGCCAAACCTATCTGCTATGGCCAGGATAGAAAACATGACAACAGAGTCATTCAATGTGATTGACATTTTGTGTGTGAGATTCATTGAATTTCCTAACAACCAGAACTACAGTAAAAATGTCCAGTTGTTAAGGGATGATATGATCTCTTCGATCAATTGGGCCCAGGTTTTATTTTGGGGGGTAGGCTTTGTGAGGTTATTGAATTCTCTGACCTTTAGATTCATTGTCTGTAAATGGAGTCAGCAAAGGCTTCTATAAGAGGTCAGGTAGTAAATGTTTTATGCCTTGCCAGCTACAGGGTTTTTGTTGCAACTACTCAGCTGCCCATAGGCAGTCTGTAAACAAATGAATGTGACTGCGTTGTATTCCGATAAAATTTTATTTATAGCTATAGAATATGGAGTTCAATTTAATTTTCACAGGTCACAAAATATTCTTCCTTTGATTATGTTTCAACCACTTAAAAATTTAAAAATCCTTAGTTCATTGGGTCACAGAAAAACAGATAGTGGGGGGCGCCTGGGTGGCTTAGTCAGTTAAGCGTCCGACTTTCGCTTAGGTCATGATCTCGTGGTTCGTGGGTTCGAGCCCCGTGTCGGGCTCTGTGCTGACTGCCAGCTCAGAACCTGGAGCCTGTTTCAGAGTCTGTGATCCCTCTCTCTCTGACCCTCCCCTGCTCACGCTGTCTCTCTCTCTCTCTCCTAGAAATAAATAAAACACTTAAAAAATTTAAAAAAAAAAAAAAGAAAAACAGATAGTGAGCCAGACCAAAAGGCCATACATATTTTGCCAAACTGTGATCTGTAAAATGGGCATAATTTTAGTAGCTCTCTTAAAGAGCTCTGATAAGAATAGGAGAGAAAATGAAGGCAACTAAGTGTGGTTTTTATAGACTAGTCATCCTGGGAGATAATATATATTCCATTGTATTTGGAATGGTTTTGAGTACCTCTTTGGGAAGTGGCTTAGAAGACTGCATTAGACCCTCCTACTTGCTGAGTACTTGGACGCATAAGCCAGCAGGGAAGAGAAGCATGAATGAACCAGATGAAATAAAATGACAGCTTTGTAGCCAGCTCCCCATTGCCACGTGGCTTGAGTAATTTCAAATTCTAAACAAGCCAGCAACGATCCTGACGACAATGCAATTTAGTGGGCTGAACAAGGTAGCAGGGGTCACTTACATCAAGCAGTGTTGAACGTCAGTAAACCAGTAAGCTATTTACACAAAGTATCCTCATTAGGAATAAATTCAGAATTAGTCAAGTGAGCAGAGGTTTACCTCAAGAATGGAGACATGGCATGTTAAACTCATAAATGTCATATTAGACAAAAAGTGCAGAGATTGACATCAGCTGTGACTTGATACATATTTGAGTTTCTAGTGTACAGCAAGGTTCCCTGTCTGCCAAGTTTAAGCAGTAAAACTTATATTGCTGGTGGAGCATATTGATCTTGCTTGGTTCAGGGGAGATGGTTAGAATTTAACAGTAAACCCATAGAAGCCAAGAAAGGCACTCTCCTTTGTATATATAATATCTCATTTAATCTCTTCCCAACAGTCCACAGTATGTATTTGATTTCATTTATTTATTTATTTATTTATTTATTATTTTTTTAATGTTTTTATTTATTTCTGAGAGAGATGAGAGAGAGAGAGTAGGGGAGGGACAGGAGAGAGAGAGATACAGAATCTGAAGCAGGCTCCAGGCTCTGAGCTAGCTGTCAGCCCAGAGTCAGACGTGGGGTTTGAACACACGAACTGTGAAATCATGACCTGAGCCTAAGTTGGATGCTTAACCGACTGAGCCACCCAGGTGCCGTGTGTATTTGCTTTTATTTAATAGAAATACTAAGTGTTAGAGCCAGACATAGTCTATCTGGATCCAAAGCCCATTCTCTTTTATAGCATTGAGGAGAGTATGCTTTTTCTCCTAAATGCTCCTGTTCACTCTCTGTCTTAAAGACAAAGAAAGTTGGAGAACAGGACAGAGCTTGCTTCATGGAAGAACCCAAGGTCTCTAGGTTAAGTCACTGCTGATATTCGGACTCACTTGGATTTTCTTTTTCTAACCAGTTATTTCCCTAGTTAGGAAACTTCCACTGTTGCATAATCCATCGAGTGTTACCTGCCACCTTCTACTTCTCTATAAATCTGTAAAATATTATAATCAGTTGGGGCTTTATTAATAAGCTAATAAGGCACAGCATAGAGCCCTCTCCATGGTGAATGTGCAGAGGTGCTGGGAATGGTATGCTACCCAGCTGGGGTATGACCCTCTATCATGATGGTGACTTCCCAAAGAGGTGGACATCTATCCCATGATGGTGGCTTGTGCCTGAGGACAAACCAATGTTTACCTTGAGTAGTTAGATCTGTGCCTGGTAGACCTCATTATCTATCTAGATCCCATCTTTTGACTTAAAGAAGAATTCATTCAAAATCTGCTCCAATGCTTCCTACATGGAGGTTACCATGACCAGGCTTCATGGCTCTGTCATGCCTAGTGCACCAATAGCCTGGTGAAGGCTGGCATGGGAAGAGATGATGATACAGGGAGGACATAGCCAAATTGGACCGGGAGCATTCATTGCAGCTCTCTGATGACTTGCCTCCAAAGAGAATGCACTTTCTGAGCACATGTGGCATAATCAATAAGGAATGTGACACAGAAAGAAACTTTTGAATCAACAGTTTTTAAAAATGCACCCAGCTTTCCATCAATCATGCCAAAAGAGCAATTGAATATTACCATTCTATATTTTTTTTTTAGAAAATTAGATCATAAAATTGCTATCATGAGAAGAGGCAATGAATATGCACTGAAAATTGTTGGAAATAAAGTATTAGGTGAATCAGTTTGTTAATAGTACTGATATGCTCTTTAACTTCCGTGATATTTGTGGCACTTGGCAGTTTTATTTTTTTATTTTTGTTTGTTGGGACTTCTCATTCCTAATAAATATACATCTTCACTCCTTAGTTTTATTCATACTTTAATAATCTTTTCTTAAAAAGAGGGTCATACAATTGAATTTTTCAGGCACTGCAAAAACTGAAATCGGCTAGAGTCCAAGGGTAAAGTCTTTCTTTTCGCAGGTGTTGGTGCCAGTTCAAGGCTGCTTCTCTGATAGAGATCTTGTCTCCTTTGTTGCAAATTCTTTATACTATAAATCCTTTCTTCTCACTTCGTGCATTGCTGGGAGTGTGCTTGTCAGTTGCCTGAGTATTCTTTGCCTTGGTCATAAATGACTTAGAAATGGACAATGTTGAACTTGCATATGGAGAGGATTTTATGAGCTATAGCCTTAGCCAAATTATGTGATCTTTCAATATCTCATTAAAAAATCATTTATGGGGCACCTGGGTGGCTCAGTTGGTTAAGCGTCCAACTTCGGCTGAGGTCATGATCTTGCAGTTCATGGGTTTGAGTCCCGCGTCGGGCTCTATGCTGACAGCTCAGATCCTGGAGCTTGCTTCAGATTCTGTGTCTCCTCTCTCTCTGACCCTCCCCTGCTCGCTCGCTCTCTCTCACACAAATAAATAAAACATTTAAAAAATTAAAAAATCATTTCTATGAGTTATGTTAAGTGTTAAATGAAATTATGCAGTTAAAGAGGCTAGAATAGTTTCTTGCTTTCAGGAAATTTTCAATAAGTGTTGGCTAATAGTAAATTTATCAACCTCATTTTTATTGTACAGATCTATGAAAGACAAGGACTAGTTTTGGTGTCTGATTCTTTGAATATTTACCCTGGTTACAAAATCTTCATCATGAGGATGCGTTCATATAGTAATGTGGGGCACAAAAGTGGTCCACCAACTGGCTCTGAAGGCAACACCATCCTCTACCCAGAGAGTGTTAACTATATTTGATACAGTAGCAACTGCATGGAATATTTATCCCTCCACTGTGACTACTTTGATAGGGTTCCCACAAACAATCTCATATATAGACATATGAGGTCTCATGTCTGAAAGGATGTCAGATTCACAGCCCATATAGATCTACTTGGTTCTGTTCCTTTCTGTTAATTAGAAGACAGGGGGAGTTGGTATTTTTTCTGCCAGAGACATCTTAGTACATACTAGAACACAATAAAGACTGGCAAACTGACAAGCATCTTGTAAGAATAATGCAAGTAATTTTGAGTTCTTGGGGAGAAAACTATTTTATAAATTCAAGGCAGCCTTATATCTAACTTCCTTCCTGATGCTTTGTTAAAATTGAGTTTGAAATATAAAAGAACAAAGAAGGCCAGCCCTGTACTATATACAGAGGAAGTCATATTCAATTCTGTGTTTTCTTAATTATAGGCCTGAATTCCTAGTTAATGATTAAAAAAAAACCCACATTCTTTTTCAACTTGTTGAATAAAACTCCCACATTTGTATTTATAGAAAACAAACAAAAATCTTAGTATTAGTGATGATGTACATATCATTGTTTGAATGCTTTTCTTGTAGTGCATAACTAGTTCTTAAAAATATATTTCAGGAGCTCCGATTAATATACCCATCTCTTTTAGAAATTATGTATCTTCCAGCAGTTATGCATTTTGCCACATATTTTCTCCAGTAAATTAAAAAATGTATAGAGACATAGTTGTCATATTTTTGATATTTCAGTATTACATTACTGAAGAACACTGAAAATATTTGACTCATTGGACATTTTCACATTCTTTTTTTAAGTTTTTTGTTTGTTTTGTTTTGTTTTTGGTTTGTATGTTTTTGAGAGAGAATGTGAGTGGGAGACGGCAGAGAGAGAGGGGGGGCAGAGGATTGGAAGTGTGCTCCACACTGATAGAAGACTGCCAGTGGCTTGAACCAAGGGATCAGGAGATCTTGACCTGAGCCAAAGTCAGACACTTCACTGATGAGCTACCCAGGTGCCCCTCACATTCATTTTTATAAAAACAAGTCAGTTTGCAGACATATCATTGTTTCTTTGAAATATATAATAATTAAAATTATAATACAACATTTAAAATAATTTTTATATATTTTTTCTGCCTGTACATAGTTTACATTTAATATTCCTAATTAGGACTTTAAGAATTAGGTAAACTATTCACCTAAGGTAATTTTCTAAATTTAATAATATTGCAATTCTCAAACAGTAGGATGACTCAGAAGGGAGATTTCTCTATGTGATTTTCCCAAAAACATTTGTTCTAAACTATGGTAACTATAAGATTTGAGCAGCTGTCCACCATGATTTCTTCTTTTCTAACTTATTTTTTTCAACTTTATTGAAGTATAATTGACAAATTAAATTGTAAGATGAAGTATACAGCATAATGATTTGATATACATACACGTTGTAAGGACTCCTCCCATTGAGTTAATTAATACACCCAGAACTTCAGATATTTATCTGTGTGTGTGTGTGTGTGTGTGTGTGTGTAAGAGAGAGAGACGGGGAGGGAGGGAGAGAGATAAATTTAAGTTTTGTTCTCAGCAAATTTCAATCATATAAATATAATATGGTGTTACCAACTATGGTCACCATGTTATATATTAGATCCTCAGACATTATTTATTTTATAAACAAAAGTTTGTACCCTTTTACTAACTTCTTGCTCTCTCTCCCACCCTCAGCCCCTGGAAACCACTCTTCTATTCTCTTTTTCTATGAATTTGACTTTTCCAGTTTCCACATAGAAGTTACACCATGCAGTATTTGCCTTTCTCTGTCTGGCTTATTTCACTTAGCATAGTGTTTTCTACTTTCATTCATGCTGTTCCAAATGACAAGATCTCTCTCTCTCTCTCTCTCTCTCTCTCTCTCTCTCTCTCTCTTAAGCCTGAATAATAGTTTATCATATATATGTATACACACACACACACACACACACACACACATTTTTTTCCCTTATCCATTCATCTGCAGGACAACTAGATTGTTTCCATACCTTTGGATATTGTGAATAAGGCTGCTAAGAAAAGGGGAATACGGATCCCTCTTCAAGATAATGATTTAATTTCCTTTGGATATACCCTGAAGTGCTATTGCAGGATCATGCAGTAGTCCTATTTTTAATTTTTGGAGAAATCTTCATACGTTTCAATACTAGCGATTCCACTTTACAGTCCCACCAACAGTATATAGGTGTTCCCTTTTCTCCAGATCCTCACTAGCATTTATATCTTATCTTCTTTGTAATAGTTATCCTAACAGATAGGAATTGATGTTTCAGTGTGGTTTTGATTTGCATTTTTCTGATGATTGGTATCTTGGGCACCTTTTCATATATCCATTGGCCATTTGATTATTTTCTTTGGAAGCATATCTCTTTGGATCCTCTGCTCCTTTTGAATTACCTTATTTGTGTTTTTGATATTGAGTGATATGCATTCTTTGTGGTAGATAGTAATAACTTATTTGATATGTGGGAATTTGCACATATTCTTCTGCCATTCTGTCTACCTTTCATTTTGTTGATTGTTTCCTTTGCTGTGCAGAAGCTTTGTAGTTTGATGTAGCCCACCTATTTACTTATGCTTTTGTTCCCTTTGCTTTTGGTATAAAATCCAAAAACTGATTCCCAAGACCAGTATCAAGGATCTGACCCTCTATGTTTTCTTCTAGGAGTTTAAGGCTTCAGGTCTAACCTTTAAGTCTTTAATCCATCTTGAGTTCATCTTTGTGAGTGGTATAATGTAGGAATCCGGCTTCACCCTTTTGTCTGTGGATACCCAGTTTTTCCAACATTATTGGCTGAAGAGACTATTCTTTCACTGTGAATTCTTGACACCCTTGTCAAGTTCACCTTATGTTGTGTGGGTTTGTCTGTGGGCTCTTCATTCTGTTTCATTGATCTATGCTTCTGCTTTTATGACAGTACCATACTACTTTGATTAGTATGGCTTTATAATACAGTTTGAAATCAGAAAGTGTAATGCTTTAGCCTTTTTTTTTCTTCCTCAATATTGCTTTGGCTATTTTGGGTCTTTTGTTGTTCCATACCAATATTAAAGTTTTTTTTTCTATTTTTGTGAAAAATGCCCTGAGAATTTTGATAGGGATTGCATTAAATCTGTAGATTCCTTGGGTTGTATGGACATTTTAGCAATATTAATTCCTTCAATACTTGAACACAAAATATCTTTCCATTGATTTGTGTCTTTTTTTTTAATAAATGCCCTATAGATTTCAGTGTACAGATCTTTAACTTTGTTGGTTAAATTTATTCCCCAAAACAATAAAATAAAAAAATAAAAAACAAACAAAATTTTTCCAAAGTATTTAATTATTCCTGATGCTACTGTAATAGATGTTCCTCCTTGCTCTGACAGGTGTTGCTGCAAAGAAACACAGCTGATATTTATATATTGATTGCAGGCCGGTTAGAAATTGGATTGCTAGTCAGCACTTGGGAAAGCATGCAGCTAAGCCCCTCCTGAGGATGAAGCAGGAGCTGGGTGTTTTTTCCTGTTCCTCAGTGCTGGCCCTAGGTATAAGAGGTGAATGGGTGCATGTATGGGCAGGAAATCTCTGGTCCTATCTTTCAGGTGGCAGCCACAAAAGGTGGGGTGCCAGATAAGTGTACAAGTTCCTTCCAGGGAGTACTGGTGACTTCGTTTTATTATTAGCTCAGGCTGGAGGGAGAAGGCAGGAGAGGTGCCCTTTGGTTTCCCCCAGCTACTGGGGAGGCTGGTGGCCAGCACCTTGATGCCTGCTAAATTAGAAACCTGGCCCTCAGGCAGCAGATTTTAAAGTATGCAGATAAACCCCTTTCAGGGAAAGACTGGAAGATGGGCGTTTTTAACTTGCTCCCTGTGCATTGAGTCCTGGGAGAATGGCTGTAGAGAGCTTTCTGTATACCTGGAAAGTACTACTTCTTTGTTTGCTATAGTCGTGAGCTTAAGTATAAAGCTCTGCTGGCTGACAGAGCCAGGTGATCTGGGGACCTGTCCTTCAGGCCAGAAATGCTGGGGTGCAAGCTTATGTATACAAGCTCCTTCTAGAGAGATGCTGGTGACTTGGAGAGATGCTGGAAGGAGAGAAATTGGGAGAGGTATCCACTGGCTTCTCAGGTCTCTGAGCAGGAGATCACAGCCAGCCCCACATGCTTGCTAAATGAGAAGTCTAGCCTTAGGAGCCGTTTATTTAAAGTATGCAGATAAAATTCTTTCCAGAGAGAACTGGCAGATTGATGATTTTGCCTGCTGCCTGAGTTCTGACCCCCAAGGAGGTAGCTGTTGCAAATGCTTGGGCACCCATTAAGAATTTCTTCTTTTTTGAGGCACCTGGGTGGCTCAGTCGGTTGAGCCTGACTCCAGTTCAGGTAATGATCTCACGGCTCATGAGTGTGAGCCCTGCTTCAGGATTGCTGCTGTCAGCAGAGCCTGCTTTGGATCTTCTGTCTCCCCCTCTTCCTTCCCTACTTGTGCTCTCTGTCTCAAAAATAACTCTTAAAAAATAATTGTTTCTTTATTATTGTAGTCTTGTGGGCCTCATGGACCCAAATCTCATTGGCTTTCAAAGCTAAGTGTTTGGGGAGTCCTCCCCTGCAGTGAGTCCTGAAAGTCAGGGCATTAGACATGGGATCCAAACCCTTTGCTCCTCAGGGACAATCTGGGAGTTGGAGGTTGCCTCTCACCTGTATGGTGCTGGGGGCAGGGAGGTACTTAGCACAAGTATGCTCAGCCTTTCCCACCCATTTCAGTATGGGTATTTTCTCATTTGTCTCATGTATAGGAATTGTTTGGCTAATTTCTGGATTTCTTTCAGAGGGAATTGCTCTATGTGGAGCTATACACATACTTATTGTGTCCATGGGAGAAGGGGAGCTGAGGAACTTTCTACGTCACCTTCCTGGTTCACTCCCCTCTCTCATATTTTGATACTAAAGTCTATCTACTTTTCCCATATAGATAAACATCTACATTACCTATTTTATTCGCATGGTCCCGACGATGTTGAAAAAGAATTAAAAAGCAGACTCAATCTTCTAAGATATAGGTACATGAAAATTATTTCAACAAATATGCTTAAAACTCTTGTTCACATAAAATGTGTTCCATGACACTTGGCAGTTTCTCATCTTGGATCCGTTGTCTATAAACTGCTCTCTTTGAAACCCTACTTATGAATGAGTAAGAAATCAAAGTGATTTTGGTGAGGGTCATTATATAGAGGCATGAGTAGGAGATGTTGTACTGAGTAGCATGAAATGGGTAGGACTGATGTTTGTTTGAACCAATTCTTCTACCATAGGTAACCGTGACAATCCTGTCACAACAGTCATGCCAAGGGGCACCTGGGTGGCTCAGTCGGCTAAGTGTCTGACTTCAGCTCAGGCCATGGCCTCAAGGTTCGTAAGTTCAAGCCCACCATCAGGCTATGTGGTGACAGCTGAGAGCCTAGAGCCTGCTTTGGATTCTGTGTCTCCCTCTCTCTCTGCCCCTCCACTACTCATGCTCTGTCTCTCTCAAAAATAAATAAACATTAAAAAAAAAAAGTCATGCCAAGATTAGATCTGTGTTGGTTGCATTTCATGTTCAGCTCAGAAAAGTATATATTCTCTCAGTATTGCCAGCATGCTGCACTCAAAGAATTCAGATTGATCTCTGGAACTCAAGGTGAAATACCCAACCCTGAATCCGGCTAGCAGGAAGTAGAGAGCTGGCAGGAGATAAGGGGAATTGTCCTGAACTGGTCTTGGGGAAAGGGTCTTTACTATAACCTCGATTTGGTGTGCTGATCTCACCAACCTGCAGCCATGCCCTATTCTGTCTGGCCAGGCTTTTCCAACTTCTGTGACTCTCATTTAGTCTCAATTTCTACTTCACAGCCTGTTTCCCTGTTAGGCTCAGTCCTGACCTAACCGACCCTTAATACTGCCCAAACACCACACCTTTTCTCTTATATAAAACTTCTGGGGTAAGGGGGGTGGGATAAAAAACAACAACAACAACAGATCAACTAGATGCCTGGCACAGCTATGTGCACTTAAGTAATTTTCTGTATTGGGGTTTGACTTGCTAGGCTGTAGTTGCCAATCAGGCCACTGGAGAGCGGTCCCCCCCTGTCCTGTGCATGCTGCAATTGTATTCTTAAGCCCTGGCTGAGCCAGAACCAGCTGCCCTCCTTATAGTAGAGCTGGTAAAGCTTTTGGCCTTTGTTTCGTACCAGTTCCAGTAAGCCTGAACCAGAGCCACCTGAGTTAAACACATGGCCCACACTGATGACCAAAGGATTATCAGCGATTATGGCTTATACCTAGTTCTTCCAGAGATTGATCTGAAAACTCTTGCAGAGCCTGAAAACTCCTATAGCCTTAGAGCTCTTCTTAACTACTACAGCAAACTACTACCAATACATCAGAAGAGGCAAAAATCTTAAATCTCAGTAATCTGTTTTCCACGTGAAGAACATTTTATCCAAAGAATTCTTTAAAGAGCCTTCTTTTCTGGTCTTGAAAAATGCCATAGGAATTAGAGAAGATGAGCAAGGATAGAGGAACAGACTTCTAATAAAAGTGAGGTAATTTAAGGCAATTCAATGCTTAAAAGGCCCTCAGTATGAATCAGAACATTAATTCTCTATTAAGATCTGTCAAAATTAAGGGTAATTCCATTCTCTGAGCCTGAGCTTTATTTGATTCTTTTAAGAGCTCCATGAAGGAGAAATGTCTGGAAAATTAGAAGTATGGATTGGCCAAAAGGGATAGAGTGCCCTTTTAATTTCCTATTAAATATACCAAGCAATATGCTATCATAGCATGCTTTCAGCTTTAGCCTGAATTGGGGTTTGTCACTTATACGGTTGTTTCTGAATCAGATGCTCATGGTGCTTTCTGCAGTAATTGGGGATGGAAGCACCAAGAAGTGTTTGGACCTTACAGCTCTTGACAGGTGTGACCTGTGGGGCCAGGGGAGTTCTTTCTAAAGTGTGAATTCATCCTTACTACTTCCATTACCTTTACCTGGCATATTTTGTGGATCCTTGGTGATTTTCTATCATAACTCCCTTGATTTATATCACAAAAGAGCATGTTACTGTGTGTTTTCTAAGGATATAATAAGCCAAGCAAACACAGTGTATCTTTTTTTTATTTTTATTTTTTACAAATAGTTTATTGTCAAATTAGTTTCCACATAACACCCAGTGCTCATCCCCACAAGTGCCCTCCTCCATGCCCACCCCCCTCCCCCCCACATCCACCAGTCCTCAGTTTTTGTCAGCATTCAAGAGTCTCTCATGGTTTGCCTCTCCCCTTTCCCCCACCATTTCCGCCCTTCTTCTCCCCCTTGGTTCCTCTGTTAAGTTCCTCCTAATCCTCCTATACGTGCACACATATGATATTTGTCCTTCTCTGCCTGACTTATTTCGCTCAGCATAACACCCTCAAGGTCCATCCATGTTGCTACACATGGCCAGATTTCATTGTTTCTCATTGCCATGTAGTATTCCATGGTATAGATAAACCACATCTTCTTGATCCATTCATCTGTTGATGGACACTTAGGCTCTTTCAGGTTTTAGCTATTGTGGAGAGTGCTGCTATGAACATTGGGGTACATGTGCTCCTATGCCTCAACATTTCTGTATCCCTTGGGTAAATTCCTAGCAGTGCTATTGCTGGGTCATAGGGGAGTTCTATTGTTAGTTTCCTTAGGAACCTCCACACTGTTTTCCAGAGGGGCTGTACCAGTTTACATTCCCACCAACAGTGTAGGAGGGTGCCCGTTTCTCCACATCCTCGCCAGCATCTAGAGTTCTCTGATTGGCTCATTTTAGCCACTCTGACTGGCGTGAGGTGGTATCTCAGTGTGGTTTTGATTTGTATTTCCCTGATGAGGAGGATGCTGAGCATGGTTTCATGTGTCTGTTGGCCATCTGGATGTCCTCTTTGGAGAAGTGTCTGTTCATATCTTCTGCCCATTTCTTCACTGGGTTGTTTGTTTTTCGGGCGTGGAGTTTGGTGAGTTTCTTGTAGATTCTGGATATCAACCCTTTATCTGATATGTCATTTGCAACTATCTTTTCCCATTCCGTTGGTTGCCTATTAATTTTCTGGGTTGTTTCCTTGGCTGTGCAGAAGCTTTTAATCTTGAGGAGGTCCCAACAGTTTATTTTTGCTCTTAATTCCCTTGCTTTTGGGGATGTGTCAAGTAAGAAGTTGCTGCGGTGGAGGTCAAGGAGGTTGTTTCCTGCTTTCTCCTCTAGGGTGTTGATAGTTTCCTGTCTCACGTTCAGGTCCTTTATCCATTTTGAGTTTATTTTTGTGCATGGTGTGAGAAAATGATCTAGTTTCATTCTTCTGCATGTTGCTGTCCAGTTCTCCCAACACCATCTGTTAAAAAGGCTGTCTTTTTTCCATCGGATATTCTTTCCTGCTTTGTCAAAGATTAGTTGGCTGTATACTTTTGGGTCCACTTCTGAGTTCTCAATTCTGTTCCATTGGTCTATGTGTCTGTTTTTGTGCCAATACCATACTGTCTTGATGATGACAGCTTTGTAGTAGAGGCTAAAGTCTGGGATGGTGATCCCTCCCGTTTTGGTTTTATTTTTCAGGATTACTTTGGCTATTCGGGGTCTTTTGTGGTTCCATACAAATTTTTGGATAGTTTGTTCTAGTTTTGAGAAGTATGCTGGTGCAATTTTGATTGGAATTGCATTGAATGTGTAGAGTGCCTTAGGTAGTAATGACATCTTAACTATATTTATTCTTCCTATCCATGAGCATGGAATGTTTTTCCACTTTCTTTGTGTCTTCTTCAATTTCCTTCATAAGTTTTCTATAGTTTTCATCATACAGATCTCTTGTATCCTTGGTTAGGTTTATTCCGAGGTATTTTATGGTTTTTTGTGCAATTGTGAATGGGATCAGTTTCTTGATTTCTCTTTCTGTTGCTTCATTGTTGGTGTATAAAAATGCAACCGATTTCTGTACGTTGATTTTGTACCCTGCAACTTGGCTGAATTCTTGGATCAGTTCTAGTAGGCTTCTGGTGGAGTCTGTCGGGTTTTCTATGTAGAGTATCATGTCATCTGCGAAGAGTGAAAGTTTGACTTCCTCTTTGCCAATTCTGATGCCTTTGATTTCCTTTTGGTGTCTGATGGCTGATGCTAGGACTTCCAGCACTATGTTAAACAGCAGTGGTGAGAGTGGGCATCCCTGTCGTGTTCCTGATCTCAGGGGGAAAGCTCTGAGTTTTTCCCCGTTGAGGATGATGTTAGCTGAAGGCTTCTCATAGATGGCTTTGATGATGTTTAAGTAGGTTCCTTCTATCCCAACTTTCTCGAGAGTCTTTATTAAGAAGGGATGCTGTATTTTGTCAAATGCTTTTTCTGCATCTATTGACAGGATCATATGGTTTTTATCTTTTCTTTTATTGATATGATGTATCACATTGATTGATTTGCGAATGTTGAACCAGCCCTGTAACCCAGGAATGAATCCCACTTGATCTTGGTGGATGATTCTTTTTATATGCTGCTGGATTCGATTTGCAAGGATCTTGTTGAGAATTTTTGCATCCGTGTTCATCAAGGATATTGGCCTGTAGTTCTCTTTTTTTGCTGGATCTCTGTCTGGCTTGGGAATCAGAGTGATGCTGGCTTCATAAAATGAGTCCGGGAGTTTTCCTTCGCTTTCTATTTTTTGGAATAGCTTGAGAAGAATTGGGATTAATTCTGTTTTAAATGTCTGGTAGAATTCCCCAGGGAAGCCATCAGGTCCAGGGCTCTTATTTGTTGGGAGATTTTTGATCACTGATTCAATTTCTTCACTCGTTATGGGTCTGTTCAGGTTTTCTATTTCTTCCCGTGTGAATTTTGGTAGTGAGTGTGTGTTTAGGAATTTGTCCATTTCTTCTAAGTTGTCCAATTTGTTGGCATATAATTTTTCATAGTATTCCCTGATAATTGCTTGTATTTCTGAGGGGTTGGTTGTAATAAGTCCATTTTCATTCATAATTTTGTCTATTTGGGTGCTCTCTCTTTTCTTTTGGATAAGTCTGGCTAGAGGTTTGTCAATTTTGTTTACCTTTTCAAAAAACCAACTCTTGGTTTCATTGATCTGTTCAATTGTTTCTTTGGTCTCTATGTTGTTTATTTCTGCTCTAATTTTTACTATTTCTCTTCTTCTACTGGGTTTAGGGCGTTCTTGTTGCTCTGCCTCTAGTTCCTTTAGGTGAGCTGTTAGATTTTGGACTTGCGCTTTTTCTAATCTCTTGAAATAGGCCTGGAGAGCAATGTACTTTCCTCTTAGGACTGCCTTTGCCGCATCCCATAGATTTTGAATTGTTGTGTTTTCATTTTCATTTGTTTCCATATATTTTTTAATTTCATCTCTAATTGCCTGATTGGCCCATTCATTCCTTAGAAGGGTGTTCTTTAACCTCCATGCTTTTGGAAGTTTTCCAGACTTCTTCCTGTAATTGATTTCAAGTTTCAAAGCATTGTGATCTGACAGTGTGCATGGTATGATCTCTATTCTTTTATATTTATTGAGGGCTGCTTTATGTCCCAGTATGTGATCTATCTTGGAGAATGTGCCATGCGCACTTGAGAAGAAAGTAAATTCCCTGGCCTCAGGATGTAAAGTTCTAAATATGTCCGTCAGGTCCATCTGGTCCAATGTATCTTTCAAGTCCATTATTTCTTTAGTGATTTTCTGTCTGGTTGACCTATCCATTGCTGTAAGCGGAGTATTAAAGTCCCCTGCTATTAGCACATTCTTATCTAGAAGCTTGTTTCTGTTTGTGATTAATTGTTTTAGATATTTAGGTGCTCCCATATTCGGTGCGTAGACATTTATGATTGTTAGTTCTTCCTGATGGATGGACCCTGTAATTATTATGTAGTGCCCTTCTTCATCTCTTGTGATTGTCTTTAATTTAAAGTCCAGTTTGTCTGATATAAGTATCGCTACTCCGGCTTTCTTTTGATTTCCTGTAGCATGATATATATTTCTCCATCCCTTACTTTTAATCTGAAGGTATCTTCCCGTCTAAAATGAGTTTCTTGTAGACAGCATATAGATGGATTTTGTTTTTTTAATCCATTCTGCTACCCTATGTCTTTTGATTGGAGCATTCAGCCCATTTACATTCAGTGTTATTATTGAAATATGTGGGTTTAGAGTCTTTGTATCTTTGTAGGGTTCATGTTTGTGGTGGTGTCTCTGGAATCTTTGTTCCTTGCAACCTTTCCTTCAGAGCATCCCCCTCAGGATTTCTTGTAGGGCTGGCTTCGTGGTGACAAATTCTTTCAATTTCTGTTTATTTGGAAAGGTTTTTATCTCTCCTTCTATTTTGAATGACAGGCTTGCTGGATAGAGGATTCTTGGCTGCATATTTTTACTGTTCATCACATTGAAGATCTCCTGCCATTCCTTTCTGGCCTGCCAGGTTTCAGTAGATAGGTCTGTCACCACTCTGATGGGTTTCCCTTTGTATGTGAGGGCCCTTTTCTCCCTAGCTGCTTTCAAAATTCTCTCTTTATCCTTGTATTTTGCCATTTTTACGATGATATGTCGTGTAGAAGATCGATTCAAGTTACGTCTGAAGGGAGTCCTCTGAGCCTCTTGTATTTCCACATTGACTTCCTTCCCCAGGTCCAGGAAGTTCTCTGCTATAATTTGTTCCAGGACTCCTTCAGCACCTTTCCCTCTCTCTTCCTCTCCTGGGATTCCTATGATACGGATATTGTTGCGTTTGACTGTGTCGCTGAGCTCTCGAATTCTTCTTTCCTGTTCCTGGATCAGTTTGTCTCTTTTTTTGTCAACTTCTTGTTTTTCTAGAATGGTGTCTTCTAAATCACTTATTCTCCTTTCTGCCTCTTCAAGCCGTGCATTGGAGGCCTCTAATTTATTATGGATCTCATTTATCGCATTTTTTAATTCTTCATGCCTATTTTTATTTTTCATTCTGTCTGTAGCCATAGTTTCTTTGATGTCGCCTATGTTTTTTTCAAGCCCTGCTATTAATTTCACCATTATTATTCTAAAATCTTGTTCACTTATGCTGCTGATCTCTGTTTTGAGCAGTTCATTAGCTGTCATTTCTTCTTGGAGTTTCTTTGGAGGAGATCTCTTTCGTTTCGTCATTTTAGTTAGCTTTCCGGCTCTTGTTGGTTTTAAAGACCTGTTATGCTCTCTGTTCCTATGAGCACTGCTATATCCAAGAAACTCTTTGACTTTCCAGGGCCTATCCTTTCAGAGATTGTTTTTTGAATGGTATCCCTCGGTCACTCTTGTTGGGACCTTAGTTATTTTATTTTCCTATTAGTAGTGATATTTGGGACTCTTCACCTTGTGTACTCTAGCTTGTTTCTTGAGGTAGCCCTGGGAAAGAAAACAGACAGACAGACACACAGGGAGCAGGAGCACACAAACGCACAGGCTGATTCAACTAACATGCAAAGTGAGAGGGAAAACGAAAAAGTTAATAGAAAAGACGGAGGAGGGAGGGCGAATAGGGAGCATAAAATACATAAAAAAAGTCAAAAAGGGGAAAAGAAAAGGAAAAAAGAAAAAAACCGATGGACAAAGAACGGTTTAAAGCATGTACCTGGATTTCCCAGCTACAGTTAAATAGCCGTGTGTATGCAGTGCTGGTTGAAGAGTATAGAGAAAAAGAGAGAAGGCAGGGTGAGACAAGGCAGATTTGGAAATAGAATGAACAGGCAGAAGGGATAAGAAACTTTTTTCAAAGAGGTAAAGGGTAGAATGTGGTTGGATAGGTGAGAGAAGGATGCTGGAATTATCCAGAGAAAGTATATAGTCTAATTACTCCTGAGAGAAATAGCTGAAAAAGTCGGTAGGTGTAGAATTTACTTTTACAGAATGGACTTGTGATTGTTTAAGCAAGCTGGCGACCAGAGTTAATCAGGTCAGTGTTTTGGGGAAAAAAGCGAGAGAAGAGAAAGAAGAAGAAAAAAAGAGAAAAGAAAGGGAAAAAAAAGAAAGAAGAAAAAAAAGGAAAAAAAACAAAAAAAGGGGAAAAAAAAAGGGAGGAGGGCACCTCTCAGGCAGGGATGGGCGTGCCGTGATCCGATGCCTCAGGCGGGGGTTCTGCCTTGGGGATTGTGGGGAGGAGAGTGACAGTGCTCCAGTCCCTTCTTGAACCCCGCGCTGCAGCTCGCTTTTTTTTTTTGGCGTGTCAACTCCCCGTTCCGGGGATGCAGCCGAAGTTGGTTGCACTCTTCAACCCAGGCCAGTTCCAATCTCCAAATCCCAGTCCGCGCCCCGCTGAAGTTGCCTTAGACACAGCTTCCCAGACAACCCCCTCGGGCAATTCCAGGCTCCCTGCTGAGCTCTGGGGGCGGAGTCAGGATCGCTGCTTCCTTCTCTGGTCGGCTCTGGTGCGCATGCGCGGGGGCTTGCCTGCCGGGTCCGCGTAGCCTGAGCCCACTGGAGTGAGGAAAACCGGGTCTCTCTATGGCTCGTCACCCGAAACACGAACTCACAGGCAAATTTCCCAGTTTTTAGCTCTTTGCCTTCCCTCTCGAGTTCCAGCCAGCCAGGAGCGCGGACGCCTGGTGTCTGCGCGTCTCCTTCAGGGGTCCCAGCCGCCCTGGAGCTACAATGGCGGCAGGCGCACCGCCGCTGGAGTGAGGAAAACCGGGTCTCTCTATGGCTCATCACCCGAAACACGAACTCACAGGCAAATTTCCAGTTTTTAGCTTTTTGCCTTCCCTCTCGAGTTCCAGCCAGCCAGGAGCGCGGATGCCCGGTGTCTGCGCGTCTCTTTCAGGGATCCCAGCCGCCCTGGAGCTACAATGGCGGCAGGCGCACCCGCTCCGCTTTAAAACCCCACCTCCAGGAGCGGCACAAAGAAGCAGTTTGTGTGCTCAGCCTCCCCCAGGACCAGTTGTCGCGAGGGGACCTGGTGTGCAGATATTTGGCAAGTACGGTCTTTCTATGCACCGAGCGGAGATTTTTCTGTCTCGGACTCTCTCCTTTTCCCCTCTCACTCCCCGTAGAGGGTAGAGGGGGATCGCCTCCCACCCTGGAGGCTCCGATCCCGGCCCGATTTTACCTTCCCCGGTTCGCACTCACGTTAGAAGGCTTTCTCAGTGGATTCTGTGTCCTTTTTTCTCCCAGTCTCTCAGGTTTTGTATGGTTTCCAATGGCTTCAGATCTTTTCTGTGTGATGTATGGGCGCGAGTGCAAGTACGGAGCTCCTTACTTCTCCGCCATCTTGCCTCTCCTCAAACACAGTGTATTTTTAAAAAACAGGCATTATGCTGAGCGAAATAAGTCAGGCAGAGAAGGACAAATACCATATGCTTGCATGTATAGGAGGATTAGGAGGAACTTAATGGAGGACCATGGGGGAGAAGAAGGGGGGAAATAGTGGGGGAGAGGGAGAGAGGCAAACCATGAGAGACTCTTGAATGCTGAGAACAAACTAAGGACTGATGGGTGGGGGGGGGTCGGGAATAGCGGAGATAGGCATGGAGGAGGGCACTTGTGGGGATGAGCACTGGGTGTTATATGGAAACTAACTTGACAATAAACTATTTGAAAAAAAAAACAGATTGTGAGAGTAAAACCATAGACTTATGTAATTCTTCTCCTTGTTGTATATGTTCTCTGTGATCTGAAAACGTGGTCTTAGGTGGCTTTTTATTTGCATAAAAGCAAAATTCAGTTTGTCATTCCTTTGTATTTTATAAGTAGGAAAGTTCCTAGAGATGTTTATGGGGATCTCTCATAAGAAATGACTTTCTCATCAGTCTTACTTTCTCTTACTGCTTACTTTGTTTCCTTTGAACCCTTAGAAACTTCTGCTTTAAGCAGTGTCCCTAAGTTTGTACCTAAGTTTCCATGTTGCATAGTTTATGGTAAAGTATAAGGCATTCAGTCTTTAGGGGCCAGATAACAAATCTACATCAATGAGGAATAGAGTTGTTTCTCTACCTGGACAACTGGGAAGAGGATGTCTCTCTTGGTGGGGAGTCAAAAAGGAAAAAAGAAATCTGTGGCTGATATTTGGCTTGAGAGCCATCAATTGCTGCCAATGGAAGTTGCGGAAAAATCACGCTTTGGATTCTCTAAACCTGAATTTAAATTTGGTTCTTCCAATTATTAGTTGCAACTTTATGAACAGGACCCTTATTTTTCCAAGTCCAGAAACAGTCTGGCACAAATGCCTCTTTCTGCAGTAGTTACATACAATTGAATATGTGTGCACTTATGTTAAAGCACATCATGAAACATGAGGCCATACAAAAAAAAAATTAGTAAGAAAATGATGTGTTTACTGTACATGTAAATTACTACAATTAATGATACTATATAAAACACAAAAACATACAGAAGATATGGTTCTTATTCTCAGAGATATAATAACCCATGTGAAGAATTACACTACTATATGGATACCATCTACAAATAGGTACAAATATTGTTTTTAGTAAAATTAGTGTGCTTCATTTATCCACCCAGCTAGAAAACAAATGATACTCATTTTCATGTTGAAGGTTTTGTCATTTGAATAAGTAATACTTTCTGGCTCAGGCTTAGGCTCAGTTCACATGCAGCAATGCTTTTATTTCTATCCATAGCCTCTCATGCTAAGACCCACCCAATCATGCAATGTAACTGGTTTGGAAGGAAGGACTGTAGTATCTGTCCTGCAGTGCGTGGAGCTAGGCCTCTTTTATGGTGTGAGTCACATCCCCCATCTTCAAATAACTTCCTCTTAGGTCTCATTTCATCAGAGCAACCACCAGTCCATCCAACTTGTTTCCGAGATTCAGACTTCAGAGAGAAGGAATGTATGCTCTACTCCTGATCCTTTCTGATTTCTCCTTTATCTCTAAGCAAATTTCTGGATGCAAAGATGTACAGTATGTAAGACATTGCATTAATAATATACCATCACCCCACACCCACACCTAAGCCAAAGATGTTTACCAAGATAAGACATGGATCATGATTTACTTGCTTTATTTTGAGGTAAGAACTGGGGAGTGAGTTTTGGTGAAATTTCTAAAGTTTAGAATTTGATATCTGTACCACAAGAAAGAGAAACTGCCAACAACTTTAAAGAAGTTTTTCTCCTATTAGATAAAAGTAAAATGAAATTCTGCATTCTATTTTTTTTTCATTTATTTATTTATTAAGAGAGAAAGAGAGAATGGGCAGGGGTGGGGAAGAAAAAGAGGGAAATTGTGAGAATCCCAAACAGGCTCCGCGCTGGCGGAACAGAACCCGATACAGGGCTTGAATTCCCAAAGTGTGATCATGACCTGAGCCAAAGTCAAGAG